>VXAL01008759.1:99323-141073 GCA_013399475.1 Chauna torquata
GGATGTTTGCAGGTGTGGATATGCAGTAGCTCCTCTGGGGAAAGGCTTGGGAGATTCTCTTCTCAGCCCCATCCACATGACTTACATGCATACAAGCAGGATACTTGGGGTGCATGCTTTCCTCCAAGCTTTCTAACAAATTAAGGAAGATGAAACTCCTAAAAATAAAAATAGTTTAGTAAATAATTCAGTATTTGTTTTGTCTGTTTGAAGTCAGTCTTCTGAGTTGACAGAATCTGCAAAGCTGCCAGCAGTGTTTACTTTTGGGCTTTCTCCTTGATGCTTTAAGTGAATAATACAAGACTTACTGCTGTTATGTGATGGTACAAAATCCAGGGATGTGACATAAGCAGGCATCTGTAGCAATCCAATATATTTAAAATATGTGGTAGGAATCTAATAATTATACTAAACTAGAGATTTTTCTCATATCTACTTTCAGATTTCAAATTTTCACATTAAGTCTATATCATTGAACATTTGGCTGTTTTCTGGATCTAGATTTAAGCTGCAAAAATCTGAAGTAGGAAAATTTCCACCATCCCTTCTCCCAATAAATCTTGTCTCTAAGCACATTTCTCTTACTCAATTATTGCTCTTTATTACAGTGTTTAAACACTGCATGAATTTAGTTAGAACCAGGTAGCATTTTGAGTTTGAGGAGGTTTTGAGTAGAAATCAAGGAACTGATCAAATCCCATTTGAAGATATTCTTAGCAATAAGGGGGACAACTCTAGTCATTCCCACCTCAATTATGTGTTTCACATTTGCTTGGAAAAAAATATCAGCTTGGCATGTAGTAGCAGCTGAATCACTAGCTTATAGCATAGCATTTTAAGCCAGATTTAGAACTGAGAGAGAACTTTAGCAGACAGTGAAGTGTTGCTACATTACAGTTGCTCCAAGAAAGGCTGCTTCTCTTCGTTATTCAGAACCCTTAGAAATGTGGCTGTCCCTCAGGCTTTCCAGCAAGACAATGGAATAATTTCATTTTTGTTTTCATATAACTTAAGGCTAAAAAAGGGCTGTTAGATCGTCCGGCATGACTTCCCATATGTTAGTTGCCATTAAATGCCATCCATTCTCTGGGGTCGAAGCCCAGTAGTGTATCTGGCAGAAGAGTATGCAGTCCTGATTTGAAATGTCAAAGAAGGCGAATCCACTTCTTCACTGAGGAGTTTCTTCTGGTGGTTAATGATTCTTATTGTTAAAATCAGTGCTTTATTTCTAATATGACTTCTCTGGCCTAATCATCTACCTACTCGTTCTTGTTGTGTCTTTGCCCTCTACTTTAAAGATCCTTCTAATACTCTGTAATTTCTTCCTGGATAAGTACAATAAGTACAACCTGTGTGCCACAATCAAGGAAACTCTAAATGTTGGTGTTGGTTTGGCTGTGTTTTTTAACATACTAAAGAGATGGAAATCTCTGACTCTTTTAATGTAGACCATTCTTTTTATCTCTGTGAAACTTCGCTTCACCATTTCCAATTTTCAAAATATTTTAAAGGGCACTTGAACTGCATTCAGCTATGTCTCACCAATGTTCTACATAAACCATCTTTTTATCCCATATCAGTACTTTACATACATAGTTTACTGCGTATGCTTAAAGTAACATGCTGTTTATCAGCTGTAGTTAATTCTGCTGTAAATGAGATAAAAGGTGGAAATAAATAAAATCCAATCTTCCCGCAAGTCAGCTGTTCCACTTTCGGGTCATCTTCTTCTGCCAGCACTATCTCACCCAGCATAACAAACTAACTGAAGTTTTTAAGTTGAAATGGATCCCAGCCTCCCCGATGATAAATTTGGAACCGTGTCAGCAAAGGTCAGGAATTTCAATTGAAATTGGTTCTGTCTGGCGAACTTTACAACTCCTAGCTCTCCAGCAAGCAATGGATAAACTGGGCCTGTGTGTTTATACCTCCTCATCATTTGTATGTTCTCTCAGATATGATTTTCATTTTTCTAAAAGACCTTGTGTGTAAATATTTTGGTTTGAATATTAAATTCTGGCTTAAAAAAAAAAAAAAAGAGACATGCATGCTTACCTTTTCCCTAAATAACTATTCACTGGTTCGACTAACCATTTTACCCTAACACTTTGTTCCTCCTATCCCATTTACTATTTATCAGTTATTTGTATAGTAACCCTTGAACCAAAGAATGCTAAAACATTAAGAATCTTTTTGCTTCAATCAAGAATTTTCATTCTTTGGCATAAGGTCTCATTATTACACAGAATTTGCATAATGTCAAAATAAAATCTATCTTACAATACCTTATCTCATGTTTAGGAAAAGTCCAGAAAATCTTAACAGTCACTCTGAACAGCTCAAGGAGAAAGAAAAGCAAGGTTTTTTCAGGGCAATAAAAAAGAAAAAGAAGAAATCTCAAACCGTAAGTGTACAGTTATTTCTAAAAGCAAATACATTTACCAGTTTTGTATGGTACTATTTTAAAATGCTAGATTAGTACAGTACCTTTAAATTATTTGTGATCGTACATGCATGTATCTTTTTGTTCTTTTATTTTCTGTTTTCGCTATATGACAGTCAGATACATTACCTGTGCATCTTTGGTTTCATTCAGATACTTCAGTGTTCAGTTTAGATGCAAATTTTAAGCAGATGTTGCACCAAATTCTTTTGCAGTATATGGTGATACCATTCAAAGAGAAGCAATGCATTATTGTGTATCCTCAGAGCTTGAATAATTTTGGACACCCATAAGGAGAAGATCAAACTGTTATAAAAGAGAATTCTTTAAGATCTTTTTCATGGTGCTGTCTTGATGACAGCTTCCATCTTCTTGCTGTATCCTGTGACTGGAATAAGGATGATGTGTCTTAGCTATTCCTGTGTTTTGTTGGGGGAAGGGATTGTGGCTTTTGTTATATGGTGTGTTTTTGCTATCTCGTCTATATTTCTACATTTACGTCTGGTTTTTGGGATGGAAAAAGAACTTTACTTTTCAGAGGGCAGTGGTATATTAGCGTTTCACAAAGTTTTATAACGGAAGTCCCTATAAGAACTGGGAAAACCTAAACATCATCTCATGTCATTCTTGGATGACACTTTTGGAAACTGTAAAACACTTAAAATTACATTTGCATAAAGTCTGTTTTATAAAATTTTAAAACCACAGGTACTCTATCTAAAATTATGGCTAGTAAAAATTGTGGTCTTGTAATTCTCAACCAGGCCACCAGAAGAACTTTTTCTTACTAGTGTAGTAGTATGTTACTAAATTTCATGTGTAAAATAGTGTCAAAATAAACCTTTTTCTCTTTATGTTACTTGTTCTTTTCAGTGTGTTTCATTCTTACATTTCATTTTTCTGTGTAACAAGGTCTGGGTGGTAAAATGAAGAGTTCTACCCAACTTTTTTTTTTTTATTTTGTAAGATACGTTTTTCACTAAAACATGACTTTATTAATTTGTTAGTAACAGGAGTTCCTTTTTTGTTATTGGTGTTGTGTCAGATGTTCTCAGTGTACAAATAAGAGGATAAATTTCAGAGTTGACCTGGAATCTGAAAATCAAACAGTGTTTTAACTAGTAGTGGGATCATCATCTCCAACAGTAATGTATGCTCTGCTTTTCAGAGGAGCTTGCTTGAATTCCCCACATTTCAGGTTTTGGTTTGTTTAAGAACTCAATGCCATTGAAAAATTAAGTTGCAATATTTGTGTAAGTGAAATTGCAGTTACGGTTTTGAAGGTTCTTGAAATGGAGTAAATCGTGCTCACTCACCATAGTTAAATAGGCTTCGGAAGAAGTTAATGGTAGGGCAAAGGAGAGTAACTAAATCAAAATATCTTCTGTTATAGAGTGAGGTGGCATGATTTTGGTGTTGGTGGAGGGCTGATTTGTTGAAAATTGGGGGAGAGGAGTGTTTGGGGTTTTTTTGTTTGTTTAATTTCCTTTGAACTGCATGGAACGTGCATGCGTGTGTTAACTAGCACGCAAAAATGCACTGTGTCTTCCTGCTGGCCAGGTTTTAGAGCAGTGGCTCCTACCTCTTCTTCTGAACTTGTTCACTTCAATACCTGTACCAAGTTCAAATATAACCATTTGCATTACACAAATGAACAAAATATCTAGATTAAAACTCTGGGATTATTTGATATCGAAGTGTCCATGAAAGGATAGCACACCTAAGGCCATTAGTTCCAGTGATGCATTTTCCAAAAAAGATGTTAAATTTGCAGTGTTTCAGGTTTCAGCCATTCAGACATGGTGGCAAGGAACACTTTAAAAGCCTAGCTGATAGACGAGGTATCAACTACTTCCAGTTTAAACTGGTTTAGGTGAAGGAATTAGAGACTGAATTGAGTTGTGTTGCAACTCAAAATCCAGCACTTTCCAAAACATTAAATGGCAAGCACCTTGATCTGTAGCTACTGAAAACAACACTGATTACAAGCCAGGACAGATTTATACATACTCCTTACTCCTGTTTCTTTTCATTCTTAAGGAGAGGGAGAGGGAGGGAGGGGGAGCGAGAGAGGGTATGCATAAAGAAAATCACGTTGGCTAGTGAGAGTTAGTATTTCATAGGAGGATGCATAAAATCCCTGAAACGAGACAGTGATGAAAGTCTTGCATCTTCATCTACAAGCTTGCTGACATCAACTTGATCCAGCCAGAGACTGAGAAACCTCTTCTTGTTTCTAATTACAGTTTTTTAACAGGACAATATCAAGGGACAGACTGTGCACACCAATGTGTGTACAAGTGTCTGGATCAGACACTATTCTTTGTTCTTTGTTAGTCGAGGAAGTCTGCCTAACATGGGGATGTTCATTAGGATCTTCCAGCACAAATGAAAATTATTACCTGAAAAATACTCAGCACCAAGTTTGACTTCAGTAGTAAAAGCTTTTAACAGCGCTGTAGTAATAGTTCTTCAACTGCATGAATAATGTTTTCTATGAATTCATGTTAAAAACCTAACATTCAGCTTGTGACTATCCAATTTTTTTTCTGAGGCTTATAATTCTTGCAGAGTGCTATAAGTATGTAATTCTACCTATGTACTCTGATACAGACTTTCTGCAGCAAAAAGCAAACTAGACCCGAGAACTGTCATCATGAGAAGCATGTAATAGAGTTTGTTAAGAGGGTGATAATATCACATCCACTAGTTACTACTTACTCCAGTATTCTTTGGCAAGTCTCATTTTGCTGGCAATCATCATAAGAGTCATAAAAGATTACTTAAATTGGAATGAAGATATCTTCTTAATAATGTCATTCTCAAAATCTCGAATAGCCCAGAACTGATACCAGCTTCTGACACTTCCTCGTGCAGAGTTGTTCCCGTTAATCATTCTCGCTAGAGTTCTCCAGGTGCGGTTCTTCATGAGATAATCGTTACCATCTGCTACGGGAATTCTTTGCAATATTGTTTTTGCAGAACTGTTCTTATCCGTTCTCCTTTTTATCTTGTTGGGAGTCTTTTAGTAATGTAGCAAAAGGTTTTGAGGATTGCTAGAATTGCAGATTTTTCTGCAATCTGTCACCAAACATTTTCATATCTGTGAGGGTTGTGTACAGTGTCAATGTGCACTATCTTCAGAGGAGCCTGAGTTTTGCAGATTTTGGCACATATTGCAAGCTATGGGTCTGAAGAAGTTATGTACTTTGGAAAAAACAGTTGCAAGTGAGCATTTCTCCTACTGATGCTTCTGTTCCTTTTTAATTTACTGAACTTCAGACAGGAAATTCTTCCGACCATAGAGTTTCTCAACAAGCTATGCTAATTATTGACTTTGTCTTTCATTACCTTGGATGGAATCTAGAAGCTGAGAAAGTTGTTAGAAAACTGTGTCTTCTGGTAGTGCGCCCATCGTTCAATTTAGTCATGTGATCATTATAGTGTATTATTAAAGTTTTCTGTTGGTAGGCAAAATAACACTAGACACAGCACGTGTCTTGTGCTTGTTTCTACCTGAGAGGGGGAGAAATCATCCTGTTCATAATTGTAATGCTTGATAGTTCTGTTTGCTTTTTGTGCATCCACTGGTATGCTCTTTGATTGTATTACAGAAATAAAAATGAAACAGCCAGTGCCCTTGCAGTTGTACATGAAGTTGTTGAAGGCATATTTTGTCAGAACTGAAATCATTTCATCTTGGAGCCCTAGCTCTTTTTGAAAGCTAAAAGTAGAATACTTTTATTTCTTCCAGAGGTAACTATGAATGCTCATTCTAAAACCGATTGCTAGTATTACTAGTACATCTTTGATATTTTATTTATATAAAAATAAGAAATGTCATACCATTTTAGATAATTATCATAAGTAATAAACGACTGCCAAAATTACAGGATTTGATCCAAAGCTCAGTAAAGTCAACAAGACCTACCTGCAGTTTTCAAAAGGCTTTGAAATGCAGTCTGCATTCCTAATGGGAAATGGATATAGGAATAGGTGATCTCTTTTTCTGTAAGAATACTGATCTCTTTTTCCATGCTTTATATGCTTTGAGTTCCTTGAATTTGTTCCATACATTTTCTTCATTCAATCGCTATCATGTTTTCCTGAAGCAGATTATAGGTTTGATACCATGTACTGTTGGAACTATAAAAATATAATAATGAATTAATATAGTAAGGACAGATCTCCTGAATTGAAATACTATGCATTTAGATTTTGTATCTTATATTACAGACAGACTCAACCAACGGGGAGAATCCAAGCATCAAGAAATCCCTCTTTCCTCTTTTTAATTCAAAGAATAATTTAAAGTATAGTTCTTCTTTGAAAAAGCTTCCTGTAGTCACTCTACCCATGGTATTAATTTTTAAGTACAGTAGCTCTGTAAAATGCTCCAGTAAACTTGTTTTACTGACTACAGCATGTGGTTTATTTTCATGGGATCATTTTCTCTTCATGCCAGTTAAGTATCTTGGGCCAGTTCAGTAAATTTAAGTAAAGTTGGCAGTTCTGTTGAAGTAGATTGTGTCTAAAAAAAAATGGCTTTTTACCATTTGATATACTGAAAACATAATATACACAGTTCCAGAGAGAATGAGCCCTGGGACTGGGACTAAAGGAGGAAAACAGTTGTGAAATTGCATATGTTTAAAATTAAAATTTCTCATTCTGTTTCAATCAGGAAAAAAAATTAACCTAGTTCGTTTTATATCTATATTGGAGATACATTTTGTATGCAAACTGCTCCTTTACATATAAATTTAATTAAATATTAGCAACAGATTCTCTGAAAAATAAATTTAGCTCATGTTTCTACTATATTTTTTTTGTCCTGATTGTTCATGATAAAAGACAGCTTGGATTAAAAATAGGTTAAATTTAATTGTTATTTTTTGCTAAAAATTCTTGAAATGAAAGTCTCTGTATAAGCTTTAAATGGTCTTTCTGCCATAAATTCTGTTGAATTCGCACCTTATTTTTTAGTGGTGTAGAGTTTTTTGATTTTTAATTTAGTTTTGGATATTTGCGGAGGAGCAGAAAGATGGGGAAAGGAAATGCTCTTCCCTTGTGATGGCAAAATCAGCCAGACATCAGTTTAGAGGTGATTTTGATCTGCTTCACAGGAAGAAATTTATAGAACTGATCCATGGTCTTAACTGCAGTATGGAATGCTTTTTAAATGAAGATGAGGCTCAACAACTTTTTTTGTTGGTTTTTTTTGGAAGTCTTGTTTAACTGCTCTCTCTTACAGCAAATAACACTAACAGCATGCGAATGCTTTAAGGGCTAAGGGTATAGCAAATCTGCATGACCTCCGCAGCCACTTATTCTTACTATGGGGAAAAATATTGAAAGGAATTGCAATTCTGCTGCAGTAATGGGCTTCACTTGCGTTGTGTAATTAACTGGGGAAAATGATTTACAGCTATTCTTAAGAATATATCAAGAGACCAGTATTAAATGTTGTGTTGCAGATGCCTAGCACTGATGGTCAGGATCTCTTGGCATTACAGAAAGCCATTCATTCTTCTAATCACCAGAGCAGCAGGCAGAAGGACTGGCATCCTGAGAAGATGACAGAAATCCAGCCTCATGTAAGTGGCATTATTAGTTCCCTGTATTTTAACATCACTGAGGTATCCTGACAGCTTTTTATCTGATGAATAGAAAAATTGCATCTGACATTATTTCCCATCCTCCCTAGTCCCTGCCCACTGAATGTAAAAAATCATGTACCTGCAGTCCGGCATAATTCTTTGAAAATCTAGACACGGGTGACAGGGAAAGGAAGAGAGACTGTATGTCCCTGTGTCAGTCTTTGAGCCTTTGGAAATACTGGTTATGTGTTTGTATTAGAGGCAAGCAGCGTTTCAGTGCACACCCATGGTAGGCACTGCAGCACTGTGGAAGGCCCTCAAGTGAGGGCCTGCTACTGTGTGGCTGTGCCTCAGCTGGCACGGACTGCTGGTTATGCAGGCTGGATTACGGGAGCATCGCACTGCACAAATGCAGCTTTATTTTCTCCAGTTCTAAAACCAGGTTGGGAGGCAGCTTCTGTGCCATGCTCTGTTGTTGTTACAACACTGAAAACTGAAGAAGAGGGTTCATTGCAGCTGCTGTGTTTGAAGAAGCAAATTGTTCTGTGAGCTGTGGAGTTTAATGGAGCTGTTATCCTGCCACTTTGTGTACTCAGCCTTACCCCGGCTCTTGTTACCCGTTTCAGTAACCCCATGTGTCCCTTTTCCTTTGACCTGCTCACCAGCTAAACAAGCTGTGAGGGATGAGAACTGCTACCGCCCAGCTGCTGGCAAACAAAATACCAAGCTGCTGAGTTCTGCCAGCCTTTATTTCAGTGCAGATAGTTATGCAAGTTTCTCTCTAACCCCCAGCTCACATTCAGGAAATTTTTAGGAACTTTGTATTTCTGATGTATGTGCCTCATAAAATATGGCTGAGGTTCTAAAGTTAATAGCAGGAGTGCTGACAGATGGACAGCTAATGCAATTGTCTATGCCTCTGTTTTCATAGGACACAAGGTTAAAATAATTGACGGGAACAAAGGTTTTTTTCTGAGCTAGCCATTCCGTCTTTTCAGGTAGCTGATGGATTTGAATCATAATGAGAAAACATTTTTCTCAGGTGTGTAGTCATAGTTTGGAAGGAAATATTCCAAGTGAGTACATATTAAAAGTGAGCAAGTCCTGTGAAGTTCAAGATGTTCAATGTGTAGGATATGACAGTTCTGTTATAAGAAGTCTGATACGATACAATAACAAGAGAGCAGAAGGTCAAGTGCTTTCCCCCGTGTCTTTCAGAGCCAGCCATTAAAATCTCTTCGAAAGCTACTACACCTCTCCTCTTCGAATCATTCTGTCCCTGCTGAGCCTCGCTTCCAACCCTTACCAAGTCAGCCAGCCAAAGCTGCTTTTTCTGAAGTGCGAATTCACCCCATGAGTCAAAGCTCCAGCAGTGGCAGCAGCAGTAATGTACGGCAAGAGTCGCAGTCAAAGAGCAGACCGACGCTGCAGATACCAAGTCAGCTGGAGCCTACCTGGCACGTCTCCCCCGTGAACAGGAGCGCAAGTGATGGGCCTCCCTACTCGGATCAGCCGCCTTCCAAGAGTGGACAGAACGGGCACGCGTATAACCGAACAAACCGGTCACGAATGCCAAACCTGAATGATTTAAAAGAGACAGCCTTGTAATTGCACTCCAGAAAATAGGCCAGTTCACATGGAGGTCAACGTAGGGGAGTGGTGGTGGTTCTGGTGATGGTAAGACTGTATTTTCAGCTTTATAAAGGTGTGCAATATGTACATGTGGAGCTATGTTGTTTGGCACCACAGTGAGAGTCAGGGATTATACAGTAAAACAAGTCGAATTATGAATTACTAGTCGTCAGAAATGTCACTGGATGATAGGCAGAGTGTGCCATTCAGGGAGAAAAATGTATTGCCATTTTCTCTCATTTACATTCCAGCTTAGAGCACATCTCTGTCAGAAAGCTGGGAGACTTCTAGTATGTATTGGCACTTATAAGGGTGAAAACATTCATGTCTAGGCCTATGCCCTTACTACATTTTTTGCTGCCTAGTTAAAACAGTGGGGTTTATGTGATAGAAGTGTATCCCCGTTAAGGGTTTAAAGTTAAACTGTATGTCTTAAATTTGTTTTTTAAACTTCCATATTTGATAGGATTTGTAATATTTATTTATGATGACCTAATATCGTACTGTTATAATCATATCTTTTATGTTATAATGTAAAGTTATTTTGAGCTGTTTGAAACATTGTGAAGCAGTGCAACAGCTACAGTAGTTTCTATAAAAAACTAACAGTAACATTTATATATTGCATCAGGAGTATTTTATTCTATATATAAATATATATATATAAATGGATAATAACTGTCTGTTTTTTAAATATACTCATTTAAAAGAAAAGTATTGTTATGACACTATCTGCCATATTTTTATACATTTGTGATATAAAGTGCAGTATTATACTTCTAATAAAAGGAAGTTGAATGTGGATATATATGTGACTGTAACAGTATGAATCTTGCTCAGCTATGAGAGCCCAGTATTATAGGAATTACTGAGAACAAACAAAAGACAACATTCAATTCCAAGCTTTACTATGGGCTATTTTGTTGGAAGTATTGGCTAAATGTAAGAGACTGCAGAACTGTACAGTAATCTAAATGTGGTATGTTCTCCCCTGTGTCCTTAGCTTTCCTAATAATATTCATGGGATTTCTGCATCTGCATCAAGAGAATAGAGCCCCAGAACCATTTTTTTTTCCTCTAAATAGATGAAGTGCCCCATGACTACAAGCTAAAGCAGGTGCTCTTCCACTTAATAGTAGGGGTGAAAACCAAAGAAACATAGCATGAATTGCAAGTGAAATGCCAAACTTTGACATTTAATGCATAGCATGGCACTGCAGATCATGGTATAAGCTTTTATGCATATGTGTATTTTACATCTTGTTTAGCAATCTATTAACTAAGAAGATAAACACTGTATTTAAATTAAAAGTACTCTTGCACTTTTTATTATATTTCAGGATGTATTTAAAGCTACAAATCTGATATTTGGATATTGAGGGAGAAGGTTGCTGTGCAGCTTAATTTCTCCTTAGATCTTACTGTCCCAATATTCCCATACACAGTTCAGTGACCAGTCTCGGCAAAATACTAGATCTTGGGTTCCAGTCTCCTGTACAACATTGTTAAACTGCCTTTACGTTGGTGAATGTCAAGTGTAGCAAATATATAACCTGATTCCTCTGTTGCTACCGGTAAAGTAAATTGAAGGTGAGTCGGTAGGAGTTGAAAGAGTTATGCCAGTCTAAACTTTGTGCAATAAGAGAGTCAGGCCTGTAGTGTCAGAACAATACAATCTTTCCTTTTTAAACACATTTATTCAACTCCCTCATTACCCTGCGGCATAGTTCATTTTCTGTATGGTGTCATCATGAGACACTTCTACCTGCAAATATATTGTCTGTTCCGAAAAGAGATTAACCTGAATGTAAAATTGGTGATTTAGCCATAGATATAGTTAACAGAAGTAGCTGGACAGTAAGAGCTGAACTTTGTACTTTGAAAACAATGCAAACTGGACGTGACGTTCAGTACTTCTTGAATCATACCAAAGCTCTAACAACAACAAATTTGGCACCACCACTTTGAAAATCTTTGTCATAAAGTACAATGTGAAAGGATGTTACATCAGGTTTGTCCAGGGCAAAAATTAAGTCTAGTGAATTTGAAAAACTGCAGAATAAGAATTTTGTCAATTGCCTGCAAGAAATGTGCGTGTGATTTTCTATAGATATATATGATATATAGTATATTTATATATGCTATGGCATATAAATATAGTATTTATATAGCATATATAAATACAGCAGACATGAAAGGATATTCAGTTTTTGGTAAGTTCAGTGGGCATCCAGGAAGGACATTGTGATATTGTCTTTACTGTCAGAGTTTAGCAGTATATTTTAGAAGTCTCTTTTTGGTTCACCAGTTCACCACAGCTAGATTACTCCTGTTCTCTGCTTTGAAATGGGCTGATGCTCCTGAAATCCCTCACGGAAGCATTGCCGGGGAGTGGGGCTCTAAGCAGTACTCTGGGAATGTCTCTGAGTGAGCATTCAGACTAGACTCTTCTGTACTTTGTGGATATATTTCCTTTTGCCTCTACAAGATTTTATCTTGATAGTAAGAGCTTCCTGCTGGGGATGATCCTACTGGGCTGAACGTGGCTATTCTGATTTCTAGCAAGGAAAAATGTTTCCCAAGGTTTTTGTTCGTTTGCCTGTTTTTTCCTTCAGTACCCATTAAGTTAAATCAGGGTAATCTCTGACTGTACATATAGCTGTTTAAAGTAGTTAGCAAAGCTTCAAGAGTGACCTAAGGAATGTTCAAGTATTTGGTGGCCCATATTTATAGAAAGTTGTTTCTACTTCATACTGCATTTTCTTCTCAACTTCAACAAACGGTAATAGATTTAATTTGAATACTAAATTGTGTTGAATGTATGTAGTATTTTCTTCCTTCTGTTAGAAAGAACTTCCAGCAGTTCAACCAGCTGGTGCTGGGATAGATTGTGTATTTTTAACCTACTTTAACTTCCGAATATTTAGAATATTGCTAATGTAATTTTGCTGAGGCTTCGAAAGGAGTCTTATTATATGGCAGAGATTTGCTGGCTCAATAAAGGAGAAGATAATTACAGAGCAAACAATTTTCTAAGTGTGAGCTTTCCTCTTCCCTGGTCTTCGAGTCTTGTGCTACGTTCTATAGAGTTACTTATTATAAAGCATCTTAGTTAAACTGCATTTTATTCTTTGGCAAGCTGCTTTGCCTTATTATGGCATCATTAATGATGTGAACAGTAAAGAAACTAAGTTTCAGAAATGAATTACAGTCATTTTGCAGAACTCAAGCTGCCTAAATTTGTAGATACGTTATTACTATGGCTCTTGTTAACTGAAAAAGAAGCTAAGCTCATCTTAACTGAAACTGTGTGAACCTTTGTGATTAAGCTGTCCTCTTAAACTGCCATGAAAATGCAGTTTAAAAAACCTAAAACAACATGGGTTTGTAACAGACCTGACCACAGAGAACAGTCCCTTAGGGCTGTTTAACGCTATTTGCTCTGTTATCGCAGTCCAAGATCCGTTGTTCCTCCGAGGGGTCGCCAGCACTGAGCACCAGGCTGAGTTCTCGGCAGGAAGTCGGCAGTCCCAGAGTCCATCCAGTCTTTCTGAAAAGTTCCCCATCCCACAGCGCTTGGGACTGATACCAAGCTTTCATTTCTGATGCCAGGTCAGACCCACCTAGATGTATGGGTCCTGATGCCACTCTACGTGCAGATGCTTGCTCTCTTAGATCAGTAATAAAGCAGGCCTCAAACTTCCAGACTTAAAATACACCCTCAGATCATCTTCAGGCTTGTCGCCTTTCTCTCTGCTCGACCAGCTTGTTTCTGGGAGCAAAGCTGGAGTGGATCTTCAAGCAGCAGTGTCCTGTGACAGGCTTGCGGCCATTGCTTGTCATTGCAGTCGGGTCTCCTAAAGGATGAATCTTAATAGTATAAAAAGCCACGTACCAACTTTTGTTTTTTCTTCAGAAGTCTCTGTAACTATTAGCAGAGTAGACTACTGTCGTCACCCAGAAAAAGCTGTGTGTTCTGGACAGTTCAGTGCTGTAGTTCCTTGTAGCGAAGGGAACTCTGAAAGCAATGCTGTCATCTATTTAACTAAGACAAAAACCAGCCACTTTCACGGGGAGCCATGAGCTAGAAGTGTTTGGGGTTTCTATTCATGTTTTTTGTTTGTTTGTTTGTTGTTGTTGTCTTAATTTGGTAGTGAGACATGCTTCACAAATATCTACATGTAATTCATTCTGTATGTGCTGAACACCATCAGAGACGGGGAGAATATTTGAATCTCAGTCACACAAAGAATATTAAAAGGATAGCCATATATAATATACTGCAATTGTGGAGTGGCAATGAATGTTTCTTTTTTCCATTCCAGCTAGCATGCACAATACATTTATTAGTGAGGTTATACCATAAGCCACACATCTGGGCTGCTGTTCGTGTACGTAGGCCCACCATGTGAAATAGGATAGGAGTGGCCCAGAAGATGCTTGGAAAGGTGATGTGCCCTATTAAACCATTTTAAAATGACCGTTAAATCAGGACACTATATAAGAACAGGTGCCTTTCCCCACACAGCTCTCCCTAATGATGTCATGATATTAACCATTCATTAACTGAGTTTGTAGTGAATGAGGAGAAAAGCCATTTCACTTTCTGGCCTTTATTAGAAAGGGAGCAATTGAGTAAACCCTTTCAATATAACACAACTTAGAAGTTCTAGATGTTGGCTCCTTTCTCAGAGTCAAACTGCGCCAGTGCATCATTGCTTCAGGCTCATCAGGCTAGTGAAGGCTTGTACACATTGCTTGTAATGAAAATGTAATGAAACCGAAGATGTCTCGCTCTGCAGTCGTGAAGCTCATGATAGTTACGCAAAGTAAATTTTATAGGAGATCCTCTTTTAATTTGAAGAGAGAACCTGTCATAGATAGTCTGTTGTCTCAGCAGTCTTTTGTAATAGCTACTGCATGAGACAGGATAGATGAGGTTTGAAGTTTACTTGATCCGAGTTATGCTTGGATGCTTATTTGTTACCAGTAATATCCTTGCATACAGCCAACTGTCTGGAGCAAAAGCTGACTTTTTTGCCAAACTAAGTGGAAGATGCACGGGAAGTTTGAGAGGACGAGCCCTCTGTTCTTTGATGCTGTTGTTCCAGCAAGTCAGATTGCTTCTCAGGCTCCCTTAGCATGTAACTCCAAATATACCGCCAGGCAAGTGCGACTCTTAAAATGTGGCTCAAGGGTCTGAACGTGGAATCTATGACTAAGGCCGAGAGCGACTCTACACATCTCTTGTCTTCTCTACAAGTCAATCTACCTCCTCTTTTGCGGAACGTGGTCGAGGTTTGGTTTGTTTGTTCTGAGTTTAGTATTGACTACAAATTTTGAAGAGATGTATAAAAAGATTCTTCCTCTAGGTACTGTTAGCAACCAAGTAATAAAATTTTGATGGGCCTTCATCTGATACACTTCTAAAACCTCCAAGCCATCTCAGCTCTCCTTCTAGAATCCTAACGCCATCCTTTGCACTGCTTTGCAGTCTTCCCTTGCTCTTCCCCTTGTGGTTCTCAACTATTGCAGTTGCCTTGTTCTTTGTTGTTTCTCTAGTGCAGATTATCAGGGAGTTAGAGGCCTTATCTACTACTCCACCCTGTTTGCTGTTTTATTCAAACAGCTAACCTTAGACTTGCTCAGGAGTTTCTTCATTTTGATTTTTCATTTCATCTGGGTGAGATACCTTACCTCATTGTGCCCCCACCAAAACACACTGCCTACCAGGCTTTCTGTTCCACCAGGTCTCTGTTTTCACAGGGCATTGTTTCTCTGGGTCCATTATGAGAAATGCAAGGTGGCATCTTAATTGTACAGGCGTATAAATGCTTTGTGAAGTAACTGCTTTCATAGAGCTTTCCATTAGCAAAGTTAAAGCATGTTCATAGCGCAAGATGGAAGATGTTTTTCAAGTTTCCTATAGCATATGAACCTCTTGGTGTAAACTCTTGACTTGTAAATCCAATGGCAGAGCTTTTAACTGTGTAGTAAGGCAAAACTTTAGGTGTAGTAGTTAACTGTCTCAGCTTTCCTTTTCTTCTTCTTTGGTTTTTTTTTTTTTTTTTGGCTAGTGCACGCCTTAGACTCGTACTACTGAAGGATATGTCTAATCAAAAGGAGTAACATCTATATGTATTTGGTTTATATGGAACAACAAGCTAAAATCCTCCATGAAACCATAATTTGTTGGAAATTCTATGTAGGCATTTTTAAATCTGGTTAATCTGTTAAGGACTTCCAGGACTGCTTAGATCTCCACTGTGAAAGTCTTGATTTCTGAATTTATTTCATTTGGGAGAAGGAAGGAAGAACTAGGTTAAGATAAATGGGATCTTTTTTTCACAATCTGCCAGTACAGACTATTCCAGAAATACCAGACGGGGAGGTAGCTTTCAGAAATTCTAAATTTATGGATAAGATTCCCCAATGTTTTTAAAGGCTATTAGAAATCTAAAGCGCACAAACTTTTAAATCTACCATGCTTTCTGTTGTGGAAGGAATGTGGTGTGGTGTTAATCTTTTTAATCCTGGAATACAAATTGATTTTAAAATGTGTTGAATATTTAAGGATGACTTCATGCAAGTTAATAGACCATTTGTAAAGTGTTTGTATACAACCCTTTGTATCATGTTGTTGGTACACCTTACCAAATTTTTTTTGGGCATGTATTCCATTCTTAACTTCTGTACAATTTCTATGTTGCTGTAAATATTCTAAAAGAGAAAAAAAAAAAATCCTGTGGTAACCTTAATTATCAGCATGGAAATGGTTAATTTTTACTGAGCACAATGTATTTTTGAATGGGCCTTCCAAAACATGTCTTTAATAAAAATGCAGATTTTGCACTAGAAAACTGGCATTGTTCAACGGCTAGTCTTATTCCTGCCCCACTTCCTGCAGAGCACCTCCCGATGCATCAGCTGGGCTCAGAGGAGCAGGACAGGGCAGAAGTGTAACAGAGCTCCTCTGCCCAACACGTTACTGCTGGGTCCTGGCACTCCCAGTTAGAGAAGCTGGCGTGTGTCTGTCTGCAAGCCGGACGTTTCTGTAGGAGCACGGACAAGACAGCCCACCATTCCTGTAGTCTCATTGCAAACATTGGGTTTTTCCTTTTTTTCAGGGCAAAAATCTCTGCTATTCTGTCTTTTGAACACTTTCACCCCACCAATCACTCATCAATCACTAGCCAGAAATTAAAGTCCCTGAAAGTTAGCCCTTAAATTGTGTGTCTCTGCTGCAGAAGGGGATCCACAATTTGAGGAGCATGTTGGGGATTTCGTCATTCCTACAGAAAGACGAGACTCTTCTGGACAAATATTCGGGTGTCAGCAATATTGTTGGGTTCCCCTTTAATGGGTTCCCTTTCAATGTGTCCTGGTCATGACTTTTTTTATCACTGTGTACAGCTTCGAAAAACTTTAAATATTTCTCTGCCAATCCTTCATTCTTCAAGGTAGTTGGAAACAAACCGAGGAGCAGGGAGCACTTCTCCTTGGCCTCCCTGCTTTCCCCCTGTGCTCCAGCAGGAGACTTGCTCAAAGGCAGGACTTGCCATCTGTTGAAGTCCTTCCGAAACAGCCACTGCACGGCTCGTGCCACAGCCACAGCTGCTTTGAGCCCCCGCTGCTGCCTGGTGCCTTCTCTGAGCTGCGCCCATCGCGTCTCAAACAGGGAAGCTGCTGGCCCCAGGTAATGGCTTTCACTTCCACCGGTGGTCCAGCGTTTCAAAGGTCCCAGCCAGAAATGTAGTTGAAATGCCTGTTTGGCTCTACCCTTACAACTCTCTTTGCTCTGACTCTTTCAATGATCTCCTTGTAGTGACCCCAGGCGCCCGGTGCCCTCTGCTGCACCCCTTGCAGAGCTCCAGAGGATGGAGTGGCCACCTCCTTGAAGAGGGCCTGGTCCAGCACCTCGTCGTGGTAGCCACCGTGTGGTCAGCATTGGTCCGCCTTGGGACACAGAGAGCAGAGTGGGTGTGGGTCTCTCTCTCTCTGACAGCCCTTAAGGGGTAATTTCTGTAGGAACGCATTAAGAGAAAGGGGTCTTAGGAGTGGTGTAGCTGGACTGGAGGGCCTGAGGCGGTCTCTTATCACGTGATTTGGATTAGGCAAGCTTGACTACTCAGCACAGTTTCCTCACATCTCTCTGTAAGCACTCCAGTCTAAAAATTCGTGTCATGAAGCTAAAGGGAGCTCTTAGTCCTCCATCCTATTTCAAAACTGTTGTGTTTTACAAGTTGCAAAGCCATACGTTGGTCTCCCTACCTTTGCAGGTAAATACCTGCAGGATTTTTCACTCCTAGAAGATAAATGCCTTTTCAGCACTGCTTTGCGTCATTTCTTGCTGTCTCAGTCGCTGGCTCTGTTCTGGTTAATGATGACGGGGGACATCTGTGCCCAAAAATTAAAATGACATTGCTATGCTAGGAAAAGTTTGACTTTATGAAGAAAAGCTTTGCATTTTCGTAATTGTGTTTTGGCTGCTTCTATCATGCTTTCATGATGCCCTCAGTCGCACTCTTACTTCAATATGCTGTATTTATGCAGAGGTGGAAGTCAAGTGCAATTCTGAAAGTATTTAGGACCACTTAATTAATTAAGCCTCTCAGCACCCCTCTTTTTATATAAGAGGCAAAGGTTAAGTGAATTTCCAGAGGTCGATTAGCAAGCGAGCAGCCTAGCTCGTGTGAGAACAGAAATGCCTGCTTTAGTGGGCAGCGCTCTGATGTTGCAGATACAAGCCAGCAGCAGGTCCCTTCCCCGTCCAGGCTGAGAGGTGAAGTTCAGGCAAAGGACAGGGTGAGACAGGACGCAAATGAACTGTGAAATTCAGTGTGTGCCTGTTAGTTCCACCTTATTTATCACTGTGCATTTCAATCTGGAAAATGGGTCTGGTGTCCTGTTTGAAACGGGGAGGCTGGAAGAGTGATGGCACAGGTCCTTTCTGCCTGGACAGTCGTTCCTTCCTCTGAGGCTTTATTATATCCTTATGTAGGATTAGTCATGTGACGACAAATAAATTAGCATAGTGTGTTGGTATAAAAGGGCATGTGGTCCATCCACTCAGGCTGTGGATTAAGCTTCAGAGCTCCTACAAATTATTCAGGAACTCTCGACCCTTGCTGCAGGGTGCATTTCCAAAACCAGGCAACTTGCAAAACCCTGGAGTGTGCTGGGAAGCTATCCAGCAGCCATCACGGCCAAGGGTTTGGGTAAAGACAGTTGAGCATGACTGCTCTGGGGTGCTACACAAACTCATCAGCTGGTGCCCAGTCGGTCCTTTCACCCCTCTGCCCCCAGTCACCATCCACCAGGACATGGGGCAGAGCTGCCCCTGCTCCTTCTGGGATGGGAGAGCCACAGCCTCCGGAGGAGCAGCCAGAAGAGGAGGGTGGCAACCAGAAAAAGGGGAAGACGCCTGCTGAGAAAATGTGGACAAGGCTGCCGGGGAGCTGGGGCGCAAGAGGAGGAGGAGGGAGAGGACGGTACAGCGCAATCTCTGGTCACCACCCAGCCTTTTAACTTGATGACATCTATGTCTGGGGCCTGGAAACACTTCAGTTTTCAGTGTCGATGCTGTTAACATAATAGTGACAACTGCTAGCGGAGAGTCCTCGTCTCCCTGTCGCTGCATGTGTGGTGCCTCCAGGGAGGCCATTACCCCAAGGGGGTCCCAGAGGTGGGCTGCGCGGAGGACTTGCCTCAGGTTCTGCTGACCTTCTCAGTAGAGCTTGCCTGGACTGATATGTTAGCATTAACGGAGAACCACTCAGATTTACTGATTTCCTGTTAAGAAAATGTGTCCCTCAACCTATTTGTGGACAGGCGAAACTCATTTTTAGGAGGGGAAGCATGAGCACGATGGTGACATAATAATAATCACCATTTCAGCAGGTGGGGATTGGGCTGTTCTACATCTCTGTAGACTTTATACTGTTGGTATAATGGAGCAGAAGTTTTCGGACTTGACAGCTATTGTTTGTCTTTATATATAGGAAAAAAAAAAATAGAACCATGACAGAAACATCTGCCCTCATGAATGAATATGTGATGAATTTCACAGACATCCAAAGGATTTTCTCGTGTTTTCTTTCACATCTCATTGGTGAGGTTTTAGTCACACCTCAGCTCTTGCCCTGCACACCAGCCATTCAACTCTCTGCCCGTAGGGATCAGAATAGGGCACGAGAGGCAGGTTGCCTGCCTTGGTGCTGCTGTCTTCTTGCCTCTCCTCTCTCCTATCAGACAGTTCAGGTGCCGATGCCATGACTCTTTGGGATGGATGCATGGATAAAAATAGGGAAAAGGCCTCTGGAGCTTGCCACGTTTCCATAGGAAACTGGCCAGCCAAACCACCCCTGAGATCCCCCCAGCCTCCTCTGCTCCATGGCCCAACCATGTGGGAGCTGCAGACACTGTGGTTCCCACCTGGGGCTCCCAGGCAGGAGCAGGGACAGGAGCTGGGACACCTAGGTGGTCTCCCCAGGGCCACCGAGGTGCTTGGTGGGTGCACCATCAGAGCCACCACATGACCCAAATTCCCCAGGAAGTGTTGGGCACCCTCAAAATCTACATGGGCAATGTCACAGGAGGAGAAGGGAGGGATGGCTGGAAAGCCCGAAATTGCACTGCTGGTATGGGTTTGCTTTTCCTCTATTTCAGGAAAGGAAAATTCTGGAGAACTGGGAAAAGCTCCAGTCAGGGCAAAGGCAGAATTCCTGTTCATGCCAGAAACGCCACTGCTCCTGCCCCAGCGCTTGGGTCCCCTCAGCTGAAGGTCAAGCCCACGCCTGTACACAGGCACTCAGTACCTGCTGGGGACTGAGCCGTGAAGGTTGAGGCACTCACGGAAAGTGGAGAGCAGTTTCCTGAACTGTTCCTGTGCCCACAGCATGCCGTGACGATGATTTCCCCAATCTAGCACTCGGGATCAGAAGCACCACATCTCACAGGATCAATGCCATGGCAAGGAACCACCCCGGCTTTGCTGGTGTGTGCCCCACAAAATCCCCTTCTACAGTAGGGTTTAGCTTTATCACCAGGCGTGGCGTAAAGCAATGCTTTATTCAAGAAAGCCCTTCCACTCGCAGGGTGGGCACTTACACTGCAGGACCGTGGCCGCAGCACGTGCCAGCACTGAGATGGGGTGGCCGTACAGGCGGACACCTCCACATTTCTGCCCTGGAGGATGACATGGGGCTGGCGGGGGCTCAGCCACACTTGCCCAGGCACTCGAGGAGCTCCATCCGGATGGCGATGCGCACGTGCCAGCCCAGCGGGATGATGCGGATGTAGCGGGCCACGATGGGCGGCCGCAGCAGGTTCTGCACTGAGGACGACCGGTCCGAGTTGCCATAGAAAACCTGGGGAGAGAAGCACAGGTGGGCAGTTTGGAGACAGGTCAGCGTGGCACTCATCATTGCAGCAGGGGGATGGCTATGGGGGCGGACCCCTGCATGCTACGGGGTAAGCACCGAGCCCTATCCACAGCCTCCCTCTCTTGGGGTACTTCCCCCCAAGACCCAATGCTTTCATGTCACCAAATGCCCCCCTGCCGCCGCCGGTGGCCAAAGCGCAAGGTCCACCTACCCGGTTGTTCCCAGTCTGGTCCTTGTAGTAAACCCAGTTGAGATTCTCATCGGTGCGGTACTGCACACTGTACTTGGTCATCCACTCATCAGCGTCGCAGCGCCCTTGCGTGAGGATCCCCGAGATCACCTTCACCTCCTTCAGGTCGATCTGCAGCCACTGCCCGTTGTCCTGGTACTTGGAGAGCCAGGCACACCTGGGGGGAAACCATCAGCCCCGCTGCACCCTCCACTGCCACCTGAGCCACCTCGCCTGCCCCACACTGCCAGGGACGCCCCCCAAGCTCACCCACAGGGCCCCCATGCCCACCCGTGGGGCCCCCACGTGCACGGGGAGGTATTTTCGGACTCACCCAAAGCCTTGGCCGTTGAGGCGGGCCTTGTTGGCTGTCCATGAGGAGTACCAGCCTGTGTACTGCTCGGGGTTGGAGCAGCTGATCTGGTCAGGGGTGACAGCACCGGACTCGAAGCCCAGGGGCTTGTGGTAGGGGCACTCTGCAGAGCAAGGGAAAAAACATGCTACCATCAGGGTCACGAACCTCTCTGTCTGCTGGCTGTGTTTGCCTGGCTCTTTTGTCAAAACCCTCTGCAGTTTATTTGCGCCCTCCCCTCTCTGGCCAGGATGCTGGGGATGCTCTTAAACCTGGACCACAACCCCTGCGGTGTTTGCTGCCCAGAGGACATGGTGTCTTAATTTCTCACTCTTCTCCTGCATGCAGTCATTAAACTTCCTAAGTCTGTGCTGCTTGCAGCATTTTGGGAGGAAGGTTTTATTCAGATGTTGTCATCTCCCATTCTCTTTCTTGCAAGCAGGCACAACCAGATCCAGGATGGATCCATCATCCTTGATCCTGCCTCCAGGTGTCCACCTCTACCTGGTCCCTAAGAAATATATGGCACCGCTTTTCTTGTTGGGCTTCATCTCCTTCATCTCCTCCATTCACTGTCTTGATTTACAGCTGTCCCCACACAGCAAACTTGCTGAGCCTGCTCCCATTACCCCTCCCCAAGCATCCTCAGATCTCCTGCATTTTCTGCCATAGGGATTATCCCTGTGTTTGGAGATGGTCTTGCCTCATGGAAAATGTGCAGGTACTTCAGTGTCAGGGAGGTGTAATGCCTGGCCCTGCTGAAGGCTCAGGGATCTCCTTGTGAGTTTTTGCCTTCAGATCTTCAGGCTACCAAGCCGGACTCCACAGGGGAGCAGGGAGATTCTCACTGCATTGTGGTGCCCTCCACAGAAACTCTGTCGCGTTTTCCAGTATCAGCATAGATCATTTCATGGGTAATAAATGAGTAAGTGAAGCTCTGTGCTGCTTGGTGGGACATGGGTGGGACATTTTCAGGCCTTAGGCACGTCTGACAGACCTGTGTAATGCCTCATGGTTACAAATGAGAGCTACGTGCGGGGTGTCAGAGCACGCCCGGAGCATGGTGTGACCAGTACCTCCTCCAGCCACTGCCCTTTGGTTGGCACAATGCCCGAGCGTGCCAGCGGGGAGGTCGAAGTCTCATCAGCAATTTCCACGAGGTCAGTGTCTTACAGGTCAATATGTCATTAACATATCTTGTTCAGTTTGTCCCTCATTAATGTATTTTCCCCCCGAAAACACACAGCTGCTGTCCCACTTTCCTCCAGGCACAGAAACACCAAGTCCAATAACAAGCACCTGTACCAGCTACTTGAAACCTCTGCACCTGCAGCACACACTTTGCATTTATATGATATTAAAGAAAAAATTAGAAGGAAACAGAGATTTGCTTTTACCTTTCTGAAGGGCTGAATGTGATGTGGTGGCAGGGGTAAAATCATCCTGTGGATTTATAGCCATCTGCCTTCTTGGGGCTGGTTAATCATGTCATCACCAGCTTTTCCACCACGTTAAAAGTTCACAGAAGTATACAATCACAGGATGCTTTGAGTTGGAAGGGACCTTTAAAGATCATCTAGTTCAACCCCCCTATCATGACCAAAGCACCAACCAGCCTGGCCTTGAACACCTCCAGGGATGGGGCATCCATGATTTCTCTGGGTAACCTGTTCAGTGCCTCACCACCCTCAAAGTGAAGAATTTCCTCCTTATATCCAATCTAAATCTCCTCTCTTTTAGTTTAAAGCCATTACCCCTTGTCCTATCCCTACACTCCCTGACAGAGCCCCTCCCCAGCTTTCCTGTAGGCCCCCTTTAGGTACTGGCAGCCCGCTTTGAGGGGTCCCCGGAGCCTCCTCTTCTCCAGGCTGAACATCCCCAGCTCTCTCAGCCTTTCTTCACAGGAGAGGTGCTCCAGCCCTCTGATCATCCTCGTGGCCCTCCTCTGGACCTGCTCCAACAGGTTCATGTCCTTCTTGTGCTGAGGGCCCCAGAACTGCATAAGTTTCTCCCTTTGTGTAAGAAACCGCTTGTGGAGAGCAGCTGAAGTGGCCCCACATGTTTACTACTTGGCAGGCTTATCTCGAAGGCAGCGTAGTTTTACTTTTAGCAACACTAATCCATAGATCACACAGCTGTAATGCAATTAGCAGGTCACCTTCTGGCGCGTAGAGCCGTGCCACACACAGAGAGCCCCAAACAGATGCCTGGTGCCTGCCCAGCCAAACCGGCTAAACCACATAACGCAGTTATCGCTGACCTGAAGGAAACTTGTGGAGTGGCGGTGAGGCCGCGCAGGGAGAGCACTGCTACCGCTCCAGCACAGCCGATCTGCAAACCCTCCCCAGGCAGCAGGGTCCTGGGCAGGCTGGGCACGGAGTTGTGCAAAGCTGGGAGATATGGTAGCAATGTGTATTATTCAGGAAACAGACCTTTGTTATGCAAGGAGGAAGCCTTTGCTATTCAGCTACATGATGACAATGTGTGAGAGCAGCCCTTCGCACCCAACCTGGCCAGGAGATCTGGAGCCACTCCTCTCGCACACGTGTCCCTTCCCTCAACTGCAGCTGGATCAAGCAGAGCCAAATCTGCCTCCTACCTCTCCTTGGTGCAAGTGACCGCAGGGCAGTACCAGGCTTTTGCAAGGCTTTAGACAGAATTGCATGCCATTAAGGTGAAAAAAGGAAGCATTATTAGCAGCAAGAATATGTGGAGTAAGAACAGACTGGCATCCCAGAAGTAAGCACTGGTGGGGAGCCACCACGAGAAGGACTTCTGAATGTGTTAGCCAGGACCACCTGCAATTCAGCATTTCCGTAAGGCTTTGCAGTGCTGTGAATGTGCTGATGCTATCATTTGTGCAGGACACCAGGACTGCAGGAAGCAGGAGGATCCTACGTTGTGATCTGGAGTGCATTGTAACCTGTATTTCTCCAAAATATGTTTACACGCAGCTCCATGCAAAGGGGTATGGTTATACCTGTAGGATGTGCAGGTGCAGAGGACACCTTCTGAATGGAGAGAGACTCAGAAAAGGACGCAAGGACTGAAGGTACCTACCCACCACGTGTGGGCTTTGTGATGATGCAGTGACAGAGATTTGTGGTGACCAGCCCCTTGGGACGGAGCGGTGAGCAGGTGCTGGGGCCGTAGGAGCTGAGACCAACTTTTAGGACAGTGCTTTTGGTGGGTCTTTCTTCAGTGAGAGACACAGAGATGACGGAGAAAACCCTTGCAACAAGAAGTATCACGTGCTGTTTCTGGAGTTCCTGAAAGGGATTTTTCTGCATCATGGAGGCTGTCTTCAGCAAATGCCTTCTTCCTCTTCATACCTGCCCCAGGCACACAGCTCTATGATGATACCAGCTGTAGGAGCTAGGATGGAGCCTGAGGAGCTGTGGCCCTTTACTGGGGATAGCTGGGGACACTCTGCCCCAGGGTGAGATGCTGCTAATTTGCCCCGAGGGCCACCAAGGAGGAAAGGTGGATGTGGCCTGCAGGATGGCCACTCACTTCTGGCAGGGGGGAGGGAGGGGAAAAGGGACACCGTGCACAGTCAGGGGACAGCACAGTGTAGGGGACACAGTCCAGGACAAGGCCAGCATAGAACTGTAGGATCATGGAATATCCCGAGTTGGAAGGGACCCAAAAGGATCACTGAGTCCAGCTCCTGGCTCCACACAGGACCACCCAAAAATCAGACTCTATGTCTGAGAGCGTTGTCCAAACGCTTCTTGAATTCCAGCAGGCTCAGTGCCGTGACCACTGCCCTGGGGAGCCTGTTCCAGTGCCCAACCACCCTCTCGGTGAAGAACCTTTTCCTGACATCCAGCCTGAACCTCCCCTGTCACAGCTCCATGCCATTCCCTCGGGTTCTGTCGCTGTCACCAGAGAGAAGAGATCAGCCCTGCCCCTCCGCTCCCCTCGTGAGGAAGCTGCAGGCCGCCATGAGGCCTCCCCTCAGCCTCCTCTTCTCTGGGCTGAACAACCCAAGTGACCTCAGCCGCTCCTCGTACGTTTTGTCCTGTAGACCCTTCACCATCTTCGTGGCCCTCCTTTGGACACTCACTAGTAGTTTTATGTCCTTCTTATATTGTAGCAGACAGAAGGATCTTCACAGAGATGGTGTGGAAAACCCAAAATGCTGAAATGCTGACGTGTCTAGGGCAGATGAATCCTCTCCTGGCAGTTTCCCTGGATAGGGAAGAAGCCTTTGGGCCATGCCCCAGCCAGGCGAGCCCTGGGGTTGATGTGGCCTCCGTGGGAGCAGAGTAAGTGGAGGGAAAGCTGAGGGGAAGCAGACGGCTGGGTGAAGACGGCTGGAAAGCCTCTGCGCTCATCTGCTGAGTCACGCTGCGGGTGGGAAGCCTTCACATCCAACACCAGCGTGGGATAGAAACACCTGTTTTTTTTCCCCCTCTCGTTTCTGCAGGCTCTGCTGGCAGTGTCATCTCTCCCAGCTCTTGCAAATGTGTGTTTTTGTTTGCTTTCTAGCTCATCCTGGCTCCACTTAGAGCACTTCCAGGGTAACCCCCCTGCCCTGCTCCTCCTGCAGGGCAGTGAGGCTGGACGCTGAGCACTGGGGTGGCCGGTTCCTCCCCACGTCTGCCCTGGGGAAACAGGGGCAGCAAAACACACCTCCAGCCATCGCACAGCCTCCTGCAGGAGCTGGGAAGAGGTGGTTGCTTGTGGGCATGAGGCAGATACCACTTTCGGCAGCACCTGGCCAAAGTTGTGAGTCCCTCTGAGCATCAATGTGGCAGAGGTGTAGATGGGAGGGCAGCTTCTGTGGGACACATGAGCTAAACCTGAAGATCAGTCTGGCACTGATAAAGCCCTTCTGGGGTAACATCCCAGAGAAAATGTGGAGAGGTTGCACAGGAAAGAGCATGATCAGAAACCTGGGAAACTGAGTCTCTGAGGAGATGGGCAGGGGCAGCCCGGAGAAAACGAAACACATTTATGGTCATTTATTGCTTAAAAAGAATAAACTGTTTTCCTTGACCCCTGGGGAGAGGAGAAGAAGTCACAGGCCAAACTGCAGCATGAGGGAGTCAACCTAAGTGGTACAAGAGGTTTCCTAAAGCAAATCCTGCACATCCATTAAATTCCCCAGGGAGTCTGCAGGAGCACCAGTGCTGGGGGCTGCAGGGACAGGGCAGGCAAGAGTCTGCTGTCACTGGCCAGCCTGGGCCACTCTGGGTGCCCTCCCCAGGCCTGGGCTGCTGCTGCCCCTCCGCTGGCTCAGGGTCATCCTGCACCTCCCACAGGCACAGCTCCACCAGCCCCACTGGCAGCTGGGTTTGGAGCAAGCACTGCCGTAACGCCCTCGCTGCAACGCAGGGTGCAGTGGGGGAAGCTGCTGAAGACCATGACACAAACATTGGTGAAAGAGAGTCTGCTGGTTACCTGGCATGCACTCTAAGCTGTTAGTCCTGCTGGACCACATCGAGTTAGGACCTCCTTGGCAATCGCATTTGCAAGCCTTGCTGTGCCACAGCTCCAGTCTCTCGTCCTAAAGGAAAAGAAAAAACAGTCAACAGTCATCAACAACAGTGACACAAAGCTAAACGCAAGTCCTAGACACTTGTGTGGTCACATAGGATGACATCCACGGAGAAATAAAAGGTGTCTGCACCTAAATTTTGTGACCTACTTGGCTGTTGTTGAACCATGGTGTAACCACAGACTTCAGGGCCCCCAAACTGTGCCACCAAGCAAGCACCAGCGGCCACCTCCTGGCTTGGCCATGCTGGACCCTGCCTGGTCCTCCTGCAGGAGGGGTGAAGGCCACGCCACGCAGCATCGGACCTTGTCCATTTACAGGGTTTGCACAAGACGTGGCTGTCCCACAGCCTCCGCACGGCTTTGCTGGGGCTGCCTGCATGCCGCAGGGTGTTACATCCCCACGCTCTTGTGTCAGGAAGAGTTGCCACACTGGCATGCCCCAGAAGTAACACCACAAGAGCGATGGCTGAAGGTTGTTGTTGCAGAGTGAGCCAGAGGAGACGCTGGTGTCATACACTGTGCAGGGGCAGATTTTACTCCCCAATGCTAACAGCTGCTCCTAAATGCTGCCTGTGAAACTCAGGTGACCTTCACGGGTACAAACTCAGACTCACTCTTTTGGTGTGTGAAGAAGGCATAGGAAGAATTTCAACATACAGACATTTAAAAGTTGCCTCCACCAAGGTGACCAGCACCCCAAAGCTGGTAACAAACTCATGCCAGATGTGATCCCACACCGCGTTACTCCGCCTGGACCCCGGAGGTGCCGAGCACTTGCCGCTTCTCCTACCGAGAGCTAGCTATCCGTAAGGACTTACCTCGCCAGGAGAGAGGGCCAGCACAGCTGGGGCAGCAGGCGTGGAAGGAAGAAGAGAGAGAGTTCAGACATGAAGATTGTGCCCATGAACATCAGGAAATGCAATGAGTATTTACTCCTGAGCTGGGTACAAATAAAGGGAGAAAGGACTGATGAATCTAATGCATCTCCCCAGGCTGATTGCCAGGGCAAAGCAAGAGGACATGGGTATCGGCTGCGGGCAGGAACAGGACACTGTGTGCCCATGGCATTGCTGCTCCCCCGCTGGGTTTTCTTTCTGATGGCTTTGATGTCTCCTCTTTCTGATCAGACATGCCTGAAACATCCTGAGGAGAAATCCATGTCAGCTTCAGCCTCTGCTTTCCAGCTAATGTTGCTCCTATTCCTTTTTGCCATCTTCCTGCCCTACAGTTTTCCTTTCTCATTTTGCCCATAGAACTTGTGAGCTGATGAAGGGTGAAATCCCAGCCTGCAGCCACAGCAGATCACTGGTGGCTTCGGAGGAGATATGACACCCCTAGAGGTGGCTGTCATGAGAGCACTCCCTCTGAACGAGATTGAGGAAAACAAAATGTAAATAGGTCTTCCCAATCAATCTTACATGCAAGACTCCCTTTTCTTCTTCTTTTTTTTTTTTTTAGAGAAAGTACAGTGGCTGTAGAGGAAGAACTGCTATTTTTGTAACACCTGAACTGTTTTATTTTCTGCCTGTCCCTGGGTAATGGCTTTTTTACAAGCTCTCCCACTTCCCCATGAAGTCCAAAGCAGACTATTTTAATAGCATTTGGACTGGCAGAATAGTGCTCAGACAACTATGAAAATAACTCCTGTGACTGATGATAATTCATCAATACAAGTCAAATGTCAGCCCTGATGTTTCCAATATCCACGGTGAACTTGCAAGCCAATAAGGGTGAACTATGGAGCCGGTAAGATCTTGCATACAGAAACCATGAGAATACAGCAATCTCCAAACAGAGGTTTTGTGAATAGGGAAAGAAGATCTTTTTATCAAATGAATTAGGCTCTGAATTACTCACTGAAATCTAGTTATGATTTATTCATTCACACACTGTTACTTTGCTGAGCCTAGGAAGGTCCAACTAATGCTGGTAATTTACATCTTGCATTTATACAGCAAGTTTCATCTCAAAAGATTCACAAATTCTGTGCAATTATAATCAGCTGAAATATAAACTGTATACAAAGCTTTGTTTATTACTGAAATGCAACTGCTCCTGGGGTTTGACAGTGAGCTTGAATGTATCAAGAGCCTGAAAGAAAGAGCAGAGCAAGGAACAAAATAATAAAGAAATACATAAAAACATTTTTTTAACACAGAGATGGTCTCCTTTCAGTTTCCCAGGGCAGCATTTCTGGCATATGGGATGTACCACGTTAACCCAAGGCAACTGCCCTGGCAGAAGACATTAACATTGGTCTGTGATGAAAAGATGTAGCTTTTAATCAGGCACAAGAGAGAGGCAGTGAATGCTCCCTGTCGTCGGACTGATACAATAGAGGTCGGGGCCTTATCACCTATCAAAACTGTACCAATGAAAGCAATGCAGCACGTCTCCTGCCCACATGATGCTCTATTTGATGGCACTGGCTGATGTAGGGCTGTTGCTTTTGGTAGGTGGTGAGCCCTTAAGCAGAATTCCTGAGTCCCTGCTTGGGTATTTGAGAGCCAGGACCAAAATTTGGTCCCATCTTTGACAGATGCAGCTGGAAACCCAACGGCTGTGAGTGAAGCAACAAAAAAAGGAGCAGTTTTCAGGTGGGTGGGTGAACGGTGGCACCTACTCAACTAACTCAAGGTCTAGGCTGGGGAATAAACTTAGCCATTTTGAGCTAAAACAGGTTAACTGCAAAGGGCAGCATCCTGCAGGCATCTTGGCCACCGGGGAGCAACAGGCTTGGCTTTGGGCAGTGGCGGCTGTGGATGGACCAAACATCCCACCGAGGAGAGGAAAGGAGAGGAAAGGAAAGGAGAGGAGAGGAAAGGAAAGGAAAGGAAAGGAAAGGAAAGGAAAGGAAAGGAAAGGAAAGGAAAGGAAAGGAAAGGAAAGGAAAGGAAAGGAAAGGAAAGGAAAGGAAAGGAAGCAATGCCCTTGCCTGCAGTTGGTTGGAAAAAGTAGTAATTGATATATTAGTGTGTTTACAACTGTGATGGGCCCTGTCCTACAAAGGAAATGAAGAGGAAAGCTAGCTGCCAATAGTCTAAAAATGTGATGGCCAGCATGCTTTTATAGTGAGCATTTTTGCCTTCAAGGAAGGTTACAAAGATAATTGGTAATTGTAGGTCAGACAGAACGAATTGCTGCAATTCATGGAAGAGTCTAAGTCCCACACAGCTGCCGCAGGCTGTTTTTTCAGAAGTACAGGACTGAAAAGATCATTAAAAAGGAAAGAGCCCTATTTACAGCCCCTGCAATGCCCCAGGACATTCAGCAAACCATCAGGTCAGTGAAATAAAGTATTATTTGTACATGTTTGTGAGAGACAGGGAGATACAGCTTGCCCCTTTCCTGTCTCTCCATCCCACCCAGCAGTGAGACACATCCAACATACGGCCTCACAGCACAGGATTTGGGGACCGGGGCTCAGGTAAGCACCTGTGGATGGATTTGTGCTGGAGCACCCACCCTGGTGAACACCCACGGTTGGGCAGGAGGGAGGTGAAAGAAACCAGGGGACATGGGGAAGAGCTGGCAGAGGTGGTCGTGGGCTGCCGGGATGGGGAGGACAAGGGTTTCCCGGGGTGGAGGTGGGGTAAAGCATCAGCCGCAGCAGGGGCTAGCAGGGGAGAGGGGAGGAAGGGACGAGCGATAGCAAGGGCGCACAGATTGCAAAGCTCTTCAAGGCGGGATCCAGGTCATGGCTCAATGACCACTACAAGGGATTCCCTAGTGAGGTTTGTGTGACTCCTGTAATTTGCAAAGGCCAAGGTAAGGAACAGCATGCCGTGTGGAGGTAGTTGCAGGGCAAGCAGTTATGCTTGTCTCTGAACACCGAGGGCAATTGCGCGGCTGGAAACGATGAACAGGAATTCACATCAAGGCCAGAAAGGGCAGGCAGGAGCGCAACAAGCTGCCATGCAATGACATGCTGGCATTTTAGTGACAGGAGCAGATAACTGCAGATCTCAGAAAGTCTCTGGTCACTGAGAATGTGACTAAACATGAAAAATAAAGGAGGAAGGTAAGCGTGGCCAGAAGTAACGCTGGCAATGGCTGAGCACATCTCAAGAACTGAAATTCATTTCACTGCTGAGAAATCATGTTGAACATCCTGACCATAGTGCCACGACAGCAAGCTGTCCTTTTCAGAGTGGCTAGAATTAATGGCAGATGTACAAGCATGAGAAAGCACATTATAAGATAAAAAGGAGAATTAAAATAAAGCATAGGGTAAACATCAGTCACTCGATTTACCGGAGTAAGTTGGTAAGTTGCCTGGTTGTTGCAGGCACAGTATGTGGAAAATGTTAATGACTGTTTATTGACTTTACAATTTAGGTGGCCTAGATCTTCATCTGGAAAATAATGTTACCTCTCATTTGTGCAAGCAGCGTCTCCATTTAACGGGGCTCAAGGAGATGAGCAAGTCATTTTCTCTCTGCTTCTCCTAGCGGAGAGCACCGCCTGCGCAGTGCAGCACAGTCCCAGTGTGGCTGCTCCTGCACAGCTGCTCGGCTGCTTCCCTCCTGCACGTGTGGGACATCATGCAGGGGGAAGGAGAACATTTTAAAGCAAGGAGAGATGTGACTGTGGCCCCAGAAAAGCTGTCTCAGGAATGAAAGAGGAGAGTGGAATGAATGGCACTGGCTTTATCACGTTTTCAGGAAGGCGCTGCATTTCAGGTCCCTGTTTTCCTTGAGGACCACAACAAAGAGCCTCAGCGAGCGGCTAGGTAAGGTGGTACGTAAGCAACCCAGAGGGTCAAGATACATGGCTGCATGGTGCAAAGAGCACCTTTATTTCTAAAGAGTGGGAAACCTCCTCCTAAGGGGGCAAATGCAGGAGAGGGCCGTGATGAGCCCTTGGTGGGAGCACACTATTCACCAGAATTGCACCTTTTCGCCTGCAAAGCATCACTCTCAGCAGCCACAAAGCCACGCAGCTGTGGCAGGCAGCATTTTACACCCAAGAAGCCCCAAGTCCTCTGAAAAAAAAAAGGAGGTGAGTTATCTTCATGTGCAGGTAGGAGCCACCCTGGCTTCTGCAGATCTGTCTCCAGCAAAAGATTTGGGGTGTCTCTCTGGCATCGCAAAAGCAGGGCGCTCATCCAGGTGCTCCCACATGCTCAGCCTGTCTCCCCAGGCAGCTGCCGGACTTGCCACTGCTCATCGCTGGCGGACACGGCTGGAGCCTGAGACCCCAGGCTAGAGGCACCACAGTGCCAGCACCGCTGCAGGGGGCAGAAGGGCTTATCCGTCATGTTCAGCTCCTCTCTTGTGCTTTAATGCTGTTACCATTTTCCTCATTTATTTTGCGTGAATTGCTCGTTTTTATTGTTTTCACTTGCATTTACTTTTCTTTATTTAAGTGATTTTTAATTTGGTTTCCATTTTTGTTCATTTGTATCATGTTTCATTTAATTTGTGCTGGTGTTTATCTGAAAGCTATAAAAACCTTATATAAATAATGACAATTACACCTATTCAATTCATATTCATTTCTCTTTTACACCTGCCATCTCTACAGTGTTTCTACAAATCCTTTATGTTGTGAAAATATTTGAAAAAAGAACTCTGAAAAAAATATCAACCTTTTCCCCTCTTCTTCTTTCAAGAGGAGCAATTATCTTTTTTCCAAAATGTTCCTTTGAAAATTTTTGGCCTTTTCTGATCTTATTGACGTGTTTGTTCCTTCTCACTTGGAGCTATGCAGAACATTGCCTGCATAGTAATTTTAGTAATTTTGTTAGATGTATCGGTTGTGCCAAAGGGTGGCACTAAAGATGTCATTTACTGTGATCCGAAGGCGGGTTTGGGCCTTAGGGTTTTTTTTTTTTCCCCCCAAAGCTGTGAAAAGTAGGGGAAAAAGAAATCCACTCCTTTTAACTGCTGAGATATGCTTACTCCCCGCCGCGTGACGAGCAGGGAGATGATGTGCTACAAGTGCGTTCGTGTCACACTGGACTCGGGGTGCTGCCTCTCCCCATAGGGATGGGTCCGGCAGCTGCTGGAGCATTGGTGCAGGATCCTGCTGCACCTGCTGCTGCTGCTACTGCTGCTTTGGTGGGGTCCCCGGCAAGCGGGAGCCCAACCAAAGCTTGGGGGCCGGGGTGCTCCTCTAAGCCGTTGGCTCTGCTGGAGAAAATCGCTAAGGAGCTTATGGTGGCATCAGTGCAGGTGGCTCAGGGCTGACCCACCAGCATCATCTCCTACGGTGGGAGAGGTGGGGGCTCGAGGGGGACCTGAGCAAAGGGTTGCTGCCCACCGATCATGTGGAAGGGCCGTGAAGCAGAAGAAAAAAACAGTAGATTAAAAAAAGCAGCAAATTAAGAAAAAAAATTAAATACCAAAATAGTGATGCCTGGAAAGTGATCCTGCAAGTGATTTTTCACTGCATGCTCTCTGAAAATATCCTGATGTGTGGGTGTCTATTAAAAGCAAGCTGTGCCTGGGCTTCAGAGCAAGGTACAAGCTCATTCCAAGGGCTAATTGCAGCTATGCCACCCATTGGGAAAAAATGCTTGGAGTCTGGGTAAAAACACCCTTCCAAGAAGCTCAGGCACCAATAACTTTCCTATGTGAAATGAAAGACAGCTTCAGGAGAGATCAGGTATGAAGGCAGTGCACAAATATTTGCTGGAAGATCAAAAGGAAGACCCATTAATTAGAGCGGGGTACAGCTGAGCGTACCAGCATGAACTGGAGGTATGGCTACTTGAGGAACGCTTTCCTACCTGTGAAATTCAGTAGACCAAAATAACTGACAGAAATAGGAGGAAGACTTTAAAAATTAGACAAAGGGAAACACTGAGCATTCAACACCTGCGGGGGAAAAGCTGGACGTCTGTCCCACACTGACACATCATATTCCAGCTACACGTTAATGTTGGTAGATGCTGCACAGCACCCAGCAAGAGCAAGCTCAGCCTTAAGACATTCGGAGCTTTCCTGTTGGCTTCGAAGAAGTCAGAAGTTCAAACACAACCCAAAAATGATCTCCTCGTTCCACGACAGGGTTAATTAAAATGGAAGGAGGCCGTCACCCTGAATCTTCTGGCTTCTTCTAGCTCCCACTTACCTGCTACCATTGCTACTTTTCTGAGAAGTAACTTTGAGAAAGCCCCAAAATTGATTAACACTTTTCCCATTTATTTTTTAACTTATGATTGCTTTTTATTCTTAAAGAGCCTTTAAGAATATTCTTTTCCAGGACAAAATACCTGAAAGAGCCTTTAAGAAAAGGCAGATCTCTATCAGCCATGTCTTGCTGCTAGAGAAAATGATCGGTTTTTGATTTATCAAGAGTTTTGATTAATGAAGGACCAGTCTTTCATATTCTACTGTACCTCATTTTTCAAATCAGCATTATTATTTACTCACTGGCTCAGCTGCACTACAATTTACTGTGCAAATTCATATTTTGGCAAATTACATGGCAATTTTTTTACACTGCAATTACTTTGTGAAACAGAGTTGTACTACTGAATATTCATAGAGCTGTAAGAATGCTGCTCACTCATGTACATAAATTACACATCTCCTCCACAATTCTTCCTTTCCCTGAATTATTATGCTTCCAAGAGAGAGCAGAGAGGGGCTTGCTCCGTACCCCGCAGCCCCTGACAGCACAAAGAAGAGTGGATGAAACAAGAAATACAAAGAGGGACATCTGAAAGCACCTCTCAGGAGGCAAAGTGCATACCTTTGTACCAGAAAAGAAGAGACAGCAGGACGCTTCCCATCTTGAACTGCATCTTTTCCTTCCTCTTTCAGGAACAGCTACTTAGCCTGCTGCTCAGCTTTCTGGGAAGGCATGAGATTAACTTAAGCATTGCCTAAGCACCTTACGCTCCTCCATTCTTGGGATTTTATCAAGTAGCATCAAGCCAACCACACAATTACTACTGTCAAGCTCCATCCTAGAGGATGCGCCATGGCTGAAAGGTAAAAAGTACTGAGGTACTGGCACTATGAGTGCGAATCGACTGTGTATTCACACATACGTCCGCATAAATAAGGATATGCCTACCTAGAAACCATATATACCCCCCATACAAAGGTAGATGTGTCTAATGCTTATAAAATATAGACTATTATATGTAGTGTACATTGTCTGTTGTATGTAACATGCATTAATTATCTTCCACCCCAATTATTTACCTCTACACCATCAATGCCTGTCCTAGTAATTGCTGTGTGTAGGAATCTGCCCTGGCCTTACTGCTCTTTCAGTCACCTAATTGCAAGGGGCTGAAAACTGCAATTATTAGATCAAACAGAAATAGCACAGTTTGGTTGTTTACTTGCAGAGATGTGAAAATCTGAAACCAAAAAAATAAACCTCCCTTTGCTATCAGTTCTACCTACAGTATCCTCTCATTACATGGTGCTGTCAACCCAGCATCAAAGACAGTTATAAATTTGGTTTAAAAGTGACTGAAAGATCCAAGACTGCGACAGATTGCCAGCGATTCCAGCGGATCTTGCACCCGTTCCTCCAATCTCTGTTAATTATGTGCAATTAGCAGGGAATTTTTAAAGGGGCCTTTTGAGAGTGATTACTTCAGAAGCAGCTTCCTTTGTTTCAAAAGATCTCCAAGTGCATGCGCAGGGAGCACATTAAATCACTGCGTGGCTCATGTGGGCTGAGGGTACATTAAGCTCAGCCTGCCTTCAGTCTTCTGGTCTATGTCCATTCAAAAAACGCTGAACAAACAAGGATGCTGATTTTTTGTTAACAGTTCTCTGGGGCAGGATTCATCTCGCCTACCTCTGGACACCAACAAACTAGGAAAGTCCTGTCCATGGGTTGTCAGATCCAGCACCCCTCTGCGGCAGTGGGACGGGGGCTGCATCCCTAGCCCTGATGCATCCCAGCCTCACCAGTTGTGCGACATGGACAGGTTGAGCCTCCTGCCAAGGGGAGCTCGCTGCTTTGGGCCCCAAACACCGGGGCGTGTCGAGGCATCCACAGGGGCACAGCACAGATGAGCTGGGGCCTGCAGTTGTCTACACCCAGTCTTGATTACACCCTTTTTTTTTGGTCATTCATCCCGAGAAAGGCCAGTCCTCATCTAGGTGTCTTCTCAGCCCTCCCCCCTCCAGCAGTCGCAGAGATGGACGTGGTCCCAACTTCACATCTACCTTTGTAGGCTGATACAGGGCTGTCCCCCTCTTCCTCATGGTCCCTCTGCATCCTCCCATGGCAAACCTCCCATAAATAAACCTCACTTAGCAGGTTGCTCCTGAAGCATCCCGCTCCCTGCTGCCACCCCATGCCATACAGCACCACGTCCCCAGTGCTGCAGGGCACAGCAGGGCAAGCAAGCAAGTGGCTCGTCCCAGGCACCAGAAAGGGCTGCTCCTCCAGGGGTCATCTTCCTAAGGACGGGGCAGCTCCTGATGTTTTGTTCAGAGGCCTCACACTCATTCGCAGCACCCCTCTCGGGGCAGCGGGAGCCAGCGGAAGGTCCTCCCATAGGTCTTGGTTTTCATGTAAGAAATGCAATAGCTCAGGGATGGTGTTCAGAAATAGCACAGCTATTACGAAAGAGCATTTCATTCAAAGGGATATCCTCAAAGCTGGCAGCTCCCCAGTCATAAAATTCCCTCCCCACAGAAAAAAAGGGCAGCCTTTGTGCAAAAATGTGTCTGCGGCATCAGAAAATATCTCACATGAAGAGTTGGAGAGCCTTAAAACTGAAGTCTCTGTACAAACACCATGCGCTCCAGACCCTCTGTGTCTAATGCTGTTGATGGTGCTTCATTTCAATAACTGTAAACAGCAAAACCATACTGCCACTGCAGACAGCATTGCTAAATGAATCACGTAGTGCATTCCTAGCAGCCAGACAAATACTTCCAGGTGTAGAAGACAGAAAACATTTTAAAGCCAGTGCACCATACAGCACCAGCAAGGGCTACTTTTGCCATTTATTTTTTTTTAAAAAAAAGGATACAATTTAGCCTGGCATTGGTTATGATTATGGAACAAAACTGTGCCTTGTACAAACAGTCCAGAGTAGGACAATCTGATTACATCCAAGCTGCTAAGTAAAATGGGCAGGTTCTCTCTTTTGGCCACACATCTTCTGCAGGTCCAGCTCATGTCCTATTGAGCCTAAGTCACTTTTGTATGTTTTTAAGGCTCTCTGATATTTTGGTGATGGGGCTGATATTTCTCTCAGATTGTCAGAAATAACACAAATGGCCACCCTGCACCATCAGGATGTTTGCATTGCACAAAGCTGAGAATATGGCTGTTAGGAGTACATCAGGGCATGAAGCCCTGGGACGGCAGGAGGGGGAATCAAGCAGAGTGGAGGTTGTTTGACCCAACAACTGGGGATGTTTCCTGGCATGCATCCTTCCCAGGCTGGGTGGAGGCACTATCCAGGGAAGGGCTAGATGGCCTGCACCACAATTTTACCAGGAGCTTGCTAAGAATTAAACAGCATGGATGGCCAGAGGCCAGTGCTCCAGTCCATACTTTGGCTTTGTTTGGTTAACAAATACAACCACAGCTCCACACCGTTTGATGAGCCCCATGCCATCTTCTTGCCCAGACTTGCACTTTCTGCTCGTAGCTTTCTTTTCATGACAAATTAATCTGCTGCTGGGCATGGCAGAGTGGTGTCTCCAGGAGCTCTCCGAAGGCACTGGCAGGTGCAGAGCCCTCCTGGCACTAGACCAGACCAGCAGCAGTGTCCTCAGGGGGGAGGCAGGAGGCAAAGGTGCCTGTGTGCAAGGGAAGCGCAGCTCCACATGCTGGTTTTGTGTTTCTCCCAAAGCAGGAGCGCCAGACAGCTAAATGAGAGTAACCTGCACAAGTTCGTACATCCGGAATCCAAGCACACGCGCCACACAATTTCTCAGTGCTAATGTGCGACTCGTGCACTTGGGTCTTAGCACAGTTAGGGAATGTACAAAATACACATTTATACATGTACGTGTGAACCGCACACACCTCTCAGAAGTAGGATACTGACGTGCTGAGAGAGCAAAACTGCCAATGTTTTCGGAGCTTGAGTCAAACCTCCAGGAGCTGGATCCCCTTGAAGTGGATGGAGTGACGATGCTCTACACACACTGAAGATCTGGCTTTTGAAATAAAATACTATTTCAAGGAGTCTGAAGTGTGAGTTTAAGTCCTCTTCTGAAAAAAGAACCTTTCTCCACAATGCAACGAAACACGATGCAGCTAGTTACCAGGTGCTGGTCAGCAGGATCAGGCCCAGTCCCCTGTGACACCACAGGGACCTGCAGCTGTCATTAGCAGGGTGGGCACCACTGGATCACCACCCCAATTAGATGGGATGTACCTTCACTGAAGGCTTGCATACACTATATTGGAGAAATCTAGGTGTAGCTGACTCAGGTTTGGACCTGTAACCTGGAAACAACCCTGCTGTGACAGGCATGTTACCCCAGAAGCAGGACTCAGCATGGAGGTCTCAGGTCCAGCTGGGGTCTCCTCACCTCAGTGTGCTGGAGCAAAGGGACCCTCTTCCTCCTGCAGAGACATCTTCGCCCGAGACCCCACTGGGGCTCCTGCACACAGACGGGTGCTGTTGCAACATCCATGCCCAGGGGATACCATTTTCTAAAGGCTTGCACGTGCAAAATGAGATGATATGCTGATAATTCAACAGTTAAATTGCTCCACAGCAGGCTGCGAAAACAAGACATATGAGGAGCAGCTGAGGGAACTGGGGTTGTTCAGTCTGGAGAAGAGGAGGCTGAGGGGAGACCTCATCACTCTCTACAACTTTCTGAAAGGAGGTTGCAGCGAGGAGGATGCCTATCTCTTTTCTCAGGTGACAAATGATAGGACACGAAGAAACGGCCTCAAGTTGCTCCGCAGAGTTTTAGATTGGGTATCAGGAAGAATTTCCTCGCAGAGAGGGTGGTCAGGCATTGGAACAGGCTGCACAGGGAAGTGGTGGAGTCCCTGTGTATTGGGTTTACGTGGTAAAGGTTTGGTAGCAGAGGGGCCACAGGGGTGGCTTCTGTGAGAAGATTCCAGAAGCTGCCCCATGTCAGATAAGAGCCAGCTCCAGCCGGCTCCAAAAGGGNCAGGAGCAGGTGATCCGGTGGGAGCTGCCACCCGCTGGGCACCCGTGCTGGAGCAGTTTGCTCCTGAAGGATGGACCCCGTGGTACGGACCCATGTTGGAGCAGCTCTTGAAGAGCTGCAGCCTGTGGGAAGCCCACACAGGATCCGTTCTGGAAGGATGGCATCCCGTGGGGGGACCCCACGCTGGAGCAGGAGAAGAGAGAGCGACCACGAAGGATCGGCACAGACGCAGCGATATGGGCTGACCGCAGCCCCCATTCCCCGTTCCCCTGCACCGCTCGGGGGGAGGAGGTAGAAGAGGGTGGATGGGGGGAAGGTGTTTTTAGTTTGCTTTTAGTTTCTCACTGCTCTAGTCTGCTAGTGATAGTAATAAATTATATTAATCTCCCTGTGTTGAGTCTGTTTTGCCCATGACAGTAATTGGTGAGCAACCTCTTTGTCCTGATCTCAACCCTTGAGCCCTTGTCCATCGTATTTTCTCCCCCTGTTCCTTTAAGGAGGGGGAGTGAGAGAGCGGTTGTGGTGGAGTTGGCTGTTAGCTGGGTAAAACCACCACGCCCTGTCCCCAGAGGTGCTCAAGAGACATGTGGACGTGGTGCTGACACGGTTTAGTGGTGGACTTCGTAGAGTTAGATGATAGTTGGACTTGATGATCTTAAGGGTCTTTTCCAACGTAAATGATTCTATGATTCTGAGGTGGCCTTTTATCTCCCAGTTAATGAAAGCAACAACACACACAGTAGTGGGGAAGGCATGTAGGGAGTTAACTGTGCATGAGGAGGCAGGCAGCTGCGTGGGTGTCAGCAGGCACCACAAAATGGCACCAGGGGACTATAGCAGGGGCTGCTTTGGTGCCCCAGGAGGCCACAGCCAGGAGGAGCCAGCCCTCACTGGGTCTCTCTGCGTTTTGATTTATTTTTTATTTTTTTTAGGGGGAAAAAGGAAGTCCTGCAGCGACATTGTCTTAAGTTATGCTCAGACTCTTAGAAAAAGGTGCTATTGCACAGGGCCTGCGGCAGGTGCAGGGATGTTCCTCAGAGAGCCATCGCCACTCGCACGTGAACCCCACTGTGTCAGGTTCTCCTGACTGAGGGGCCTTTCTGCTCCCCTTGCCACACACCGCAGACAGGCCCTCCGCTTTCCTGACGGGCTTATAAGGCTGCCCATTTTGGGAGGGAAAAGAGCAAACCGAGACTGGTCGCCATAAAGGTAACAATAGGAAAAAGGAGGGCACGGAAAGAAAACTTCGTAGCGCTGGTTCCACTGGGGCTCGAACCCAGGACCTTCTGCGTGTAAAGCAGACGTGATAACCACTACACTATGGAACCGCCACGCAAGCAGTTTCCCCGGCGCTGCTCCTATGGACGAGGCACTCGCGCGCCGCCTCCTCCTCCTCCTCCTCTTCCCCCCCCGTCCCGCCCACGCAGCGCGCGCGCGGTGAGGGGAGGGGCAGGGCGCGGCGCGCGGTGTTGAGGGACGCGCGCGTGGNAATTAAAAATTTATTATCTTAGTGCGTTTTCTGGTCCTCAGATAGCTACAGAGGAGCAGTGAAGGGGGTAAATCAGTTTAATGGCTTTCATGCTGTGGGGAACCGCAGGTAAGGATTTTCTGCGCCTGTAGGCAAGCCTGTGTGCACCAGGGCCTTTCAGCTGGCAGCCCTGGACCCAGATCTGCCCCACCGCACACGGCCGAGAGACGCAGGTAATGAGCCTAGCAAGGGTGTTCTCACAGCCTTATGCTGCATGCAGTGGGTACTGTGAGCACTCCCTCCCTGTGCATGTATACGGTACATCTTTGCTTTCAGCTTGTGCAGTCATTGCCATCTAGCCTCCTTCTGAAATGGCTGGCGGGCCTCCCTGTGCATCCTGCTGCTCCTTGGATTTGCTCAGCTGCTCTTACCTTGCTGATAGCAGAGAACAGAGGTCATCGAGTCGGCACGGTGCGTTTTGGTGCCAAGCAGGTTGACCAAACCATGGCAAAGGCAGACTGAGCTCAGTGAGAGATGCACAAACACCCCCGTTGCTTCTGGGGAGCCTGGCTGCGTGGATTTCTTGTACATCAGCCATGGCAAAGTGCTCCGCTGCTTGCTGCAGGGTACTTCAGTTCACTTTTCCGTGGGGGAGGAAGGTGTAGATGATTCTATTGCTGCAGAAGACAGCGTTTTAAATATAGCGTACTGCGAGAGAAGGCAGGATCTGAAGTTTGTCAGTGTCAGTAATGCCCCTGAGGAAGCTGTTGTGTGGTGCCCGATGGATCTGCCAAAGCATGCTTTACCCCTCAAAGCATGATTTACCCAGGGGTGCCGACCTGGGCGCTGCGAGCGGGCTGAAGCCACCAGCAGCACGCAGGGAGGCAGGAGGGGCCCAGTGCCGCTCAGTCAGCGGGGGGCTCCCAGCGCTTGCCTCTGGAGCGCCTCGTGGCATCCCTGCCGGGCCCCTGCTCTCCTCCTTTAACGCTGCAGTTCTGCGCGAGCTCTCCCATGCTGTGCAGCTCGGTCCGCGGGGATTGTGCATGACGCTCCTTTGCAA
>VXAL01008759.1:141700-210529 GCA_013399475.1 Chauna torquata
CCCACCCACCCAAGGATATCTAAGATTTCCTAGGTTGTGGATTGCTGGCGTATCTGCTGCAGAAGATGGCTCTCTGTGAGGGTACAGAGCAGCGCAGCTGTCCCTGTGCAGTTCTGTGCCTGCCCGATCAGGCAGATATTCATTAACTCGAGGACTTCCTTGTCATTTGTTACACCACACTGAATGCAATGATTGCCTTGTTTCATCTCGTTTTACCTGGGGCTTTGCGCTGGTCTGAGTACCGCAGTCCTTGCTGTACCAAATCCTCGCATCCCAGAGGGAGGGAGTGACTTGTAGAAGTACGAATTAAGGCATCTGTTCCATGTTTACAGGACTGTGGTTAAAAAGTACAACGAGAAACTATTATTTGGAATATAAAAGGTAAATATGTTAATTTTCAGAAGCATGTGGTGCCTGTAAGCAAAACAATGTATTGTTTATGGCTAAATATCATAGTTTGCCTTGACTCTTGAAATCATTAATATTTTGCTGAAGCAGCAGACTATATACTGTTGCAAGGTAGAAAATTTTGCCTTATTTTTTTTCATTAGAAGCAGTTTCACAACACGAAGATGAAAACAGAGGTGAAGAACATTATTTTTTTAGACTTTTCTGACCATCTACCATGTATGTGACGGCTGCACTTACTAGCTGGTAGGCCCCAGTCTTAAAAAAATGATAAAAATAAAAAATAAAATAAAACCCTTTTACACACCAATCATTGGTGTGTGAGTCAAACGAATCCCTGTGCCCTCCTAAGCTGGAGAGCCTGTTTTAACCTAGAGGGGCCCTTAGGGAAGAGGCAGTCTGGTAGGCTTGAGGCTTCAGGATGTAGGTTTTGCACTGTCTGTGCAGCTTATGTTTCACCAGACCAACAAAACGTAGATCCGGCTTTTGTTAGGCAATTCTTCTACCCATTTCTTTTTCCTTGTGATGATTCACTAAGATTTGGTGAAATCTGAGTGCTATAGATAGCTATCATCTCTATAGGCTCCAAGTGGAGGCTGAGACTAACTTGTAGGGGAAATAAAGTAGTGCAAATTATGCCATTGGGTGTTGCTTTCCAGAATAATCTGCATTCAGCTGACAATCTGGGAATATTTCTGTTTTGGGGGGGTTGTGTTGGGCGTTGTTTTTTGTTGTTGTTGTTTTTAAATTTGTTCTCGTTTTTACAGAGGGTATCCTGATGCTTCCATAGTGATCCTGCCTAGTTTCTTGCCCTTCAGCAGTTTGGAGGCCCTACAGCTGCCTTTCTTGGCCCACATTTCTGGTTTTGTGTTCTTTTTGCCAGGGATGCTAATTTTGATGTCTTTCATCCATCATCTTTGCACCCCAGAAATGTCCACTGGGGGGGGGATGTCTTTTTCTGTTCACCCAAATTAACCACCTTGGGCTGATATGTGAAAATAGACTTCTGTCATCTCACCAACTGAGACAGAGTTTAAAAAGGAAAAGCCAGATAACATTATTCTGTATATTTATCTCTCCTTTATCTCTTCTGTTCTTTTTATTCCTTCTGTTTGTGACCACACATCGAGATCTCTCAGTCGGGGACTTGTCCACTGGCCAGTACTTTAAAATACATTGTTGGATCACATAAAAATACTTTCCTGAGCTTAATAGGAGCCACGACACAGAAGGAGCACATTCACTCCAACTGTGATCATCTTCAGTCTTTTTGAAAAGTATTGGTTGCATCACTTTGTAGTGGGTGCTTCTGAGAAATAAGCCTGAAGCAGATTTTGAATTATGTATGTGGAATGCCTGCATGGAGGCTGGCTCAGGAGGTTGATGTTTCCAAAGCATTTGGAAATCAGGATGCATGGTATTACTTCAAGGACTACTTGTAAAAGGGTCTCCCGACTTCTGCACTAGCAACATAACTGGTTTTTTTTCTTGTTGTGTTAGACTGCTCAACAACATATTATCAGAATTTTGTTGCCTACTGTCTGTTGCAGCTGTTGATGCTTGCTGAAATCTTTTTCAGCATCTTAAGTGTGTGTGTGTGATACGTGGCCGCGGAGCAAAAAAGCTCAGCACTTGTGTGATTTGTTGGCGTGACCAGTACGGTCCCTTTGCCCTGTGTGGAAAGGAGGATGACCTTGTTAGGTCCAGCCTACATCCTCGGACTTGAATGGGAAAAATTAATTTGGAAAGCACATTTGTTTTTGTTTCCTCAAGTTGCACGTTACTGTGATCCCCATACGTAACTGGAGAGGTGGCTCGGTCCAGCAAGACTGACTCTTTATCAGGTTGCTCGGTCACGTCTGACCACTGAGACAGGGGTGAGCAACTTCCATGAACAACAAGAGAAAGCATGCAGGGGAGACTTTGTCCTACAGAGCCTAACAACTAAAGGTTTGATTGCTCTCCCACTGATCTTGGATGAAACATTTTCTTATGGATATGTTGGCTAAGGAACAAACCTTACAACCTCTCATTATGCAGAAATCTCGCTAAATGCCAATATAGATGAATTTATCAGATACAGTAAATGTTTTATAAATTACATATATCCCCAGAGTGCAGTGGAAGGAGGTTATGATGTATTTTTGCTTGCATGCATTTTGGCAGAACAGTGTGATCATACATAAATGATTAGCTACCGTAACTCTGATCAGGGAAAGTGCATCCTGCCAGAAAAGCAAACATCAACACTCTTCTGGGTCATGCAGAATTCTGGTGCCTGGCCATATGTATTTTATTTGCTGTCTCATTTCACAGAAGAGGAGTAGCTTTGAAAGTGGAAGCTTGTGTCCAGGACTCCAGAACCTCAGTCAGTCAAACCAGCGCATTCACACCGTGCCTTCTGTTTTGCTGGTTTGGCACTTTTAATATCTTTTACATGTTAAAAAATGTGTTCGTTCTATCACAGTGAGAGAACTCCTCTGTCTGTCCCAAAAGATGATTTGATCACTGTGTCCAACTGCCTTCACAGTGGTGGTTGATGTCTTTAGTAACTGCCACCCGATTGACGGCAAAAATTTCCTGAAAATCCTACGTTATAGCATTATTAAACCTGCGGGGCAAGAGGGTGAAGATCTCGATCTGATGGTCTCTGTTCTCACAAACCTTTTGCTGCCTACCCCACCTATTTCCCTGGGGGAACAGGACCTGGCCTGGATGGGGGACCTCTATCACAGGGAGAGGCATCACAGGAAGGGGCACGGTGATCCCCATCCACGTGGTGCTTCCCCCCCCCCACCGTGTGTTGTAACCTGTGCCCCTCTTTGCACCCAGAGCCCCCTCAGTGACCCCGCAGAAGTGGCTGCTGTGCTCTGCTCCATCGCTGCAAGGAGAGGCCAAGCGAGCAGCCCCTCTGCGGCTTTCAGAGGAGGGTGGAAGCACAGACTGGGGCTAAGGGTGGTGTATGGGGCGACCAAGGCTGAGGGCTGCGCCCAAGAGTATACTGGTGATGTTGCGATACCATACTTCTGCTGATAGCTAATATTTTTGAGTTGTTTGGTAGCGTATGTGTTCAAAGTCGCAGTGTCCCCATGCTGTCCATATACTGCCCCATGCAAGAAGTGGCAGATTCTTCTGGGGCAGCTCTGCCAGCACTGGGTGGTAAGAAATCGCCTTGGGCTTGACAGCTCAGCCCCTCCTGGGCACCTGTGAAGTGACTGAGAGTCTGCAGCCAGCAAGGCGAGGAGGTAGGTCACAGGCTGGGCCCTGCGGCCAGGGGTCAGGGTTTGATTTCAAATCGTGCAGCAGCACAGCTTCCTGACTGCACAGGGGAGCCACGCTCACCGAACTTCTCAGCTTGTCCGATCCCCTTCCAGCAGTCGCACAGGGAACGGACGAGCTGAACCATGAACTGAGTCCCCGGAACTCCATTATGAGGAGAACGTGCGCATGGAGAGCATCCGTATCACTAATGTCTGGATACAGTGCCTCCTGGCAAATTCAGCTGGCAGCATTTCTTTCCTTAGAGGCTTTCTTAAGCGTGCCAGTCGCATCAGGGAACCAAACACCCAGACAGCCTGTAGGTTTGTTTTTTTTGCCCTGTGTACTAGATCTTGCTAAAATGCAAATCGTTGCCTCATCCCAGCGGAAGGGCCATTCCTCTTGAGAGAGACCATGTGACTTCAGATGCGAAGCCGGTAACTTCAGCCCATCCCTTTCTTTGCCTGAGATTCAGGAGGCATGGTGACAAAACAGCTCTCCAGCAGCACGCAAAGAGCACAGCTGGAGGGCTGCAGCCATGAGCTTTCACATCAGGCTGGACGATGAAAACAGCATTTTCCCCTGACTCTTCTGAGGAGCAGGGCTCAAGAAATTTCCTCTCAGGAAGCTTTATAAATGGGTGGAAAGCAAGTGCTGTGTGGTTCGTGAGCTCCAGAGCCCCAGGGAGAACTGGAGCACCTGTTCTGCAGAGCTGCACCCCTTGTAATGCAGTTCTGGTTCCAAAAAAGGACTGCTTTGTCTTTAAAAGGAAGCTTCTAAAGGTTCTCGTGGAAAAAAATGTACTGCTGAAGCAGAAAGAAAAAAACAGGTAATTTCTTTGGCTCGGGTATATATCTTTTTTCTTAGCTCACTTTTAAGGAGCAAATTGCCTGCATCCTAAGTCTGTGCAGCGAATGACAGAGGTGTGTGGTGCTATTTATGATTGTGCCCTGAGAAAAATCAGTGTGCTTCAAGCTATAAAATTTGACCTGGACTGGATCAGTTATCCAGAACTTCTGAACTACAGATGAGACCAAGTAGCTTTGAGACTACCATATTTCATGTACTTTGCTTTAGGAAAAAACTTGTTATGATGATAATCTTGAACCTTGTTCCAATGCTTAACTTAAACCTTATTAAAACCAATATAAATTTCATCTGAAGCATGAATTTCATTTGTAAATTGGCTCAAATTTCAACACAGTTATTCCGGAGCTTTGCTGTTTAGCCAGTTTCCCCCTTCAAGTAAGGAGAAGGGATGTCATGGGATGTCATTAAGCTTTTGCTCATTATCTGCAGGACAGTGCATGATTCAGATTTCCCTTTTCCTTTAGGATAATAAGCTACAACTGTTGTTGACTTTTACACTCCTGTTGGGTCCATTTACTAGAACTAATTTTGCTTCCGGATTTTGAGTTTTCTCCTCACTTCCTAAAGGATTCTCCATCTAGAGGCATTTAACATTTCTAAAAAGTGAGATGATAGCTTCTTTTATACTTCAAGGTGATCTGCGCCCTATTTGTATGCTTGTATTTGCTACCTCCTCCCCTCTTTATTAAAACATTCTCACCATAGTCTTTATATGCAAAAAATGAGGCTGCTTGCGTTGTTCATTTTCTACACAAAAAGTGCAAATGTTTTGTGTAAATGTATCCTCTATTGATTGTAGATTACATGAACTAACTTTCTCTCATCAGTTTCCTACAGATTCTCTTTGGACTTGCATGCAGTTCCTGAATGGAGTGATTGTTTGAACAATCTCTGTATGGTCACACCTTTGCAGATCTTGCCTTTACTTACTTTTGCAGTGCATTTTTGGGCTCAGGAATATGAGTCCACCTTAATGAGCTGGTATGTCTTGATCCTATTCTCTCTCAGTGAGGCTTTGCTGGTTTTCCAGTGTTACTACATCCATTCTGTATTGATTTCTGGCCCAAACATTGAGATCTATCAACAGCCATTGCTAGAAGTGATTCCAGCAGTTCTGTATAGAGCTTAGCCTCTAAGCTCTAAAGAAGGCTAAAGAATTTTTTTCCATGTATTTGAAACAAATACATTGAAACAAAAAGGCTTTCTCAGTTCTTTCTTTCACTTAATAGAAATGTCAGTTTGTCCCATGGATGTAAAATAACAGAGACCCAAACAAATACTGCTTTGCCTGTGATCTTGCTGTATCACCCTTTGGTAGACCAAATTCAGCACTCATCTTTCACTCCCTTAGTTGACTGTGGCAGCTTCATCCCACTTTCCGCAGAGTGAGTCTTTTAGCTAATGAAATTTTTAAATCATCTGTAGATCTTTAACCTTGACAATACCAACTCTGGCAGTAAGACAGTTTTGAAGAGCTGTCCCTCTATGGTTACTAACCTGGATGTTGTGATTTAATGCCTGGAGTTCTCTTTTCTAGGGTATTTTGCTCTTTCCTCCTTCATTCCCTCAGCAATGCATAGAAGAGAATCCATCATAAACCCATGGTTTATGTTTCTCAGTACTCTGCAGTCCTCATTTCCAAAGGAAAACAACTCTAAACGAAGCCTGTGAGTCGCAGAAAATTAAAATATTAGTAGCAAGAAGACGTCAAAGCAAAGCCCCTGGCATTGGAAGCATCCATCCATCCATCTGATCTTTATGGAGAAAACAGTCCCTATCTCACCACCTCTCCAACCACCTGTACCTTCTAGTGCATGTTATGGGAGCAGATGATAACTGCCTATTAACATGATTGAGAAAGGGGGGAGTAAGGAAAGGAGGCACATTGCTGGAGATAGCTATTGGAACAACTTGCAAGGAAAGTAGCATAACTATGGAAGTTTCATCCAAACAAAAATAGAAGGAAGAACCTTTCATTCTTTGTTTATCAAAGGTAAGAAACAAATGGAACAAAGAATGACAAGTTAAAGCCTAGTGGCTCTCATTCGTATGGCTTCCATATCCGCAAGCCTGACCTAGCTTACACTTGTCTGCGGTAGCATGGCTTATCTAAATTTAAAAGATGAGCTAGGCTTGAAAGGATGGCTCTCTGCCCAAAGGACCTGCAGCCTGATTTCATTAGAAGTCAGCTATAAATCTTTACAAGATTTCCATTATTTTTGAAGCAGCCTGGTCTTTACGTGACTGATAAACTGAAGGCATGATTGATTTTTGGCAGCACCTACTACATCCGGATCAAATGCTTCTGGTTCACCATCTCTGTAAATCAGGCTCTCTACAGCTCAGGTTCTGAAACTGAAATTTCTGAATGCTTGCTGCAGTTCAGCCTGCAGTGACTCCTGTCCAGGAAAAGAGCAGGATGTGTTACTCCTGCTTAGCTTGGTGCATGTCTGTTGGTGTGGCTGGAGCGACATTTTATTTTGCTTCAATGGATGGGCTATATATTCAGTGCCTGTCCATCACAAAATTGCATTTTTGCTAACTGAGGGAAATGTAGCCATTTCTTGGGAGTTATATCTAAAAATGGGATGGATCATGGGCTTGTAGATACTGAATTATTGCCTGCTTTTTAGTGAACATGACAGACTCCCTTTTAAAGGTAAATCAGTGGTACGGTATCCAGAATGCTAACACAGCATTATGTCCCAAATTCTCATCCAGCTACCTTGTATCTCTGAAGTCTTTTTCAATACTTTGAGAAAAGCCCAATTTTCCATTTCACCTGCAAACACTTTGGTGAATTTTTTAACGGAAGTGATTGTTCATCAGACATTGTTGCATTGCATTGTAAATAGCTCACAGAAATCACTCTAATGTTTTAAATACTTGTTTTTCAACCTTCTTACCCATGGAAGGCCTTCACAGTCTTTGCCTGATATTTTTCTCTGGGGGTGCCCAGGAAGGCAGGGTTTGGCATGGAGCAGGAGTTGGCTTCAACTGAGGCACCTGGGGGAAAGGGAGGGAGTTTTCTTCCTTTGGAGCAGCGCAGTTAGGAGTGAAGAAGATCCCTTGCCTGGGGGAGACACTGGCTCTTTCCACAGAGGGTTGTTCCCATTGTTCATGGTCCTTTGGTCTGACCAGAAGAGCAGAACGTGAATTCACTGGGCCTGGGTGGAGACTGTGCTTGCTGGAGTCTTCCATAGGGGTGGCTGTGCTGGGGTCTGGAGGTGTGGGTTGGCTGCCAGGGTGGCTCTGTAGCCACCTGAGAAGCCATCAGGAAACAAGGCAGTAGTTTGAATGTTAGCTATGTCCACTTTAGGATGCAGACATTTGGGACTAAAGATGGTGATTTTCCTGGATTAGCTCTTTCATGGCCAGATTTGGCATTTTTAAGAGGTTTAATAATACTTGTGCAGGCTTTGCTCCAAGCTTTGTATGTATGTTTCAGGCTTCACTTACTGCTGTTAGCATAAAATTTCTGTTCCTGTGTCTCTCTCTTTTTTATTTCTTCACTCAAAATGGTACTAGAAGTTGAAGAATTTAGAGGTAGGTGGAGGGATAAGTGGGGCTGACTGGGAGAAAAGCCCAAGTGGTTGCAAGTGGGGTGCAATAGTCCTTCAGATGCCCCTCGCTTGGGTCAGGCCATTGTTTGCCATGGCTGGCGCGGAGCCCTGAGGGGCACTGATGGTTCTGTTTGGGCCTCACGTTGCCCGGTTGCTGGAGACGCCCTGCCCTGCTCCTTAATGTAGGTGGTCTTGCTGGGATAAGGCTTAGATCGTAAGCTCTGATTTGCTCGCGGTCTTCAGATTGCAGTTCATGTCATGACTGGCTGGTTTGAGATGGACTAGGGAAGACTCATGATTCTCTTAAGAGGGCATGTGAGGAGATGGTATTCAGGACACTAGCAATTGTCTGGAGAGAAAAGTTGAGCTATTAGCAGTATCAGTGCTGTATTTGATGCTATCAAAACCATTGTTTGGATCAAAATTAATGTAACAGCACTTTTTTGGATTTCAATTTCGCTTCAGAGGGAAGAAAAGTAGAGTCCATTGTGGGGAAAAAAACCTCAAGTTCTTCTTTCCTGAAATAAATATTGACTTAGAAGGTGGCAGACCCAGCTCGAGTGTAGGATACCCATGTGCTGTGGAATGCTGAAAATAGTCCCACAACTCTCCACATTTGTGGGATATAAATATAATATGATTAATTAATAAATTTATAAATATACAAAAACTGGAAATGGTCCCACAACAATAAATACATTCTAACTATTGAAATAGAAAATAGGCTAGTTATGCATTTATGTTTTCCTGTCTCTTATCCTCCTGTTATTACTTCTGCTAATTAAGCAAAAGCAGAAGAATAGTAGCTGAGCATTCATTTTATGCTGATGAATTTCTTCGTTTTAAAACTCAGTTAAAAGAAAATGAATATCAATGAAACAAAAGAACACATGCAATAATTTGGACATGTTGGACTTACTAGAGAGAAACATATGCCCTGGGATATGGAGAGAGAGAGAGGGGGGTCGGTGTGATCACATAATAAATCTTTAGCTAAAATAAAATTCAGTCTCTCTGAGAACATCAGTGACTTTTTTTTTACTTAGAAGTTAACCTATTTTGTATTTCAGGGGAATGTTACCCATTTGACCTTGTTGATTTGGAAGTATATTGCATTAGGGAATTACACCAGTTAGAGAGGAAGTGCCAGACGATAAACCCAAAAAGCCACATTACAAAATGTGCTTTGTTCATTTATTTAATGAAACCAAATCTTTTATTTAGAATGTTTCTGTAGAAATGCAACAGCAAATTTGATGTTTTATTTAAATGAAATCTGATTATGAAACAATTTGCTATGGCACTGTTTCTCCTTGTAAAGTTGTTGTTGGTTATGATTTTATTGTGTATAAATCCACGGACATTTGGGGATTTCTTTTCATCTAGCATGTATGAGAAAATTTTCTTCTCTCTCTGTAAGCAAACTGGTAACAGCATTAGTACACTGAGGGATAAAGCAATAAATGGGATGGTAAGGCACCTTTTCAAATCAATAGTGTGTTAGGAGGGATGTGGGGTTTTTTTGTTTTTTTTTTTTAAGCGGTAATATCCGATGTAATTTCAAGTCTTTAATATTCTGCAGCTCCAATTTTCAAATCACAAGAATAAAGAGTAACATGCCTCTTTAGTTCCTTGTCCCTAGTAGTGAGGCTTTAAATAGCTGTGCTTCAGAACTAAATCACTGGTGCACATTAACTTTCAGCTAACATGTAGGGAGCAAATTGTATTCATTTCTGATTTCATCTGTATTGAGTGCATGTTGGTGGTGATCAGATCTGGGGAAAAAAAAACAAATGAGTGTGGTTTATTAGGTCCAGTTTGTGCAGTACATGCTGCACAGTCATTAGTGATGAGCTGTAGGTACTTTACATTCTGTGTTGTGAAGCGCTTTTTTTTCCTCTCCCTCCTTCCCCTCCTCTTAGCAGTGGCAAGAGGAGCACAGGAGCCCTCCTTGTGGCTGAAGGAACAACGTGGACCATGCATGTGATGCTGACAGCTGAGAGAGACATGCTTCCTACCAGCAGTCATTAAAACTGGGCAATGGAGTACACTGTTAGAGCCATGGGGTGCAACGTTTCCATAGATGACAGTGCAGAAAACAAGTCAGAAAAAGGTGAGCGCTGCCGTCATCTGCACGTCAGAGGTTGTTCTCTCCATAGCACTGGAAAAGGATTATAAGACAATATTTCCCCCCGTCCTGTTGTCAAATGCTTGTTGAGAGAAAATTATTTCCCAATAATTTTCTTTATTTAAAGGAGTGCATAGTTTTCAGGTGCTGGCCGAGGTCAGGAGGCAACTGCAGAGCACCTCTAGCATCTGCACATTGGGATGGGAAAGATTCATACAGGACAGAAGTTAAATTTCAGGCATGTGCTCGCTTGCTCTGTCACTGGCAAAGCGTATGGGGTAAGGGATTGAGGAGGGGCCTTTTGTGGCCTTTCACAGTACAGGGTTCCTGGGAAAACTACCCCAGTTTCCCTGCTGCTGGGTGACCCTGATAATGAAATGAATGCAATAAGACAAAGCTACTGCAATGACTCTCCAAATCAGGACCTTCTACCATGCAAGGTGTCTGGCCTGAAATTCTCCCTGGCAGCCTTTGAGGCTGTTGGTAGAAATCCCCCATAGTACCTCGATAAAAGTTCAATTAAAAAATTGATGTATTGGCCCCCTGCTTTTCAACACAGCACACCCTGGTATGAGCACACCTGGGCTTTGCACAGGCAAGAGGTCCAGAGACCCTTGTTCTGACCCTTTGTATTTTTGTTCAAGGTTTGATATTAAAACGACATTTATAGGTCTGCTTGGAGCTGTGGTACAAGGCACTATGCATAGTCTTAAGAGATTATTACACTGAAGAGCCCTGGTTGAAAAGGAAAGGCACTTTTGGGCTGGAGTCCCAGACCCACCCGTATCTGGGATGGGGTCCTTCCTCTTTGGTTTTGCATGCCATGCATGTATGTGCCTTGCAAGGCCACAGAGACGAGTTACTTGGGAATATTTCTGAGGGTGCAAAAGCTCGGAGAGGCCACGAGGAGTTGAACTCCTTTCTCAGCCTCCAACCATCACTACATGTTGGTGTGGAGTCAGGCACCACTATCACGAAGCTGGCTTACAATTTTGTGTGCTTGTTTCATAATTTCTTTCCCTCCCCAGTTGCTGGGTGATAGTCTTTTTGCTCTTCAGCAGTAGTCAAATTATGCAGAACCATCATTATATCTGCAGTGTGAGGCTGTACATCCCTCTAATGCGTTAATAACATGAATTTAACAGGTACTTGTTAGCGTAGAGACCTTCCGTAACTAATGATTTGTTTTACAGGCACAGTTTAGCCTGGTGTGAAAATCATGTTCAGATTTAGTCCTGAGAATAACAGTGCTGTAATAAGAACAATTAAAAAAAAATGTCAGGAAATATTCTGTTAGATTTGCAACATTAACCGTAGTTGTCAATATATATCTGACTTATGTGATACCCTTGGAACTGTGCCGTGTTAAGGGCCCAGGGCCAGACTGTTAAGCAACCCAGAGGGGTTTAATGGGGATTTTAATGGTTCTGATGCTGGAAATCAGTTGCTGTGCTGGTGTCTCCACTCTGCCCCCCTTGGTACTCTTCTAAACAGAAAAGTTGCTGACAGCCTTGCTGTCAGGTCTGTGCTGGTGGGGAACTCCAGAAAGGACAGAAAATAAGAGAGATCCCAGAGCTTATGTAGGGTAGGGAGCATGCTTCTAGTCATGTAAGGATTGCACTTCCTTCATGCAGGAGGATTTTACTAGGAGAGATAAGATATCTGTAGGATGGGAGTCCTTACTGATTTTGGCCTTGTCTGGACTGGAAAACTTTACCACTTTAACTGTACTACATAGTTGTTAATGGTAAAATAAGCAAACAACATGCTATTATGGCACCTGTAAGCATTTTCATAAAAAAAAAAAAAAACTTCTATAGTGTTGTACATACTAGTAGAATCACATCTCCACAAAGGTTTTTCTTTACTTGTATAACTCTCAGTTTAAGAAAAAAATCATTCCCACTCAGAGGGTGCCACTCATCCTAGTCTCATAATCCCTGGTATTTGTAATCAGCTGAAATAATTGATGAGTGTAAACAGGTGTTCCTCCAGTGCACAGCTTTTCTTTGCTGTTTTGCAGGGAAAAAGTAAGCATTGTTATTTGTTATTTTGTTTTGGTTTTAGTATCAACTGTTCATTTTGGCAACTACAGTAAAATACCAGCATATTAGTATTAAGATGTTAGTGTTGTTTTCAGTTTCCTCTTTTTTCCCTTTCACGAAGTTGCTGTGCTGTGCCCTACTGATAGTATCAAACCCTGGAATTCTGGAGAACGTCTTGGTTTTGTTCCGCTGCTCCTCCTGATCGTGTGTTTGTCTGCTCAGAAATGAGCTGTGGTTCTTGGGAGCATTAGGAGCTCAGATCAATGTATTCCTTTGGTCCTTGTTCCTTCAATAGCATTACCCTGCAGCTGCTTTGACTTGTTACCCAAGATCAGAAGCATAAAGGCTTTTTTGTGTCTAACGCTGAGCTATTCAGGTCTGAGTACCCTAGGAAACTCCTTGAAGTGAGGTGTTAGCTGCAGGGCTTGAGGCAAAGGCTTGACATTTCTGGCCCCATCTACTTATTTACTGTCATCCTGTTGAGAGAACAGGGAAAGAGGTAAGGACAAGAGGTAAGGAACTGGTCAAGAAGGAATTATGTTCAACTTACAGTGAGTAAAAGTGATGTCTCTACAGAGCAGCTCCCACCTTACTCTATTTTGTGTCGCCAGGCAAGACTGTGATGGCGGCCATGTGGCTGCGCTGGGGCAGGCCCAGGATCCAGTGCCAGGCTCCCTGCATTCCTCTCGCTGCTACACAGCGATGCATGTAGGACCTCTTGACTGCTTGGTAGGGCTGAGCTTGTTCATGCAGGCTTCCCTTCTGACCATGATTTAAGCAAATGACTGGATTTGAATTTGCTGTTATTTCAGCTGCTAGCTCTTCAAGGTAGGAGCTGTGTTTTGTTCTGATTTTGTAGAATAACATGGTGTCCTCCTCTAGATGATAAAACCACACTTATATGTGCCCTAAGCACGTGGAAAATGCATTTATTCCTCTCCCTCAGATCTTAAAAAGCCAGACCAGTTAGCAAGTGATTGAGGAATGCCTTTCTCAAAGTTAACTGGTCTTTCTGGATGAGCACCCTTAAAGCACTGGAGACTCACAGGCCTGTGAAACAACAGAAGTTACAGCTGAGCTCATGTGTTCCGCCTCGCTCAGGCTCATGGTTGTTTCAGGCAGAGCACAGCCCACCTTTGGCTTTCACTCCTCTCCCCAGGTTCTCCTGGCTGGCCAGCGGTGGAGCTGCAGTGACCACCTGCATGGTTGGGGGCACGCCTGCCCACCCGTCCTCTCATCTTCCTGCCAGCAGTGCTACTGCCACCCGCCTTTCACATCCCAGCCCCTGAGAACTGCTGCCGCTGGGGTGCCAGGGGTGGCAGGGGAGATCAGCAGCACGATGGGGAGGGATCAGGTGGTCATCAGCTCCTGGAGCTCCTGTCCTCCTGCACAGCTCTAGCTCATGGCCACTGTTAGTTAGCGCAGCCCTAACTGCTGGATGTGGGTGTGAGGAGCTTTCTCCACAGACAGTGCCTACACAAGGACCTCTTTGTGCCACCAGACGTTCTGCTTGATATGCTTTTATCTGGGTGGCTACAGCAGGTTTGATCTGTTTGTGGCGTGTCCGGGGCCGCTAGATAGCCGGCGAGATGCATGTTCTGCACGTAGTCTGACATGGTCTTCTGACATGTCCCATTGAATTCTTAGGGTGAATGTTCCGTTGTACACCTAGCTAACAAGAGGTGTAGCTGTGTACCTTTAGGCATGTCTATTTAAGCAACATATTCTGCCCTTCAATACTGTTTGTTAACATTTTATCCCAAGGTTTTTATTTTGCTGTCTTGCTGATATAGCTGTGCAGGCAAAAACTTTATATTAAGTGAGGCTGTTACAAACTTTGTCATTACATGAAGCTCATGTTAGAGCTTGCAAAGTCTTCAGCTTTTTACTGCAATTTGGTAAAGAAATACGTTTCCTTACTAGGCAAAATTGATCTTGTTTCTTTCTTCACTTCCCAAAACCCACATACTGCCCATCAGCTGAACATGGCTGACTTCTTACTTGGGTGCTATCTTCAGGACAAAGAAATGCAGAAGGTTTCTAATAATACAGGCCTGAGCAATTCAGCTAGTTTGGGATCTGTCCTTCAAGATGGAAACAGTTTATGCATCATGTGTTCATTATCAGAAAACGTTTTTTCAGTCTTGTCTTTGTAGACCTCCATCTTAAAGTTGACTGTGCACAGTGGACTAATTTGTCATCTGTCTGCAAAATTCTGCAAAGGTAGCACGTGTGTTTTCATTGCAGATTGCACTGAATCCCTATATGATCCATTGCTTTCTCTTTTGACAGCCATTAAAGCTGCTATACTCATCCAGAATTGGTACCGCTGTACAAGGGCCCGGCTAGAGATCAGTCGCCGCTATTCTCTGACTATCTTTCAGTCAATCGAATATGCTGATGAGCAAGATCAAGCACAGGTTTGTAATCTTCAGTTCTTCCTGTACAAGCAGCTGTGTTATTCCCAGAGCACTGAAGCTGCACAAACAAAATGGATATGAGGTTGTTTTTACCTACGAAGCTGTGTCCTGAGTAATAAAACTGCTTTCCTGCCTCACACGTGAACTAGTTAAGCTGTGTATATGTGTGTGCGTGTGTGTATATATATGTGTGTGTGTGTGTGTGTGTGTAAAACCACTTAAGCAGTAGGTCACCGTTCTGCCAATACAACCACATCTAGGTTAGAAGTTCCTGTAGGATGGCTCTTTTAGCCAGGAATTGCATGTCATTGCACTATGGGTGATCTTAAATGAGTCAGCAAGGCAAGACATGTACAATAGATAAATAGAGATATCAATATCTCAGCACATCAGCCCAGGCTTCCTTCAGAGTCAAGACTGGGAATTAGGAACTTCTAGGGCTTTGTGTTCAATCTAGCATCAGTCTAAAGTAAGTTAGGTGAATAGTAGCTGTTTCCTTCTGTTGACTATAAAGGAAGACTAGGCAAATAGTCTGGATGATGGACAAGACGAATTACACCCAAAAATGTCAGCAGCATTGATGTAGCCTTGGAATTTTGTATGTATTGATATACTGTCAACATGCTGATTTAGAGGCGATGCTATGGGAACGTACAGTAGTGTCTTAAATCCCTCTACATGGGAAATTGCTAGTATTTGACTAAGGAAAGAGAATGTTAATGCTTGCTGGATCCCATAAACTGATCAGTATGTGTTCTTTTCTTTTCGTTATTCAGCTGTCCAGCTTTTTCACATTCATGCTGGAGCGCTATGCTCATCCTGATGCAGGTAAGGATAAAAGTCAAAGTAATATGGAGATTCTCTTTGAAACACTTATGTGAGAGAAATTAATTTTCAAAGTTATGTTTATAGCCTGTAGCACATGCTGGAGCTGAGATTTGCTTTCCCAAGTATTGCTATAAGGATTTGGTCCTGTTAAGCGTTGACTCCACTCAATATCTACGCAGTGAGTCAAGATGTAAGACAGGAATGGATACCCGTTGTCCTTTATAAGAATACTCAGGGATGCTCAGAGTGCTTTCTTATATGTTACTGCCATTGAGCTGTTCTCATGGTAGTCTTACTGGCTCCAATTTGCATACTTTTCTGTGCATGTTTCTCTTAAACTATGAGACATGATTATTGGGAAAAAGTGTGACTAGCTGGTTTAGGGCAGGTGTAATCAAAGAAAGAGGTTGTTTTCTTCTTCCATTTTCTTTCTTTCTAAAGTAGTTTTGGACCACTTTTAAGCTTAATTTGTTCTAGATTTTGCTACAAAATGTATCAGTATATGAATGATTAAAAGTGAAATAAATTGAAACTGCTGGGGATAAATGTTTAGTAACCATCTCAATCAAAGCTGGGTTATTCAAAGGATAACCTTAAATTTCTGAAGTGTTTTGGGATCCTTGGACAAAACTTACTTTTGAGGTCAAGCTCAACAGAAGGACAGATGGAAAGTGACTTCCTAAGTCCAGAAAACAAACACCGACTTCTCTGAACAAATGGAGAAGAGATCTAATCCCAGCCCAGTTAAAAAGGAGGCTGCCCCCTTTCTGTTGAATTACAAGAGAATATACTATCTCTTTCATCTGGTCCAGCCACAGATTACTCCAATTAAAATTTGCACAAGACACTTTGATAGCAGGCTAATACCACCACCAAAACCGTAAGTGGCTCAGTGTTCTAATGACAGCCATTAGAAATTGCAGTTTTTCTCTCTTAAATACTTTAGAGTGCCTCTCTGGGCTCTGCAGAGGAAGAAATTATGTTTGAGCCTTGCTGCAAAGCCAAGACAGATGATACAATTGTCTTTCCTTTGATTTTTTTTTTTTTTTCCATTGCCGCCTTGTTCTGCAAAAAAATAATTTAACTTCCTGGGAGGGCAGTAGCAAACTTAATGAAAATCAAATGCTGCTCACTTCATCTACTTCTGTATGCTGATAGCACACCTCAGTTCAGCTTTTTCAGTGGATAAGAAAATTTTAGTGCTAGGTCTGAGATTTGGTACAATAGTGTTAATCTCTTATTTTCATTATCATATTAAAAGGGAATTTTACAACTGCTTGTTGTAGGTATGCTTTATCCACCTTTTTAACTGTGCCTATTGACAAAAGGAACTAACATGACTGAGGTGCCTCCAGTGACTTGCAGGGTCACAGGACATGGCTGTACCGAGCACCCAGCTACATATGCTACCTAAGTGTCTGTTGCCACCACCGCGCAGTTGACCTGTTCCTTGGTCTTGCAGATATTAGCAGTTGTATAAGTGGTTAAGACTGGCACACATGATAAACAGTGTATTTTATGGTAAAGATCCTCTTTGTCTTGTGTAAAACTTTCATCTGTTAGGACTGGAGTTGTTAAGGCTTGATATCTGCTCCAAAGACGTTATTTTTGTCTTGGTTTGTTGTTGTTGTTTTTCCCTTTTCTAGTAAGTACCCTGCATTATAGATACCAGAACTCAAAAAGATAGAAAGATTCTGCAAGACATATACTTAATAGGGAGGCACTCCAAGGCCTCCTACACAAAGGATTTTTCTGATGTGTTAGATGAGAAATTGCATATTGAACTTGTATTGCGTGGTTTGTGGTTAAGTTTGTCCAGCTACTGGCTGTGTGCATTCCTTACTTCAAGCTTTTGCTTGACGGCTCCTCTGAGTGACCTTTGCGGTACCTGCGCCAGACCCAGTGATTTAAGCAAAATCCATGCCAGATAGAGAGATTCTTTAATGAACTGCTTCCACTTCTGCTGTAGCTCAGTCTTAAGATGTGAGCCGCTGTGAGTGTAAACATAACAAGCGGAAAGGCTTCAAATTAGCTTTGCTATTCCCAAGCATTTTCTAAAACCCACAAGTTTCTGGCTTTTTTTTTTTTTTCCAGCAGCGTGTGGTCACTTAAATTAGGGTGATAAAAAAAAAAAGTTCTCCAAGAATTTAGTAAATAATATTCTTACCAGAGCACAGATTGCCTGTTCTTTTCAGTACGTGACGATGAGAAAGTTGCCTGAAGATTTTGTGATCCCTGTTTTTTGTTACATTATAAACCCCTCAGACTCCTCTATTCATCTTGCCACTTTCCGCTTTTTAATCTGCTTGTTCAGAATGTGTTTTTTCAAAGAAAGCAGTCTCCATCTCATTAACACAGTAGTGCTTTTGATGTGATTGTTTATGTTATACCCTGAAGCTTTTTTCATCCTGTCATCCTGTTTAAGAAGTCAGTGCAGTTAGAGCTGTGATTGGGATATTACATAGCTGTGTGTGTTGTTTTTGTTCTGCTTGTGATTAAAGGCTATTTTCCAAGGGTCGGTGGGAAGTAAGCATTAAAACCTTCTCCATCCCACACTTCTCTCCATCCACTGAAAACAAAAAAAATCTGCATACCTACTCAGCCTTTCTGTCAAGAGATCTCCGGTCAGACAAACAAAACTGCTTTTCCAACAAAAAGCAATCCATTTACTCACTCTTTTGTGGGCACAGTGAGGGTGAGAAGGCTGCAAACATGGCCTGGGCAAAGTGGCGGTACTGGGAGTCCAAAGCACCCCTGGCTGTGCCTCTCAAGTTCACTGGGCAGGGATGCCACCTCCCAGAGCCTTCCTTTGAAAGGGAACCAAGTAAGTGTTGCTCTCTGCAGCTTCGTGCCCCGCCACACCTCCCTTACAGCACTGACACCCTTCCAAGGCTTTTTGCACAGAGTGATTCTTGCAGTGGGGAATAAGCCACAGCTTGCTGCACCAGGAGCAGGGTGAAGGAACAAACGTTCGGGGCACAATGGAAATCTTCACCCTCTTCTTGGGCTCCAAGTCCATGTACCCTTAACCTGATGTCGGGTGGATCAGTGTCTGGCAGATGTCAGAGCACTCCTTGGGAGCCAGAGGTGCTCTCTGGGCTTTCTTGTTTGTTTAATGTGGAGTGTGGTTGCAGTCCTGCACAGTCGGACAGTCTCTGCGAGTAGCAAGGGCTCAGCTCGCTGACCTCGGGCCAGGCCTCTGATGTCAGAGCACAGAGCAAGTCATCCCTGTGCTCCCTGTGGTCAGCGGAGAGGTGCTGGTACCTGCAGAGGGTGTTTCATTTGGTCTTAGGACAGGTGTCTGAACTAGGCGAGCCTAGAGCTTTTGTCCCTGTCATTCCTATATGGACTGAAAGAGCCTGGACAGCTTTGACTAGAAGATGACTGAAATGAGAGGGGTGCCGAGTCCTTCAGAATTAGTCCTGCATGGGACTCATGGCGAGCTGGGCTACTTGTGGGCCAGCACACACTAATCCCCAGGCTGCATTAGGACATCCATTACTGGAGGTGGTGCTGACTGCTCCCAGACGAGACATCGTGCACAGGAAGGAGCCTTAAAATCCAGCTGAAAGACTGCCCGAGGAGATGTAAGAGCACTCTAAAGCTAATGACCATGACTGGCTTTCGATTCCTCATCCAGAAGCAGAAAACGGGGTGTTCTTTGCAGCGTTATGCCCTACATAACAGGGCAGGGAAGGAGATTGGGTTTCCCAGCCTGGGCAGCCGCCAGAAGGGAGCAGAGGCGGTGAGGAAGGCAGGTCTGTGCTCAGAGGGGAAGGGTCGCCTGCTGCCTGCAGGACGGGAGGGACGGAGGGGGAGCAGGCGGGGGCAGGTGTCTGTGCGGCTGGAAATGCTGAGAAGACCGCTGACTCTGAAGGAATCAGATGAGGAGAGCCTCTGGCCAGAACTGGCAAGCGATGGGGAATTCAGGTGGTCTGCAGCAAGCCCGTTGCAGAGGGGCAGGGCATGGAGGGAGATGCCGTACGGAGACGTGCTGCTAGAGCCGGGAGGAGACTCGGTGCAGCAGGCACCAGCGGTTTCAGGTGTTCTGGCATCCGGCCAGACCAAGCTCTAGCTCTAGCTGAGGTGGAAGACTGCAAATCAGACCGTACTTGGTGGAAACTGTGAACCCTGCGCACCTTGCTGTTACCTGATGTCTGCATCCATTTGCATGGCTGTACACTGAGGGTGCTGATCAGCTCGCAGCAGAGCAGCTGATAAAAAAAGTATACATTCATCTACTTATTTCTTTAACATGAATTTTATGCAGTTACAAGACAAGCTGGCCTTTATGAATCTCATAATTTATGAAACCACATGTGGGTTTTGGCTGCTGTGAGTTTTGAGTCACAGCCACAGATATTCCTCCAGCAATAAATAATACATCTTTATTTCCAGTTGCATCTAAACAGGGTTACAAAAAACTTACCTGCAGCCCAGCGAAAAGTGTTTCCAACAGTCATCGCACACGAGCAGCTCTACAACAGCAGCCTCCGGAGCACTGTCCCTTAGGGCTCTGGGCCTTCTCTCCATTAGAATAAGAGATGATAAAGACAATCTGCAAGGAGCAAACGCTGAAATCAATTGTTCGCTCAGTTATATATCAAGGGTATGCTAAGAAAATACTGGATTGAAGCAATTAGCAATGCTCCTGCTTTCTCCATGTTCAGGAAAATGAGAAGAAGCTGTTTTTGTTTACTTTGTCTTCCAATGGTTTTATGGCAGCCAACTAAGAGCTGGCGTTGTCTCCTCGTTTTATCAGAAAGGAGTGCTTTGCAGTCTGCTATGAAGAAACACCGTTTAGCTGCTGGCTTTTTAAATACTCAGTGAGCTGCTGGTATTTAGCCTAAACTTTTTATGTAGAAAATAAAAACAACAAAAGCAACTCTTTAAAACCTGTATTAACAGCGTAATCTTGAACGTGAACAGACAACGGTCATTGGATGATCGGTCATGACTTTTGAATCTCCTTGCTCCGTGGGGGAAGGAGAAGACAGTCTGTGACAGGCTGTGTTCTCATTACCTAGCAGAGCAGATTTTTCCACAGCTTCGGGGCAAAGTGTTTTGCATCCTGACCACAGCTGCTAGTCGTTGGGATGGTGGTTTTGCCTGGTTTTATTTGTTTGTGCTTGTTTCTGGTTTTGTTTAGTATCGTGGATCAGTCTGGGGAGACCTGGAGCTGCTCCACTGTAAGAGGCAGGAGCTGGCCACTCCAGTACTGCAGCAAGGAGAGCATCAGCCCTATTCACTGTTTCTGGTCACTCTGTTACAGCCCTATGGGGGACTGCTGCAGTTTCTTCATTCCTGTTTTTCTTGCCTCTTGTTGCAGTTGCTCACACTTCCAGCAGCCCCTGTGTTTCTCATGAAGCAGACTCGTATGTAACTGAATATGAAAAGATTGATGTTCCAGACTCCTACTGCGGACCACGACTCTCATTTCCCCTTACTCTTGCACATGCCAATGCTCTTCTTCATGCTTTCAAGAATGGACAGGTACATTGCAACTAGTTTTTGTTTGTTTGTTTTACATCTCTGTCAAATTGTAGGTCCGCAATCAGTTGAATCCAATATAAGGCTCAGCTGGTGCCCAAAGAGATATATCTGCCTTCCTCTCCATCCCACTACTCTTTCCTGCTAAACCCCCAGTGATCATACAGGTACATGGTGAGCTGTCGTAGGAATCTAGTCTGGCTGGGAGCTAACCCGACAAAACTCAAAGTGCCACTTCTCACTTCCCAGGTTTGAACATTTATCCCCCTATGCTTTAAAGAGGAATTGAGTTGCAGGGATTAATCACCTCATTCCAGTGTGCAAGACCCCACCGTAGGGGGGAGAGTGGATATAAAGCATGGCTAATGTGCTAGCACAGATCTCAAGAGCTCTGCCACTGCTTTACATGGTGTGTCTGTGTTTGAATTCATGATCATTTGTGCTTAACAATATGCTATATATAAGGGATAATGGTCTATCTTTGTTTTTAACTTACTGAATAATGTTTTATTTCTCCCCCTAATTTTCTGTGGAAGCTGATCTTACAAGTAGCACGATATAAAGTGCATGACAAATGAGCCCAACCGGACTTCACCTTGTTGTGGTTGGCATTTTAGTATGGAAATCGTTATATGCGATTGTCCTTTTTTGTTTTAAAAACATTCATCATGGAAAGTCAGTCTGTAACTTCAAACCTGTGTTTGAAGTAAATGTCTTAAAAATCACTGACTGACCAAATTATCATAAGAAGCATTAGCAGAGAAGACCAGAAGAGCGTTTTTGTAGGAGCCAGGAGCTATGTCCCTTCTGAAAGGAGCAGTCTTTGAAGCTTGAATGTTTCATTCTCATAACATCTTACCAATGAGCAGGAAGACAACTCTTAACAAGGCAACCTTTGCTGGAGTTTCCCTGTCCTTGTTATTTCTGCAAATTGCTGAAATATCATTTATGGCCTTTGTTTTTTTTGTTTTGTTTTGTTTGTTTGTTTGTTTTTAGAAGTAGATCCTTTTTTTTTTTTTTAGTTGCTTTGAACAGACAACCTTACTCAACGATTCTGAATGCTGTATTACCCACTGTCTTACTATTTTTGTAGATCGGAAGAGTAGAAATGGTACACTAGAAATAAAATGGGACTAAGGGCCCCATTTCCATTCACTGGGAAGCAAGTGCAAAGCTAGAAACACTCCTAATTCCCAGCACTAAACCATGCCACCTGTAACCATGTTTAAGGAGGTCTGTAGAATAAATAATCTGATATAACTTCCTTGGCAATATGTGTGTAGTGCTAATAAAGCAGACAGACTTACTACTCCCCCTAAAAAGTCTTCCTTTTCTCCCTGAATTTTTTTTCTCATAGCTGCTTCATGCCCACTATGTACTGCAGCTGCTGTGTGAAACCAGGAGGGTTCTCAAGGAGAAGCCAAATATCACCCATGTTTCAGTTTCCTACTCCAAGGAGATAACTGTCTGTGGTAAGATGCCAGGGAAGATAACTGCTTTGGGCAAAAGGTTGATATTGCAAGTGGTTGGAGAATGATGTGGGCATTTCCCTTTTTTTTTTTTTTAAAAAAATGCATAAAGGGGACCAACNAAAAAAAAAAAACCACGTTTCTGAGTCTTCTGAGTCACACCAAGTATATTTTAAGAAAGTCCCTCTCCTCCTCTTTCCTTTTCTTGTTAAAAATTTCTGAATGAGTCAGTATTAGTTCAGCTAACACTGCAGTGCAGCTTAAATATTCCTGCACTTCCGTCTCTAAAATGCCACTAAGTACTGTGATCACTGACTTCAATTCTCACCACTTGCTCCTCTTACTGAGAAAAAGACTTCATGATAGTTTACTCAGTAATGATTTTAATGAGGGTGTAATAGGAGTGGCAGATATGACCTTTCATTGACAGCATGACTATCAAGAACAAATTGAAATGTAGCAAACCCTCATTTCTAAAGGGACTCAAGAAGATGCATCAGTCTTTATACAACCAACAAATTAGTCTCACAGAATGACATGATATGTCACAAGGTGAAGAATTGAGAGCTCATTGCCCCTCTATTTGGTTATGTTTTTGTAAATTAAGAGTGAAGGGATGCAGTATCCTGGCGTGCCACAGGAAGCAATAGCTGCAGAACAGAACAGTAGTGGTGGCGTTACCTCAGCTAGCTGTGTCTGTGCTGTGTGTAATAGTAAAGCAGTGTAGGAAAGGGTCCTATGACACATGCAAAACAACAACTGATGTTTTTAAGATGTGGTTGTGCACCGACTTTCATTACCAGGAAAGGGCTTGTTCAAATAGTTTTGTATAAGCAATAATTTGTTAACCAACCAAACAATATCTCTCTCCAAACCCAGGAAACATGGATTCATGCTTGCTTACTGCACAGTATGTTCTTACTAATCAAAACATCCCTCCTGTTGTTTGTATCTCATTTGCGTTGTGCAAGTAGCATCTGTAGGGCTCCCCTTCCTGCCGTTGAAACTAACAGCTTTTGCAACCAGATAGATCCTCTGCAGAATACGGATGACCCATTTTTAAAGTTAATTGGTCCAAAATTGTCAATTTCCTTAAAATAAGCTGTCCCTCCTTCTATTTCCTTCTAATTTCAAACAAATAATGCAGTTTAAATAAGCATCTGAAATGTTTGTGTCCACACGTGTTTAAAATCTTTCATGGCCCAAAGGAGTCCTTAGAGTGACTTCAGCCGGGTCGTCATTGACAAAAAGTTGCACAGAAGACATATGGACATGGTTAGAAATGTCCCTCCTCTCTTTTCTTAATTATCAGTGGAGAAAGCCTGTCATCACGCGATTCCGTGCCTCCGGGGCAGTGGGTCACAGGTGTGGGGAGGTTGGCTCTGGCAGCACAGCGCTCAGCCCCACATAGGGGGAGCAGTGCAGCAGGGATCCGCCACGCTGGGGCGAGGTTCCCCCACTTGTTCCAAAATAAGCCTCAGGAAGGGGCAACTCTGCCATTCCTTGTCCTTAGCACCGAGGCGTACAGGCATTGAGGCTCCCTCCATCAGACCCTACCTGCAGTAATCAAAACCTGGCCCTGAACCAGGCAGATGCTCAACTGTGCTTTATGTCGTAGACTACTTAGTAAATTCAAACCTGTTAGTATTTAGAAGTCTATCATATTTCTAAAGTACTAATCTGTTTTCCAGGTTGATAATATGTTTGCTCATCTTACTTCCATTTCCCCGAGTGAATCTTACCTGTGTGACAGGTCTGGAAGGACAGAAACTTTATGCAAGACAGTTGTGTACTCTTTTAAGTATTTAATTGCCAGGTTTTACTAGGCAACTTCAGCATGTACCTTAAAATGGAGCGGATATAATCCTAATACAAGGCAAATTATTAAGGAAAATGCAAATTGCTAAAGAAGACATGCGGAAAAACTTCTTAGCACTAATTTAGATAATTCCAGTTTTATAATTCCAATTTTTCCCTCTTCTGTGACCAAACATATGTATTTATATGTCTTTGTTTCCTGTAGGAGACTTGCATGGAAATCTGGATGATCTTTTGCTGATATTCTATAAGGTAAGTGGGCAGTCTGTGTTGTATCATTTTGATTGTAAGACTTGTTATTAAGAATATGTATTTGTGTCTGATAATTTTTATCACTGTTAGAACTGTACATCTGTGTGCATGTACCACACACACACACAAACCCTGGAACAACTTGGATGGTGCCTTTGTCATAGCTTCTCCTTTTCCTTCTGCTTGCTGTGGAAGAGGAGATCCGGGAGATTTGTCTCCTTCTAAATGTTGAGCTGGAGCATGAACTTAAGAGGGTTTCTTGCAACGTCTCCCATGTACGGCCCGTATTTTCTATTCCATGCCGACTGAGATCTAAAATCCAGAGCTAACAGTTCCTGATGTGACACTACACAACGGATAATTTTGGTCCTCAATAAAAAAATGGAGAGGCTTTCTTGGACCCTTCCGTTGATACCTGTAAGGTGCTTTTCATTATTGTTTGTTTATAGGAAACAGAAAAGGGTACTATCTGTTTAAAAGCTTTTGAAATCTTGGAAGCAACCACGTAGTCTGCACAAAATGGAAATACCTTGGGTACCCTTTCCATATCCTTGAACAGCTGCTCATTTTTCAAGTTAAAAAGCATAACTCTGTTTTACTGATGTGAAAAAAATTAAGCTCCAGGCTATCTTTTCCACAACTGTATATTTAACCAAAGATGCGGGTGTTTTCCTATATTTAGTTTCCCATTTATCTTTAGCATGAATCACCACCTTTCATTTAGCAGATAGTCTCTCTGATTTGAGTTTTCCTGAGGAAAGGTTTGTGTCTGATCCTTACATATTCATCTGCACTGAATGGAGACTGAAACGAGCTAAACCAGGTGTTTAAGTGATGTAATTCCCCTCTGCTTGCAATGTTGTTACACTTTATCTGACACTGGCTGGATGGAAACTTGGTGGTTTTGTTCAAGTGCGTACCTGAAGCCTGCTAAAGCATAATCAGGCCTCTGCAGGCCTCTGCTTTTCTTATTAACTGACTACATGTAGCCAGTCCTTGGCTTGTCATCTTTTAGCTGTTATTTTAATTAGATGATCTTCCTTTTTGGAACAGGATGTTGAAACAGAATCGGAGTATGACTCAGGTTGGTTTCATACACCAGACCTGGGAGGGGAAAAAGAGCTATTTTGGAGATAACTGCTGCAGTTATCTCCAAATAAGTAGGAAAAATGTGTGAGTGAGGACTAAATGCTGACCGCAGCAAGTTCAGAGCCAGCCCCCCAGCATCGGGGGGCCCTCCCCTCCCAGCAGACCGCATGCAATGGGCAGATGTTTCGTCACCATCTCAAAGCAGCTGGGGAAGTAGAGAGCACATGATGCAGCCGCTCGGTTGTTGAGGAGCGAACGGCACGACACGGTGTTTTCTGTCCCCTCTGGGCAGGTTATTCGGCCGAGCGGCAAACCCAGCTGAAAAGCTTTGCAGAGGGCATGCAGCCCTGAGAGGGGGCAGCTTCTTGTCACAGTGCACGGACAGGCCTGCAAACCACAGGCAACAGCAGACACACCGCAGCTAGCAGGCTGCGGCTTATCTGTGCGGTGCTGGGTGCAACAGTGCATGTAACTCTGAAACCCAGCGAGCTCAGAGAATTACTTTTTCTCTCAATAGCCAATTTGTAAAGTCCATTTGGTCCCTGCATTAGTCTCCATCAAATTACAGCATTTGCTTGAAACAGATGAATTTTAAATTATGTATTGCTAAGTTAGATTGTTAAGTGGCTGCTATGGATAGGAATAGCCTGAAGCTGTAGAGAATGCGAACGACAAACGGAAGTTAATTAGTTGCTAACCCAGCAGATACAGTAATGATGCCCAGCAGCAAGTTACTAATCATTAGAGGGCCTCATTCACCTCTTTGACATGTCAGAGGCTGCAACAGCCTTTAATTTAGTATTGTTCTTATTGTTGGTCAAAACCATGGCAAAGGAAATAAAAGCTTTGCATGAGCATGGAACAGAACTGCAATGCCTTATCGAAGCCAGAAGTTAAAACAAACTCTCCGTTAAAGCTACGAGCTGTGGGTAAACTTTTGCAAGAGAGGCACAGCAGAGTCTGGAGAGCACGTCAGCATGTCTGTCTTCCCGAGAGGACTGGGGCTGCAGAATGGCTGTGTGCACCCTGACCATCTGCTGGCACCATCTTGTGAGCACAGCAACCCTGTGCCTCTTGTGTTAACGTGCAGAGAGCTGGGGAAAGGCTATGGCAGAAATCAAACCAGCTGTATTTACACCAGTCAGGATTGGGAAGTGGGAGAGCAGGATTAGGTAACGGCATACCAGCCATCTCCATAGCAGCACAGGACACAGACAGGGACAAAAAATATTTCCTGATGGATTCAAATCAAACGTTTAGTTGAGTTGCTGGCCGAAGCCCACATCCCGCAACGAGCCCGCTAAAGCAGGGCAGGCCACAGCACCATAGGCAGCCGTATTCAGGAAGCAGGATGTGTTGCAGTGCTGCCCAACCTTTTAAGAGTGGCTCCTGCAGTTGTAATATGATTTTGTAAATGTTCTATTGATCGTTCTTGTGCACACCAATTGTGAAACTCATGACTGATACTCATGACTGGAAATGATGAAGCTACATGTAGTTGCTGCTATGCTTTCTGTAAGATGATGGCACCCATTGACATGGTGATAACTAATGTAACAACATATACCATAATTCACAAGAGTAGCTTTTGATAAGTCACCATTCACAATAAAGCATTTCTCTGTATCTTCAGAAAAAATAAGATAAAAAATACCTGTACATGCAGTCTCCCAGGTTTGCAAGCTTTCCAATATATCTTTAACACCCTGGGCAAAGTGCAAGTATGGGTAAAAGTCAAGTATTGCTTTCAGGATCAAAGCAACTGGAAAAAAGGTTCTTCAGAGTTCTGTATTAAGATTTGGACTGTAGTATTCCTTAGGAATTCTGGAAGCATAGACTGCAAACAATGTAAATATCTGAAATCCAATTTCTTGCTGTGTAAGGAAATGTAAGGACCTTCAGACTTGTGTCAGAAGATAATTTTTCATGGAGTTCTTGTCATCCATTCAAGATGAATGACTCCCTTCTATTTGCAAGTGCATAACTTCCTGGCAGCAGTTGCATTAACAGAAAAGTATATTTTATTACAAGAATAATGTTCTCACTGGTCCCTTTCAGTTTAATTTAATAGGTAGAGGAAAGGATTGGAGACAGCATCATAAGAACAGTTAGAGAGGTCATCTCTTCTCTGATGGCTCATACAGGCTGTCTGATACAGAGATTTCTGTTCTAAGCAGCGGAAATAAATGCTATATTTTAGAGTTCTGTATTATGCAAGCTTTTTTTTTTCAGATTTTCTAGCAAGGTGTTCTCGTTTGAAATGATATTTGCTTTGTTACAGTAGCATAGCAGTCTCCAAATGTCCTTGTTTTTGTTTCCTTCTGCAGAATGGTCTGCCTTCAGAAAAAAAACCTTATGTCTTTAATGGTGATTTTGTTGACAGAGGGCGAAATTCTATGGAAATACTTATAATCCTGTTTGCATTTCTTCTTATCTACCCCAATGATTTACACTTGAACAGAGGAAACCATGAAGACTACATCATAAACCTGAGGTGGGTTTTAGGGGATGGAAGGGAGGGGGTATCTGGTCATTCACTGGAGATACTGGAGCTTTTGAACACTGCTTTAGCCACTGTGCCAACATTTGATCTCTAAAACAGAAGTAATGTTTTATTGGGTATTCAAGTGGAGCTTTGCATCTTTGAGATGTGCGAGGGGGAGCAAAGAAAGTCCTTGTCACACACAGACACTCGAACAGAACTTGCTTCTTGTCTCTAACCTAATCAGTCTATTGAAGTCTGTGGGTTCACTGGAGCTGCCAGAGTACCAGGCCTGGGGAAGGGGGATGGACAGAAGGGCTATATTTTAGCTAAATCATTGGCTTTTTGCACAGCATAGCAAGAGACATAATAGTGTGCTATACGATGGAACCAGTAAACCAGGAGCTGAGTTCACTGACTTCAGACTAAGATGTCACTTCCCAAACACAAGGAGGGGTAAACATCCTGGTTTCTACATGGAGGAGGGACATCGGTTGAGAGGTGGCAGTCTGCTGTCTTCCAGGAACAGCTGAGACCCCGTTTTCTAATACAGACACTTGTGCTCAGCTGTACAGCACTGCCAAAGTAATGACCTTGTAGCATGAAACATGCTACATGAAACAACATGGAACAACACCAGTTTAACTGCAAGGTAGGAAGATTCCCACCCAGAACAGTGGAAAACAGTAGCTAAGTCTGTGACGGTACGGACTGCAAAGAATGACATTCCGCTGTGTGCCTCTTTGCTGGACGTTTTAATTAGCAGTGGTGCACGCTGGTAAATTTGAAAGCTGAGAATTAGGTTGTTGTGAAAATGCCCCCTGAAGCAAGGGTGCTCTGGTGTGAAAAGAATGAGGTATCAGACTCCTTGTCCCATGTGGGGCAAATGAGACAAGATAGATGATGCTGTCCGTGGAGGTTTTGTGGAGATTTTTACCCAACATCAGTTAGGTTCCTTTGAAAATTCTCTCTAGTATCTAAAAGGTAAAACCGTTAAGCTATTACATTTAGATGGGAAGTAGGGTGCTTTGAAGTTATTGGTCTGGACTCTGTTCCTTATTCCTTGTATGTACAAGAAATCAGTTAACCCCATTCTTGACACAAAACAGAAGAATGTTCTTTTAAACTGAGGTGAGATAGAAATGGCAGGAGAAAAAGAGGGACAGTAAAATTCCTGGCAATCACTGTAGTGCAGAAAATTGTGCAGAAAGGGCATACTGAAACCCAGTTCATGATGCTGTCCTATTACAGATATGGCTTCAGTAATGAAGTGTTGAACAAGTATAAGGTAAGATTCTTCCTGTTTTCCTTGTATTTTCTTTTAGTTTTGCACACGTAAAATGAAACATGTCTGAACAAGGGAACTTCCAACCAGTTTATTTAGGTGTAGTGCAGAATGAATTTAGTAACGTAGTTACAATTATTTTGGCTTTTCAATGGAATAACTGACAAAACAATTTTGTGTAGCCTCTTATGCTCAGTGATCTATGGGATGAAATAAATAACATTGGTGAGGCCACTCAGGAGCACAAGACGGGGTAAAAGTGAAAGAAAAATGAAATGCTGCGGAGACAATTGAGTGGCTCAGAGTAAATTTCAGATCGTATTTGTCAGTGTTGCAATTTGGGGTGTCCCCTGGGTGGAACTGTTCATACAGATGGTTGCAGATGCCTCAGCAAAATCTTGAGCTTAGAAGCAACAGAACCTGCCCGAAATTGGACCTAATCTAAGAGTACATTTTGCAGGTCCATGGAAAGGTGATCTTGTATCTTCTGCAAGATGTCTTCAGCTGGCTTCCCCTTGCCACTATAATTAATAACAAAGTACTTATTGTACATGGAGGAATTTCAGACACCACAGATTTGGATTTCCTGAATTTACTTGAGAGAAATAAGGTAAGAGATCATATTCGTGTGGAGGTACTTTGATTTTCTTTAAATAGTTTAGCAGTACAAATGCTAAGGTCAAGTTGTTTGCATGAGGAAAGGAAACGGCTACTTTACAAGGCAAGTAGGGAAAGAAGAGTCTTGTCTTTCTTCAGAATCAGTGTTTAGAAAGGGAGGTTTCAGTAGGTGTTGGGAGCCAGTTGTTTGGCTGCTGTAAAATGACACGGGTCTTTTGACTTTAGAATAGTTAAAAGCACTTTAGATACTCATTTCTGCAGTGATGGCACATTAGCCAGAAAGTATGAAAAGTACTTAATTCTCAGGCATTTCTAAACACTTCAGAAATCAGTCTGGCTGCATCTTTTTAGCACTACCTGTTGTCCTGGGGCTGTGCTGCTCCCATCTGCTCTGTGTGGGAGGTTCTCCACCTTGCAGTGCTCCTGTGGCAGCACATGTGGGAGAGCCCTTCCAGCAGGAGCAAACCTTGGGGCCTGGCCTTGAGAAAGCAGAAACTACTGCTTTTCATTAATTTAGAAGACAGAGGCATCCATTTCTTTTCTAGAACGGTGAACAAATACAGCTTTTTCAAATCAGTGGAAAATGGTGTGGGATTTGGTCTGGAAGATTTATGCAGCTAAATTGAGATGTCTGCTTGTAAGGTGGGTGCTTAGGCTCCTTATGCTCAGTGGAGATCCAGGAGATCTGGTGGAGATCCAGGTCTTACTATTGCCCAGACGTAGGTCTCCGGTGTTGTTCATGGAAGCACTGCCAGAGCCTTGGGAGTTTCCTGATGGCTTCTGGCTGCCTCTGGAGAAAGTCTTCTACACAGGTCTCCTCCACTGGTCTCCTTTAGGTCTTGTTCATATGTGGGCACCTCACGCTAATTCACAGACATGGCAGAGCATCCCAGGTGGCACAAGATACCTCTTTAAGCAGCTGCATTGCATTCCTTGTCACTTGTGCTTGTGCAATCTAGAGCTGCTTCTCTCACCCTCATGATTTCTAGCATAAAAATAAATGTTTTGCTGGTCAGTCAGGTGTCTTCTGGTCATCTGAGCCTAGGCTCTGTTGACTAAACCACTGTACACTGAAATTGGGTGCCTAACTATGGATACAGGCGTCTCAGCTGTGGGCTGAGTTCTTCCCACACTTTCACCCCGGCTGGGCTGGGTGTGTTACTGAAGTACTATCTGTTAACAGGTCGAAGTTGCTGCCACAGGAGAGTGTTGCTAGTGAGGTATGTACAGGCCACAGCTCTGGGCAGTGTCATGCAAGGCCATGTTTTTCAGTCGGTACAGACAGCAACTAACATGTCTTCAAATACTGGTCAGTGCGCTCGGGAATAATGTTTTGCATCAGTCATTTTCTGTGTTAAATAGTTGAACTTTTTAGGTGGTGTTCTGAAAATGAGATAGGATGAGAAAATATGAAAAGAGAAGAAGAGATACTCCCTGGAGGAGTCTGTATGAATGGGCATTGACGGAGCCACTGCACACGACTCAAAAAAAGCAGATGCCCATGCATATTGGAGAAGGTTAAATTTATTTAACAGTGAAAGGACTGATGTAATACTTTATGAACTTTACAGTTACCCTCCTGATACTCCATTGATTTCAGCCAAATTAATCTAGCAGCATGACACTGTATCAGAGCAGTAGTGAGTGCATTTTGATCCTCAGTATAATAAACATGGGTATTTTCAATTTCCAGTGAAGCTGGGCACTTAATATCTGTGCTGAGCCCAAGCGCTGTCCTTGCTTTATGGCGAGATCTTGTGAATGAGTGTGGCTTGGAATGAGTGATGTCTCATGTTAGGAACAGGAGAGCACTTCTAAAGAGGCTGGTGCCTGATAGATGTAAAGCACGATGTCTGCAGGTGCCAAACACCTGCAGCTTCCAGCAAACCTGAGAGTTCAGGACATAACTGAGTATGGGAAAGGGGAACAAATGTGCCTTTCAGCTGACATCTCTCTATCTTTATGTTTGATAACTCTTACAACATTTATTTTGTTTTGTTTTGTTTTTTTTAAGTTGAAATCTTTGATGCGGCGGCCACCAAAGTCAGAGACAGACAGAGAGGACCAACCCAAGGAGGGAACTCCAACAGCCAGACCCAGCAAATGTGCTGCTAACCAGCGTGTTGCAGGGAAAACCCACAACATCGCTTCATCAGGCTTCACTGAGCTTTCCCGCCCAAATTCGCATCCAGGGCCCACTCTGAAAGAATGGAAACAAGTAAGTGAAACCAAAGACAGACTGATACAGAGCCCCCTGCACAACAACAGCAGGGGCTCTGTTCAGAGGGCACGTCTGAGTCTGAGGGGTCTGTCTCTGAATAAGAAACCCACCATTCTGGGGAGTATACAAGCCTGCTACTTGTTGTTTAGATGCTTTTTGTAGACCTGGTAATAAAGGCTTGTGATTTTATGCCTCAGAAGGTTTACACAGTGGTTTCTGTTCTTAGATGTTAGGAGGGAGAAACTGCTTTGTATGAGATGTGTTTGCATGCCCTCATGTGGTTAGGTCTGTTGGTACACACGTGGTTGTCAGTTTAAATAGGTCAGATTTTGCAATCGTGATAGTATGCACCTTTTTTTGGCTGTGGTTTTGGCAACTGAACGCTGATAGTGTCCAAAAAAACCCCACTGCTGAGACCTACAGGCTGATGACTCAGAGCAGGAACTTTTTGTCCTCTGGCTTTTAGTCTCCTCTTGAATATTACAGGCAATATGGAGTACATGTCATGCTGTAATTTAATAAATTGTGACAATTAGGAAAGCTTAATTTGCACAGCAGTTCAGAAGCTCAAAATTGAGTTGTGTATGTGTTTATTTTTCTGATCTTCCCTTCAGACAACTGCTTCAAGGAGTAGACAGCTTTGTTTTACCTCTAGAGAAGCAAATCTCTCTGAAAATGTGATTTCTCGAGATACACATCTGACGTAGAAAATAACGTAATGCACAGTAGCAACCCCCCAAATCTGACACTCCCTAGCAAATGGGAAGTAGAACGTATCTGCGTAAACCTTTTCCAGTGAGGTTTGAATGTACGCGTCTTGCCCAATGTTTGCTACTGACTAGAATTAGTATGTTTAAACCTGGAGAATTCATCCTCATGTCTCAACCCTGTTAAATGCTGAAATTGTGTGAAATCTTGTTTTGAAACATGAGCTAACCAAAGACAATAAAGCCAAAGGCAGCTGTTGCCATGTTTACAGCAGGTATCCCCAAGCTTAGTTTAGGTAAAACCACTGACACAGGTGGCTGTCAGGTCTGTGCTGGGAAATAGGAAATGCCCCTCACATGTGTAGGCAGCTTTTGCTCTCTTTGCCCATGCTCCATTCCTGATGCACCTACTGGAGTCTGGAAACTGCAGCTGTGAAAGGAGGTACATTTCTGAAAATATTTTTCCTCTGAAAAAGTTAATGCAAACTCTAGCTAATGTTTTGTAAGAAAAGTAGAACAAAAGTTTCAGCCCAAAGGAGTGCACTGTTGAAAGGAAGGAAGAAAGAAAACAGGAGACCTGTTTAGGAGCTTGTTAGCCCAGGTGTGTTTTCTCCCTGTACTGTGGGGCTTTTGCTGTGGTCACTAGTTCAGACATCCATAGCCTGTCAGTCCTTACCTACTATCAGTCCTCACTTGAGTTTGCTCTTTCCAGGTCCTGGACATTCTCTGGAGTGATCCCAGAAAGCAAAATGGCTGTATTCCGAACAAGCGTCGAGGAGGAGGTTGTTGCTTTGGCCCTGATACCACTGCCAAGCTGCTTGAAAGGTATAATCTGAAGATGCTAATCAGGTCTCATGAATTTAAGCGGGAAGGCTATGAGCTCACTCATGACGGGAAGGTAAGGTGCTGCCATGTAAAGCAGAAATCTCCTGTGAATTTCGCAGGCACATCCACAGTAGATTTGTCAGCAAAGTTAATTAAGAAAATGAGTGACTTCTTTAAAATGGATTTGGGGGAATTGTGCGCTAAATAAGTAGATGTTAGAACAAATTACGGGGTTCTGACAAACACAGAAGTCTCTACAGCTTCAGGGAGTGGGGACTGGTTTATTACTCGTTTGAAAACAATGAACATCAACAAAATCCCTGAGGACAGTTATGATGTGCGCTAGAGTTGCTCCTAGGCTCTAGAAGCCTTTTAACTTGTTTCTCTTCTGGCCCTGCTTGCTGACAGCATGCACTGGGAGGCCAGCAAGAATCCTAAAAAAACAGCTCTACCTTAGAAAGACGTTTCTGCTACAGCATATCACTCTGCCCTCTAAACTGTGACCGGCCAAAAACACAGGCCTGGAGCTTTGACTTGAAAAGTGCAATTTGTTGAATGACACCATTATTGGTTTCTGGTTTTACATGTAGACACTTCATTTTGTAACCTGCAGGTTTTTCTAAGATCAGTTTTAGAAATCAGTCTCAAGAAGAGTTGTCCTCGCCAATCCAGTTTCTCTTTTTGCTATGATCAGGTTGTCACTATATTTTCTGCATCTAATTATTATGAAGAGGGGAGCAACCGGGGAGCATACATCCGACTGAATCCTGATCTGAATCCTCGTTTTGTACAGTATCAAGTCTGCGACTGCACAGACACACGGAACCATTGGGAGAGGTAAAGATGCATCATGTGCAGTGAGCATGAGCACTTGCCACAAATCTGTAGTTTCATCATAACTGGACAGGCATCTATTTTCCTTGTTTTTCTGGTTTCCAATTTAAAAATTGATACAGAAGACAAAAATGTGTTTTAAGTGCTCTAACTTAGTTTTCTGATAAATTCCCAAAGGTAATTAAGAGCTTAGAACAGATAATTGTCAGGGACTCGTAAAGAGCCTGCGCCTGTCTGTCAGGTCTGCTTTAAGGCTGCAGTGTTAATCTGGAGAAATCCTGTTATGAATGGAGTCCAAAAAGTTTATCATTACAGCTTTGCCATGCCTAGCACTGTGGTCAGATTTACTAAAGCAAAGCAGCTTAGAATTACTTGCATAAACTTGATTATCTCTTAAATTCAGATTATTCTTCTAGGGCTTTGTTTTGTTTTTCCCCCAGTGTTGTCTTTTAGGGTGACCCTGATGACACTGCATGTTAAAGAACGTAAGAATTTGATAATGAATGTTGAAAAGCATAAATTGCTGGAGGATTAAAATCCTTTAATGATCTGCTTTGCATTTTTTTTTTTGTCCCAGGGTGAAAACGATTGAACGTTCTGCCTTACAAATCTTACGAGAGAAGATTTTTGGTCACAAGTCTGCACTCACTGAGGCTTTTGAACAATATGACTGCAACAGCACAGGTAACACTACCTCCCTGTCCACTTGCCACCACAGGGACACCAGCTTCCTTGTGTGTGTGGGGGCAGAGGGTTCAGGCCTGCCAGCGTTAAGGCTGGAGGGAGGCAGAGGCTGGTTGGTTGCATGCTCTCCCTAACCAGGAGAGGATGTGTGTTAGTGGGTGCGTGGCCCTAGAAAGCAACTTGGGGTGGCTGGGTGGGAGCAGTAAGTATGAAAAAAAAACCCTGAAACACCTGAGCAAATAAAGAGGCTCTCTGGGCAAAGTTTGGGCAGGCAACTCTGGCTCCAGAAGCTCAAAGGTCACCACCTTCACTTAGGACCATCTTCAGAAGATGTCAGCCAGGGAACTGGGGGTCTCAGAGGAGGAAGAACTGGTCTCCTTCTGAGTCTGGGAGCTGTCTGAGTAAAGTAGAGTGGCTAGGCCACTAGAGGACACACACTCATGCATCAGCTGAAGAAAAGCCAGCGGTGAAGTGATACATGAGCCTTTTGTGTAGGAACAAGGCAGCGATGACTTCTAGCGCAAATGCAGCTTTGCCTCCTGATGGCTTCTCACCTGACTAGGTTGTCATCTGTGCCCCTAAAAGGGCAATCAATAAGGTGATGGTACTGTTTCTCTGGCTGCTGAACAGCCAATTAACATATTTCTATCTTGTTGACTTCAGTCATGTATGTCTCTGTATTTGCAGCTCAGCTCAAATTTGAAGTACTCCTCACAGCTTAATTTGGGTTTCTCAAAAGGTATTAAATATATTAAAGGTATAAATATATTAAAACACGTTGACCATCCTAACAGACTCACAGAATTGTTGCAGTTGGAAGGGACCTGCGGAAGTGTCTAGTCTGACCTCACTGTTCATTGTTACAAGCTTTTTTTTCCCCAGGATTAGGAGAAAATGTTTTTGTTTTGTGACTGTTGTTAAAAAAAAAAAAAAAAAAAGACAGAAGGTATGCTGGCATCTGATTTGTGCTGCATCAGGTAATGTTTGAAACCATGAACTGATTGACTCCTTCCGGCAGGCAAGATTTCTGTCAGCGACTGGGCAGCAGCGATGGAGTCTGTCCTACGCCTCGAACTGCCCTGGAGGACGCTGCAGTTTCAGTTAGCAAAGACAGACCCAGATGGAAAAGTCGACTACATGTCATGTTTTTACAATATGGAAATAGCTCAATCTACAGAAGAGGTAAGGAGGAAAACGCCTCCCTGCAAATCTTGGAGGGACAGCTTTTGCCTTTTGAGGCACAAGACAGTGGTTTGGCCAATCTGGTAGACATTTATGTCTGAACTAGTTACCTGGCTTCCTTTTTAAGTCAACCGAGGGAAATAAGCACTTCTAGGGCACGAATCATCATTCCCTGCTAAGGTAGATTCTTAAAATAGGTTGGATGAATCACATGCTAGAACTGCTTCCTACTTTCCCTTGACTCTCAAGGGCATTTAGATAAGGTAGCTGAGGAGGTATGTGACAAATCCTATCCAGAGCACTCTTTGAGATGAGCTTTTTCAAATGCGCTCAGAGCCAATTCTGGCACCTGTAGGATGAAGTCACAGTTGGAGATGGGCTTTTAGATGTTTAATTATAGCTGAGGCCTCTTCCACGGAGTCCAGTTAATGCGTAGTGGTTTGGTACTTAGCTCTTACCACCATTTTTCTAAGCAGCAGGATATATGACATACAGCATTTCCCCTAGATTTTCAATATTTCCACAAATAATTACTGAAGGTAGGAGGTGTGAAGGGCTCCTTCACAGGACACACACACACCCCCCACCCTCCCATCTGAAAGTGACAGGTTTTAGCTGATTCAGGGCAAGACAAATTATCATTCCTTGGAACTCAAGCATAAGGACTTTTTCCTAACTTGACACGTTAAACTGGGAAAATAGATTTGGATAGTACATATTCTGTTGGCTAAACTAACTCAAACCCAAGTCTAAATGGTTTCCTGTATATGATTTCAAAACCAGGTTCAGCCAGCTTTGGTTGAAACGCTGTGCAAATACAGAAAAGATCTGGAGATAATCTTTAACATCATGGACGAAGATCAGTCAGGTAAGTCTCGGGAACTTCACAGTACCAGCCCTAGGAGGCCTCTACTGATTATCTTTCCCCACTGTGTTTCCTCCTTAAGGCTTCTATATATAGAGGAACCAGAGGTGATGTCATTTTTCCACTTTAGCGAAGACTAATTTAAGCAGTCAGGCTGTACCCATATAAGGGACAGTGCACAGAGCTTTACTATAGAAAAAATTCTCACATACACTGTTTGCAGTACTGGCGTCACTTTTGGGGGCTTTTTCTCCCTTCCACTCTCACTCTTGGTATTTACTGCTTTCTTAATACTGCTGCTGAAAGCACTGGATCATTGCCTGTAGTAAAAATGTACTTCAGTCATGAAATCACAAAAAAAAACACACATGCCACAGCAGGCAGGTAACTTTCTTGCCGTAAAGGAGTGTGTGTGCATGCATGTATGTAGGAAGGGGAAACAGGACTGGAAAAAGCAACCTGCCCTCTGTCTCCTTTAGGTCTGATTTCTCTTGATGAGTTCCGCAAGACCTGGAAAATCTTCAGTTCTCACCTGGGAATTGATGCGTATGATGCATCCATTGACAAGCTAGCCCAGAGCATAGACTACAACAAAGATGACTGCATTGACTTCAGTGAGTTTTTAGAGGCCTTTCACGTGGTTCACAACCTAGAGAAAAAGCCAACCTAACGAAAAGGCAGAACTTCTTGTGGGTTGTCGTGGAAGCTCACCTTCCTGTCATTAGTCACAAGCGGCCTGGGAAACCAATACCCAGACTGTCAAACAATAAATGGTAAGCATCGCAGTCACCATGTAAGCCTGTATTTAGTCCCTTCTGGACGATGTATACCTGCTAGCAATGAGACCAGAAGAGATGAAAAACCACCACATACAGTATTACTGTGTCACTGCCAAGTCCGTACCTTACAATTGATCCTCCCCCTTGGTGTCACCTTCTCCACCCATCTAATCTGTGAATACTACCAAGGTAGCACCTACAACCCCACGGGAAGAGAAGCTTTGGTACACTTCTCTCAGCAGTCCTTAGAGACAGCTGAGAACAATTTTGATGACCACAAGGAATTTATCAGTCTCTCCTTGGGGACAACAACAGGAACAACAGTGGCTTTCTGTGGACTATCCAGCCCAGGCGAGGGAAGAACCAGCATCTCATTAAAATATGTAGTTCTGCATTTAATCTCGCTTTTTGCATGATGCAATGAAATTAAAACATTCCAGGTCACTATTTATCCTCCTCGAAGTTTACAGACCCAACTTAAAGGATCCTATTTGAAAGGTTTACACTTGCAATAGATTTGATCTTGCCACTGATTACTTTTGCCTACAGCTGTTGGGGTTTGGGGCTAAGAAACATTCGTAACTTGTCAACTTAATGAAGGCTAAATCCATAGCATGTTAACATAACATACAATAGGTCACAAAATAAAGCTTTAGCTTTCGCAGTAATGTGTTTGTGGTGTCTTTTTGCCTGTATTTTGGTATCCTACACATATTAGAGTACAACACTTTTTGCCTGAAGTTGAACTGGATTTCTTTAAAAGGACATTAGTAAGAACATGAAGGTAACAAATTTTGATACTACTTAACATAAATAATCTTGCATACAGTTAAGCATAAATTCTTTACAAAGTAAACTGATTCTGAAATTCACTTTATGGAAAGCAGTGAGACAGAAGAGTCCAGTGTCCCATGTCCCCCATTATTGCCCTGCTCTAAGCCTGTGAGCCGATATTCCCATTCCTGCGCCTAATTCCTGGATGCAATTTGCTTGCATATTACACTCTGAAGGCAACACACTGATATAAAGTGCAGCCAGGAACCTTTTTAAAAAGAGCATTTCCTAATTCATCCTTATTAAATATAATGTACACAAGTGCTGTAAAAAGTTCCAGCCTAGCCAGTCTAAAATTTAATACTGACAGATGAGGTAAGTAGGTAGTTTTTATTTAGTTAACAGTTTTGAAAGTACAAAAAAAAAAAAAAGTAGCACCCTTCCTAATTTATCATTACAGAATACAAGAGCAGCCCAAGCTTAAGATACTACTGTCATTCCTAAATCTTATTTTTAATCAATGAAATACAAAATACTTTTCCGGAAGTATTTTGTAAATTTACAGATGAATGACTAAACATGCACACATGCATTTCTATTGCCTGGTGTGGGGGGGATCTCTAACAGAGAAAACAAAATTTGCAGTAAAATTTTAACGGTATCAGTAATATTAAATGTGTATTTATAGCATGCGACAGTACAGCTCTGGAGCCCTCCTTTGCCACTCCCCACAAAATATAGGGCAAAAGTAGGGCGCGCAACAATGCGGGAGCTCAGAAGCATTGCTGAGACCGTGCCGCTCAGATCCCCCCCTCTAACGACATGCTCCTCAAGCTACTCCAGCATCAAGTTGAAGGACGCTTGCCTTGATGGGAGGGGATGCTAACAGTAGGGTCGCAATGCAGCGCTTAGCATACGCTGAAAAGAGGCTTCTAGGGATGCAGCGCTGTAGCGTGAGAGAAGCTGAGTCATGGAGCCAAAAAAGCCAAGCCTGCCTGGTCAGCTGCTACAGGCGGACAAGAGCCCCCTCGCCCCTGACAGAAGGAGGAGGTGGCGTGGGAGGGGGGAGTGACTGCGGAATACGTGATGCCAGCAAGAAAAGCCACCTGAGTCTAACACTGGGAGTGGGAGACAGCCCAGCTGCTTGTACTGTTCGAGCTGAAGTTCCAAACTGTTCGAGCTGAAGCTCTCCTTCCGTAACTCTCACACCCCAATTTTTTTTTTTTTAATCCCACTATGTGATGCAAGGGCTAATTAATGTCTCAGCTGTGAGTGGTCCTGTGAGCAGGGACTGAACCAGGCTGCAGCCGAATGCCCAAACTGGCCCTACAGGTACTGTCAACCCTCCTCTGGTGGCACCTGTGTCTCTCCCCCTTTCTGGCAGCTCTGCTCCTACCTTCAGACTGAACCAGAAAGCACCCAACATGGGGCTTGGATTGTCCCCAGGCTCCTGCTTCACCCAGGCAGGGCATCCCTCTACCCACCACAGAAACCGACCGACCCTTTTTAGGGCACTGAGGACCAGCACAACTCACTTCACCTCCTGGAACCAGCATGGCTCTTTCCCTGAGCAAGCGGACCACAACTGGCACTACAGAAGACATCTGCGCTGAGCCAGACGTGTCCTGCTGCGGCCAGCCCCCGACCAGCCCTGCTGTCTGTCCGCTTGTGTGCCCGGCTCCCCACCAGACCAGGGCTGCTGCTTCCGTCCCCACAGCTGCAAACTGCTTGAGACAGCAGTGCCTGCCAGACTGGAAAGACCAAGCCCCAGGTGGATCTATTTTCCTGAAAGCCCTTGTTTCTGAGACCCACGATGCCCCTGTGTACCTTTGCCTTCCTTCTGTAAATGAGCTTGCAGGGACTTGAAGATGGGCACGTCATCTCTTCTCACTTCCCTAGGAAGCCAGGCAGCCAAGCTGCGTCGCTGCCAACTACTGGCAAAGCTGTCACGCGTTTTACCTGGGAGCACAACCTCACCACCACTACCATCAGTGCTGGCTTTGTTTTGTAACAGCTTAACCAGGTGGACCCTCTGCAAAGCGTGTGGGAGAGTTCTATACAAAAGCTTATTTGCTTGATTAGGTTTGCATTAACTGTGACTCTCCAATAGTAACAGTCCTTCTGTCTGAACAGCAGCTCAGCAGAAAGTTGCAGCTGTGCCTGACCTGGAAGGAAAATGAGTTTTCACTCCATTGACATTGTGTTTCAGCTTCCTGCTTTTTATTACCAGCTACCTAAACTCTTCAAATCACTATATAAATACTTTCTTTCCCACTGCATACACTCCATGTGATAACTGATCATAAATGTATGGTCATTTAGGTCATACTAGGAATTTTAAATCAAAGACACTCACTAAAATAAATAAAAAAAGAGTTAAGGGGTGTTTATGTTTTCTGTAGGCTCCAGACCATTGTTTTAGACTTCGGTGCAGCTACATGTAAAACCAACCATATTAGCCTTCTCTTCTTTAAAAAAAAAAAAAAAAATCTCTTTTGGGAAATCATGCTGTAGGTAAAAAATAATAAAAAAAAAAAATTAAGAATCCGAGGGAAAACTACCTTGTATCTCTCACAATCTAGGATTCAACAAGAAAAGCAAAAATAAGTAGTATTACTGACGTTTCACATGGTACCAAATAGAAAAAAACTCACACAGACTTTGGTGTGCTCATGCTCTGCACTGTCACATTTATCTGTTTAAACCAGACAAAAGGATTCATTTACTGGGAAACAAGCTAAGTGAACTGTCATAATACATATGAAAAGGGGGAAAAAAGGCATAACAAAGAAAAAAACCTACAAAAACAGACACCATGCCAATACCATGACTTCCACATCCAAGTGTGCTAGTCATACCCGAACCATACCTTTACACTAACCGCTCCAAAGGTCCACAGTGTCCATGGTGGTTAACACAGTACTTGCCTCTCAGACCATCCGGTGAGAAGCTCCTGGGCCCTCGGACTGCCAAATTCTCCTGTTAAGCCTGATCCACCTCCTAAGGCCTCCCATACCCATCGCTCTGCCTTTGCTCTCTTGAGCAAGCGTCCAGATGTTGCAGCAGCAGCAGCTGCCTTCCCTGGGACCACAGGTGCTGGCAACCGACAAGTGAGACGGGTTTATTTCCCTCCTTTCATCAAGGTATTTCAGGTATCTGTACAAAACCAAGGCAAACTGCAGCTAGTGCCTGGGGTGAAGCGGGGTTTTCCCTTCCAGAGGCAACCTACCTCTGTTTTCAGTTTAAGCGGCCACAGAGCCATTTCCCTGCAGGACATACAGTTATTCTTCTTAAAGCAGCTCAAAGCAGCCATGGAATCTTGTTTTCAGTGGACAGACTCACAGCGCAGGCACAAACCTGGGAGCTGTCTGGAGGGAGACTTCCAAGGATCCCTAACCACAACTGACAATTGTGCCTTTAAAGAAAAAAAATAATAAAAGAAAAAAAAGGAGGAAAAAAAAGGAAAAAAAAGAGAGAGAAAAACATCAAAGCCTTCCATAAACTCATCCTGTGCTGGAAGGGTGGCCATTACACCATTCTCAACTCTGAAGGCTACTTGCAAGGGAAAGGATTGGGAGACTTGGAAACGGTTTTTGAGTGGCTGAGGCTTATCTTTCCCCATTCAGAGAAAAGGATTAGAGGCATAAAACTGTCTGTCACCTTGGAGAAGTAGGAGTCTTCAGGTTTTGCCTGCGAAGCCCTGGGGATGCAGGGAAGGAAGCTACTTTGTTCAAATTAAAGAGAGAGGCAGCTTCCTGAGAGAGGCTATCATCTCCAATTAGTGGATATTGTTAAGACATTTGTCACTACCGGTGTTAGCCCTGAACTAACTAGGTGCGAACGAGATGAGAATCAGGGTAGACATGTACTAAAAGTACCACCTGGTTACTTCCAGTTATTCCAATTCCTCTAATTTACATTTCCCTGGATGTTTCACACTCTGCATTAGTGAGTCACAACGATGTACATTTACAGATAGCAGGAGAAAAATTAACGAATTCCATCACTTCCCCTGTTTGGGAGACTTTACGCCTGAGATACAGCTCCCTCATTTTATTATGCCTTTTGATCACCACAGAGTAATCTGTTTTCCCCTTGGCAGAACTGTATAATTCTTGCTCATCTAATATGAATTACATTTATGCACTTTGGGCAGAATAAGCCTCATTATTTGTTATTTCTCACACCCTCACTTAAAACTAGGCCATATTCCACGTACCTGTCCCCTGCAGGCAGGCATGCATGTAACAGGATGACTACTGTAAAGTGCTGAGGTAGTGTATGGTACACATACATGCAGCAACTAAACATGAGGTTCATGGCAGCAAAATGGGGAGAAAAAGCTCCCCAGCCTTTTCTCCCTCAAGAGACACCGCTTACTGCATCACACAGCCTGTGCTAGGCAGGAAATCCTGTAAATAAATAATTATTGCTTTTGTGAGGTATGTCATGGTCCCATAGGCCCCACTTGGAGCACTGTCATAAAAAAAGTGGCAAATTCCCGTGGCTACATCTTTCTCCAAGATACCACCAGTAGCTCCAAATGATTTCTGAAAAGACACAAAAAAAGAAGTAGGGAAAATTAGGCATTTATGCTTATTTATTGGGAAAAAAAGATCTCAAGATTATTTCACATTTGTGCTGAATACTGAAAGCAATTCTCCCTTCCCTCATTAAAACTTTCATCGGGATTGTTATAGGACACACATGACTTAGTTGGATCAACCAAAGTAAACAAGGAACATCTAGCTTCACAAATTTTCTTTTTTTTTTATTACTCAAATATTGATAATTCTAATGCTTCACACACTGCTTTCACAATACTCTTCTATAATTAGATGGAGCTGCACGCAGCTAACCTGAACATGAACTTGGTTTCTGCCTTACTGTCCTGTGTGCACATGGTGTGGTCTCTGAGCTGTTCTGTCTCTGGTAGTTACACCCGCACAGCTTTTCTTGACTTTCTACTGATAGAAGACTGAATGCTTCCTCTCAGAATAACTTGTGCAGTGCTCTGGTAAAGCAGAAGTTCTCTTCAATCTACCCACTTATTTCAGAGCTTGTTAGCTGCTATGATTTTGTCCCCATTAAATCTCCCACAATTCTTCAATTAGTTTTCCAAATATATTTCCACAAGACACTGAGGTGATTTGGTCTTCCTTTGTAGGGGAATGCATTACGAAAAAAAATCAAATTTGCTGCACACAAGAGAAGGAACAGGGGATACACTTCAAATGTGATGCTTCCCACCACTGCACTTTGGACTCACCAGCTCCTGCAGAAAGAGGTCATTGGCCATGTGCACTATTCGATCCACATGGATGATTCCCCCGATGCTGTTCACCTCGATGTCAGACAGGAACGTAAGAACGAGAATAGCTTCCACCAGGAGCTGCCTGTACTCAGGCTGGGGTACGTGGTTCAGCACCGACTCCACGTGCACAGCAAACTTGATTTCGCACGGGGTCATCTGGCGAGTTAGAGTGGAAATGGGAAGAAAAACTGACAAATCTAAAAGACTAGTTCCCCACACATCCCTCAAACACTTAAACATATGCTCCTCTCTTCACGTGGGGGCAGCCTGACTGAAGTGAACAAAACGTTTGTACAGCTTTAGCACTTACAGAAACTTCTCGAGTCACTAGGCCCTGATCCTGCAAACAGTTCCGCAACTTCCAAAAAACTGTTCCAGCCCTGCAACCCATCACACACACATATTGTTTGCACACAGGACTGCTGATGCTTAGCTTGCAAATTAACTCTTTGCTCCTAATACAACAGTCTCATGCATTCTGCCTTCCAAGTACCCTTCTGGCATTGCAGGTTAGTTGCAAAACTGAAATTACTGGTAGATATTTAAAGATAGCCACCTGCTTAGAGTGAATGCACTTTCACACAAACATATACCTATCTTGTTTGTAGAGCAGCCTAATTCTAACCGGCACAGCTGTATGGATGTTACGTGAATCGCTGACACCTTAGGGGGTTTGTGCTTACTTAGTATGATTCCTTTACACAGTAAAATTAGATACTGTCTAGGTCTGATGGGCTAAAAATATAATCTTATTTATCTACCCAATAGGAATAAATAAAGCTCTCCATTCTGCAAAAGAAGATTTAAATTTGGCAGAAAATTGCAGCTCTTCTCTACAGCTGTTACCACTACCCCTCAGAAAAGAAGGAAGCCAGAGACAAATCTGATGCAACCTGACACAAAAACAGTCTCGAGCACGCAAGTACTTCTCCTCTGCTGGGAGATCACTGTCCACAAGAGTTGTTTGTTTCAGATATGTGAATTTAAAACTAGCCAGACTGCCTAAAGGCAGAGTGGCAATCCAACTAAGAAAAAAAGTATAAAAAAAGGTTAAGGCTATGGATTTAAAGAATGAAAGCTTTGGCAAGAAACAGTCACCCTTAACTGGTGTTTATTAAAAAAAGGGGTGGGAGGGGCAAGCAATGTGTCTGCTTTGCTCCAGCAAAGCTGAGTTTTTCCTTATTCTGCCTGAATGACTGTAGTCAGCCAACCCCTTTAAAGCAGTGCTCCCTGGCTGCAGCAAAATACCGCCACGAAGGCGTGCAGACAGCAGGCGCAGAGAAGGGGCAAACCTACCACAAACGCACCCACTCCCAGGCCTGGCTGGCAGAAAAACTCCTCTGCACAGCCCCAGTGAAGCTGGGGGGTGCTAGAGGGAAGATCCAGACCTCAACCCCCTCTCGAGTAGCAGCCACTTCTCCTGTTCTCAGAAAGGTCCCGCAGCATCGGCCCCACTCTACCCCTTACACCGTGAAAGCAAACATTCGGTCATATGGCTAGAAAATCCTTGGTATTTTACTGTACCTCTCTGGTGGTTGAAGAAGGAAGGACATACCCGTCAATGGACAGACCATGACACTGAAACAAAAACATTTTGTCAATGAACAGAAATTATAGTTCTTGCAAGTAAATCTGAGTGATCTCTGATCCAAAGCCAATATGTAACAACTTCCAGTTAAAAAAAAAAAAAAAAAACCACAACAAAAACCAAACAGACAAAAATACCAAAAAAAACCCCCAAAACTAACACACACAAAAGAAAACCTGTTAAAAATACTATTTCACCTTTGCTCAAGAGGTTATTATGTAGCCTGGCAAATGTTAGAAATAAGATTTCGTGATGCTTGCATAGTGTTCTGTATTCCACTCTAGCTATTGAAGGGGAGGAAAGTACTTGGAGGGCAACTACAGGAAGGACTAGACAAAGGACAAAAACAAATCAATGAGAACCTTCTGTGGAAAGGATGTAAAAATAAAAGATAATGCAAAAGCTTGACAACAGACCATGACAGTGTGAACCTTTACTTCTCATTCTCACTAAAACAACATTTAGTTAAGTGTTGGATATCCAGGGCACCACAACTCAAGGACGTCAACATGTTGTGGTTTTTTGAAACAGGCCACAAAGTGTGGGAGAGGTGGTGTTAGAAATATAAAGTGGTATACAAGAAAAGGGTGACAAAACCTAAACGGTGAAAAGGCAGGCTGAGAATGACACATCTGGGTACCTGAGGTAAAAAAAAAAACAAAAAAACACCAAGAAGAGCAGAGTGCTTTTGTGAACAGTCCAAACAGAGTGTAAGAATGAAATCTTGAAGAGAATTCAAATAAGCACAATCAAAATAAGCACAATTAATTTTAATAGCCAGAAACCATTAAATACTCCCAACTACTACAGTAGGTCAAGACAGAAATGTTCACTGTATTGAAATGTTCACTGTATTGAAAGATCCTGTTAGTAAATCTAGTGGTCATATATGACTCATCTTGGCTGACATCAACACTTACAGCTTCAGAATAACTGATTTTAGGACTACCAAAAGCACTCTGAGCTGGTGACGCACATCTTTGCAACGGTGTAGGCTTGAACAGCTCAGTTTTGCAAGCTGCCAAATGCTGGCTGTCATCCAGCAAAGCAGAAGAACAGGTGCATCACTTTGAAGAAAACATAAATTCTTAATTCCCCTCTTTTCCTTCCTGCAGACCTGTTTCAATATATTTCCATACCCCTGATCTCCAAGGTGCTACCACAGATTACTTTTCATTTACAAACAAACAAAAAACATTAAGAATGTCCTACAGCTCAGAAGAACCAGCAAGAAATGTCAAGACATTTTGGAAGAGTCAGTGAAGTTTCCAACCTCATTCTCTGCAGCCCTTTTTCAACTGGAGCACATGAATTGCACTGCATTACAGTGCCCCTCAGAGGCAGTGACCCCAACTTGCATTAGGCCAGGAGCAATGCACAGCAGTGGTGAAACAGAATGTTTCAGCCAAAATGCAGCACTGGTGTTTTCAGAGAAAAATACACTTTCAAACTAACATGTGATGTTGCATTAATGGAGCCTTTATATGTTCAAGAGATGTGTTCCTACTAATAACTCTAGTTTCCACTGGTCTTCCAGCTGAAGATCAACTTCAACCGCAACACAGTACCTCTGAAACACCATCTTCCCATGTTACCATACAACTTGTTTCCCACCTTCCATAGTTATCAACCTACCTTCTGAAGGATCTTCCACACTTTCTCATAAAAGCCAATGGGAACTCTGTTAATGGCACCATCAAGCCTCCTTCTGCGTAGCCACTGCCCTTTGCGGTCACCCCAGCTAATGTCTCCATTGGAGCCAGTAGGAGAAGTACTAGTGGGAGATGGTGGAGCACTGCCCTTCTGTAGAAACATTAAAGCCTTTGTTAGTTGTTTTCTACCACCATAAGTGCTACTTCTTGTGAACACATCATTCTGTTACAATGCTAGCTTAGGACCAGGAAAAAAACACGGGCCATGACATAGTACCAATGGTCCATGATTCTAGCACGAGACGTCCTCCATGCAAATAGCTCCATTAGCGTACAATGATTAAAAATTGATTTTCTGTGGTCATGTAATTACCACACCTGCCCCTCTGTAAATATCAGCCTTGTTTCCTTTATTGTCACTATTGTTCTATTATTTTACTCTACCAGACTTGAGAGACTGAATTAGGCAGCAAATCTTCTTCCGAGTTGTGGCACTACCATCACATTCTCATTGTCACTTCCACACCAAGACATATGCAGTCTGCCTAGCCTTTGCACTCCCAGACACTGTGCTCTGTTGCCTCCTTCCTTTTTGCACACCCACACAGAATCACACAGAACGTGCACAGTTGGAAGGGACCTCTGAAGATCACCTAGTCCAACCCCCCTGCCGAGCAGCATCACCTAGAGCACGTTGCGCAGGATGGCATCCAGGCGGGCTTTGGATATCTCCAGAGAAGGAGACTCCACAACTTCTCTGGGCAACCTGTTCCAGTGCTCTGTCACCCTCACAGTAAAGAAGTGCCCCCTCATGCTGAGCCGGCACCTCCTGTGTTTCAGTTTGTGCCCATTGCCTCTCATCCTGTCACTGGGCACAACTGAGAAGAGACCGGCTCCATCCTCTCAACACCCTCCCCTCAGATGCTTATACACATTAATGAGGTCTCCCCTCAGCCTTCTCTTTTCCAGGCTAAACAGGCCCAACTCTTTCAGCCTGTCCTCATACGACAGGTGCTCCAGTCCTCTAACCATCTTAGTAGCCCTCCTCTGAACTTGCTCCAGTAGTTCCATGTCCCTCTTGTGCTGGGGAGCCCAGTACTGGACACAATACTCCAGGTGTGGCCTCACCAGGGCTGAATAGAGGGGGAGGATCACCTCCCTTGACCTGCTGGCAACACTCTTCCAAATGCACCCCAGGATACCGTTGGCCTTCTTGGCCACAAGGGCACATTGCTGGCTCATGGTCAGCCTGCTACCCACCAGGACCCCCAGGTCCCTCTCTGCAGAGCTGCACTCCAGCAGGACACCCCCCAGCCTGTACTGGTGCTTGGGGTTATTCCTCCCTAGGTGCAGGACCCTGCACTTGCCCTTGTTGAACTTCATGAGGTTCCTCTCGGCCCAACCCTCCAGCCTGTCCAGGTCCCTGAGAATGGCCGCACAGCCCTCTGGGGTATCAGCCACTCCTCCGAGCTTTGTGTCGTCAGCAAACTTGCTGAGGGTACACTCCGTTCCATCGTCCAGGTCGTTGATGAATAGGTTAAACAACACTGGACCCAGTACTGACCCCTGGGGGACACCGCTAGCTACAGGCCTCCAACTCGATTCCGCACCACTAAGCACAACTCTGTGAGCTCTGTCGTCCAGCCAATTGCCAACCCACCTCACCATCCACTCATCTAGGCCGCACTCCCTGAGCTTGTTTATGAGGATGTTATGGGAGACGGTGTCAAAAGCCTTACTGAAGTCAAGGTAGACCACATCCACCGCTCTCCCCTCATCTACCCAGCTAGTCATCTCATCGTAGAAGGATAGCAGATTGGTCAAACATGACTTCCCCTTGGTGAATCCATGCTGACTATTTCTGATCACCTTCTTATCCTCCACATGCTTGGAGATGACCTCCATGATGAGCTGTTCCATCACCTTTCCAGGGATGGAAATGAGGCTGACTGGCCTGTAGTTGCATGGGTCCTCCTTCTTGCCCTTTTTGAAGACTGGTGTGATGTTGGCTCTCTTCCAGTCCTCAGGCACCTCTCCTGTTCTCCACGACCTTTCAAAGATGATGGAGAGTGGCCTAGCAATAACATCAGTCAGCTCCCTCAGCACCCGTGGGTGCATTCCATCAGGGCCCATGGATTTGTGGATGTCAAGTTTGCTCAGCTGATCTCTGACCAAGACACCCATTACTTTCAGCCCAGAAAGGACTTCACTGACAGCCCCTTCTCAAATCCCATCCTCTCTTGAGTAAGGAACTACCTCAGCAAAGTACTGGGTAAAGTGGGAAATAAGACCAAAAACTGCACGTTTGCAAAGGAGTGGCTCAGTGACTCCCAACAGCCAAGCTCCACAAAAAGACCCGTAAATGAAAAAGAAGTTCATTTTCATTCCTGCTGGTGTCAGTGAGACGTAAGTGGTCTTCCACTGATGGTCTGATGCACCCTATTCCTTTCTACTGCATGCTGACTGAGATATTCAGAATTTCCTCCATCTCATTTAGCAGAGCTAGGGGATGCAGGAGGGTCAGTGCCGAAGCAGAGAAATCCATCTGCACGCAGTAATTAATCTGTCTACTCAGGTAGTTCAAAGAAGCAAAGATCCCATTCAACAGTTCCGTGCATTTGAATCAAACACACTTGAACCCTGCCTTTCTGCACTGGGATGTGGGAAGAGTGAGGCAGGAGCAACCTGGCAGTTGTCAGGCCAGGCCACAGGGCTACGGGGATGTGCACTCAGCAGTGCTCTGTGACTGTGTACTTACGGCACCTGAGGGGTGTGCCTGTCACAGCAAGTCTTCACGCACAGAGATCTGCTCATCACAACCACCAGTTCAAAGTGCACACGTAGCTGCAAGCCTTCTGTCTCTTGATGAGAGATTTGGAGCCTCAGACTTTAAATTGCTGAGATTTCTGCTGGTAAAATATTTAAACAACTATTTTCCTTCTTAACAGCGAGAGCTGAAGAAGGGCTACGATTCTCTGCCTTGGAAGAAAATGACTGCCTGAGGAGATACCCAGGCCTATAAAACCCCGCCTGAGCAACCTGAAGCAGTACTGGTTTCGTTACTGTCCAGAGACTGCCAGCATAAATGGTATGTTACTGATAAATACCAATGACACCTGTAATGTAATCAAGTAACTAAGTCTTAAGCGACAGTGCTTTATCTGCTTCAACTGCTTAACCTTCAGAAGAACTAAGCGGATCTAAATGCGACTGAACTATTAAAAGATTACTAATGAGAATGGGCTCCCAAAGAAGTCGAACTAAACGAAGAGGTAGGGTTTGAAAGCAAGCTTTCACACAGAAGCCGCAGGAAGTGTTCAGAGCCAAGATCCTTGTGTGCACATGCACACGCACATATACACAGGGCGAAGAGCAGGTGCAGAGCTGCAGACAGTGCTTTACCGTGGAAGCGAACATGCTGCTTGACACGGAGTGGCCCTCACGAAAGAACTACAAAACAAAACCAGACACAAGCAGGTCAGACAGACGGCCATGACAGAACAGAACACAAACAAGGTGGAAAAAAAAAAAGTAACCCAAAACCCCGCCTGGCTGTGGTGCAGCTGCAAGCTTCCCACACCATCTGCTGAGCTCCAGCATGGCTAACACAAACCACCACAGTTTAAGGAGCATGCAAAAGTTTTCCTGCAATTCAGGGCTGGGGAAAAAAAAAAAAAACAAAAAACCAAGCTCCCCACTTCCATTCTCTACTCATTATGTCAACCGCTTCTCTTTGCAGTAGAAGGCCATCATGCTGCAGAAAGTCTGCAGGCTGCCAGCGGGGTGGGCAGTGCTGAGCAAACAGCTGCAAGGCAGAGTTTTCACAGAAACATGGATGCACCACCTCACATGGATGCACCACCTCACATTTACAGAACTTGTCTGTAACTGTCCCCCCACAAGCCATGCCCCCTAATTAAGTGTTAATGGTTCAGACCCAGCAAAGGCTTGGTTTTCAGGCTCCAGAAACATCTGCAGTAAACAAGACAGAGCTGCAGCTGCTCAACACACAAGCTCTGGTGTAAAGAAATGTTGGTGCAAGTACTTGAAACGTTCCTCCTGACACAAAGTTGATTGTCCTCCCCACAACCCAGTATGACATTAAATTGGTATTCAGCAAATTATTTACAGTGCACTGAGAACGGTCAGGAAGCAGCATGAATGGAAAGGTGGGTGGAAATAAAGTAAGAACAGCCAGCTCTTCCTCTGTGCAAAAAAGTTTCCATCTAATGCAAAAGCAATGCAAGGAAATACCCTTTCAACCTTAACAAACTTCATAGGGTTTCAGTTCAGGCCCACCTCTGTATTTAAAATTAAATAATGCTGCCGCCTAGTGCCCAGTCCCTATTCCTTCTGGGAAAGGCTCTGAAGTCAGACATTCACGGTCAGTAAGGCTAACAGCCATGCTCAAACTGAGTTACCAAGGTCACTTCAGGGCCTGCAGTAAGCACCCAGCAGCATTTTCATAGGCACAGCTGTACCAAGGGAGGGGACGAGGCAGGCTCGGCCACAGTAATGCTAAGGCACGGCTCAAACACGGTGACCAGATCTCACAAGACACAAACAGAACATTTCACAGGCACCTTTGCTTCCCTGACTGATCGTATCACAAAAGGTATTATTAACTGATCTTTATGTCAGCATCAAATGCTCCATGTCAAGCTCATATAGAAATGTCACTCCTCTCCAAAAGCTTATCAAGCAAATTTGTTTCATACAATCAAAGGAGAACACCACATACTCTCTTAGAAACTTACAGAAACAGCCTCAGAGTAAATGCAACAGACTCGCCTGTAACGTTTTAACAGCAGACAGGGTGTTTTTGAAATGTTTCTAATATAAAATATTTCATTCCCATAAATGTCTACCTGATTACTACCTTCCTATTTACCTACAGCAAAAGCAAATTACTGATAGAAACAAAAAAAAGAAGAGAAATCAACAACACTTGCAATAAAACCATCAGTCACATTCATTCAGAACACTTTGTATGTGATTTCTATAAAGTCTCTGTATGCTCAGTTGCTGTGTAATTTAAAATACTGAACTTAAATATATATATATTCTAGCAGTAATCAATCTCCGCTCCTGAAGAAACAAAACAGGAAGAAAACAAACCAAGATTTCTTTTCCAAGTGTATCTTTTCCAAAAGGCACATAGACCCTATTAGAAACTTGTGCAGAGTACAAGAATGAAAACTGTCTGCATGAAAGCTTTGTACACCTTACTCTGCCTTAGCTAAAGATAATAAAAATGCTGTTTTAAAGTTGATGCCATGAATGCATTAGGGTTTGCTCAAGTTCTTCTATAATCAGCACATAAAACAAGAACAGAAAAGGGACTGCACTTTTGGAGGAAACATCCCCTTCCTGCCTTCTATCAGCTTTAAATCAAAGGATGTTTGGAAACTTCTGTGATTTAGCAAGCATCTATTTGGCATTAAAAATGGTCTCCTGAAATGAACACACAAAAAGCTGACATAACATAGCTCCAGAGCAGCTGCATTTTCTGATGAGCATTGACAGAAAATCCTCACCTGCTTCATCTCGCTCTTCAATTTAGTAATACCACTTCTTCCTGTTTTTGTTGCTCCAGAATGCCCCACTTCACGAATAGAAATTGCAGGGCTAGATGAAGATGAATCTACAGGTCGCACTAGAAAAAGCAAATGGACACTTTAAAAATTATACAGTAGGAAAACAGATGAAATTGTATCTAGAAGTTACAGATAAAGGCATATCCTTTCACAAGTGTACAGTGCTCTTTTTGACAGCATCCTTTCAAATCACATCAATAGTTCAAGACTGACTGATCAAGTCAGGGGCGTAGATCCACGCTTGGATACTGGGGCCTGATCTTCCAAGACACTGAACAACTGTAGCTTCAAAAGACACCAGAGTTGCAATGAGTCTGTGAGGGCTTAAGAATGAACCCAGGAAATAGCTGAAGTGCCAGCTGGGAATACTTGGGGATCACAGACATGCTCCTTCAAGGCAGGCTGGATGCACCCCTTTTATGGTCTTCATTCTGGTCACATAAAATGTCTTCATTTTAAAAGTTTACCTTGATACAATCTTGATACAAGTACAGGATAGCTTCCATCATATGCGTTTTTTTATCCCCCAGCAGATACACACAAGTACTGGCAATCTATGTTTAATACATTACCTATACTTCTATTTTACAAGCATAGAGAGTAATTCCTACGTAAAAGACGATCTAACTCTATATTTGCAGTTCTCACTTAACATATACAAGTACCCAAATGGACAACTTACAGCTTCTTTCCACACCAAACTCTTTTCCACTGAGAATATGATGTAGGAGATTTTTCATATCAAAAGGGCTTAAATTCATCAAACTCTCTGAAGCTTCTTCACCTAGTTTAAAAAAACAAAACAAACAAAAAAACCAACAACAAACAAAATCACTATAGGCTGCTTTATAGATTATTTTCCTAACTAAACTGCTGACTGAATGAAGTTCCACCACATTTACTTTTGTAGCTAATGCTTCCTTTAAAAAAATTAATATGTTGTCCTTTCAAAAAAAATACATTTCAAGACTAAACAACAAACACTGCCTGGAGATGATACTGTCTGCATTACTGAACAGCTTCCTGCAGCTTGTGCAAAATCTCACTGAAGCTGATGAGAAGAAAGCAGCTGCTCCTTCATAGAGCAAGATCACCTGAAAACGCAGTACAGCCATCTCCCAAAAGCAGATCACATATAGATCTAAATTACAGAGCCAGAGTTATTCCATAAAGAACAGCATGCAAATGGAAGGCTTGTGTTTTATTTGGTTAGAGGATCATGCCTGTACGTGACAGAGAAAAAGCACATACATACACGAGAGCACGTGTGCACAGACAAGTCTCCCACAGGAGAACATGGAAAGGGCAGCAATGAAGCTGAGGGGCAGTGTACAAAGAAATACCTAAAGGGACTACTGGAAAAAGAGGCTTGGAACTGTGAATGAAGCAGCTTCCAGTACTCAGCTTCAGCTCTGGGGGAAACAGGGCTTTCTGTACATTCCTCATAGGGAAACATGATTATCCCAGAAAATTACTTGGCTACATTTATCAACTTCTCCTAAGGGACAAACCTGCCACTTCCCCAAAGGTAGGTAGCCACCTAATTTGGTCAAAGAGATCAGCAGTGTCCCAAGTGGGGTCCCTTTAGAATATGCTTCCATGAAGTTTTCCCCTTTGGGATGTGCTAGTACATTAGAAAGGGTAATGAGCTGAGCCACAAAAATATGGTTCAGATCATGCTCCTAAGTGTCAGCATTTGAGAGTATATATGCATCACATTAACTTGATCGCTTCTGATGACTGTTTCTTCTTGACTTTTGACCTCTTTAAATTTCTCTGATGCGGAAAATTCTTCAACAGTTTTTCAGATATTTCATCAGTCATGATTTCTCTCCAGTTAAAATATTTTCATCTAGTTCCACTTGTTTCTTACTTTTTTCTTTTTTTTCCCCCCACTGTGTACGTGACATTTTGGGGGCTTTTAAGATATTTTTTTTTCCTGACTTCCTGGCAAAAGTAAAGATAACACATCACTAGCTGAAATCTAAATAGCTAATAGCAAATATTTTTCAACCAAGCACATTCCAGGGGAAAACGGTGACACATAGAAGGAGGGAGATCAGAAGTTACTTTGAAGAAAAAATGCAAGAATTATGAATAATTAAGGCTCAAATATTCATAAGATACCTAGGTTCCTAATCCTCACTGAAATTAGTGACATTGGGTCCCTGAATACATACACGTGCTATTTGATGATCTGCACCTCAAACACCTACTGAAAGTCGGGGGGCTTAAGTACTTAATATCTACTTCAGATTGACAACGTAGGGGGTGGGGAGAGAGGCAGGAAGATTGCATTAAAGTCAAAAAAGGTAGCCATTTTCAGTTTTTAACTGTATACGCTGAATGAAGAAGTTTACAAAAGAATTTAACACATAAATGAAAAAACAATGACTGAGGTGAAACAGAAATAATACCACGAGTATCTCCTACAGTAAAATTGCTCTTACCTGAGCATTTCAGACTCCGAGCCAGCTCAGTGGCCATCACCTGAATTATCAGACCGATGCGGAGCCTGAGCATCTCCATGAACAGACTAGGCTGTGATCGAACATACATTGCCAAGTACATAATTATTTCCTGTAAGGACAAATCCCAAAGGGCACCCATTCAGAGTGGGTCATCTTAGTGTTCTCAGTCACAGAAGGAACACTGGCATCACACTAGGCACAGCTTAAAGAACTCTTTTTTTCACTTGCTGTGTACCTGTGTCAGGACGGCAATACTGATGTCTTGGCCACTGGCTTCATAAATAAGATCTGTGAGCTCCTCAGGTGGCAGAGGACTGTAAGAAGGCAAACCACAGTTAGCAGTAACTCAAGCACTTGCTATCAAATTCTTGAACTTGCACTGGAACCAAGTCACCCAGAAACATCTTTGCACCACAGGCCTTTCTGCCTTGGTGGCTGCAACTGCAATTCCTTCTGAAGTTGAGAAATAACTTTTAAAACAAGATGATAGCAGCAGAATGGTACCAGCAGGGAGCTGAAAGGCATGCTGCTTCTACAATTGAGACTGAGCTCCAACTTACGTGGTAATGATTTTTTCACGAGGTTCTGGTGGCAGGCCCACTGTAAGTTGCTTATGGTGTGACAGGAGGTCTGTGCATGCCTATCATAATGCAACAGAAAGCAAGAGACCTTTCTCTGAGTCATGCAAAAGTGATACAACTTTTAATTCCAGAAAATGAAGTATTTCTTTAGCAATTTTAAGTACATTTCTATTAACTATCAGATACACTGAAAGCCTGTTTGCTCACACTGAGAACAGCAGCATAATGATTGTGTACTCTGGAGGGGCTGGCAGATCAATAAAGGACTTCACCCTTTACCATAAGATAAACATTTGATTTTTATTTAAGACAACAAAAAATTATTTCTGGAAAACTTGGCAATATTAGCTGAATAAAATCCTATATACTAGTATCTCTCTCTCAAAAAAAAAAATTACATCACATTCCCAAATCATGCACCTAGATACCTTCTGAAATAGGTGCTTCCTCCAGTACCAGTGTTTTACTCTTTTATATGTACTTCCTACAAAAGTGGGTGTTTAATTTACCTGTTTTAGCACCCTGAATCAAAGACCTTACTGAGCAATGCTCCTCTGATTTTTTTAAGTCTGTTTTCCTTCCCTTAACATGGAACAAAACTACCACTACAAATCACCTCTTCTTTCATCTTCCCCTATTCTTTGTGAATATCTTTGCAATTTAACATACATAGCTTTCTGTGACCATGTCTGCACTGCTTGTTCATAATGTCTTGAGGATGGAAAAGGTACTTAATGAAGTACTGTGCAGGGTGACTATCGCAAATTGCTCCCTGCAAACATGACTGTCAGTACAACATCTCATTCTAGGTATGACTATCAAACCTTTGAAGATGGCCAAGAATTAGACAAACAGTTCTTTGAAAATATGCAGGGTCAAGTACAGATTGTTGTACTTAAAAACAAATGCTTAAAACAGCAGAGCGGACACATTTTTATAATGTTCAAAATGAAATCTGTACCCTTACAATGGATCTTTCTTGTTAACCTTAACTAGTCCCAGATATCCTAAAGCCTCTGTACATCCACAGCCACTCACACTACAGACTGCCTGCCCAATGGGACAGGAATCGCCAGATCATGTTTTTCAATAATCTCTAGCACCATGCCATACTGGCGCTCCAAAAGTGTTCATGCTACCACAATAGCAATAACCAATTAACATTGACCACTACAGCTTTCAAAGCACATAATTAAGCTTCTTGGATAAACAGAGATTAAACGAAGCCTTCACAATCATTTACAGTTTGACATTCTCATTCCACTCCAACATTGGCACACTTCTCAGTACAGATGAAAGGTAAAGATGCTGCAATAAGATTTTAGATCAGAAAAGCTGCCAATGTTTACTGAAAAATGCTGCACTAGGTAGGTTGTGAAGTAAGACCAGAAGAGGGCAAGCACAAGCCCCACTGGCACTTGTGCCTCACACTGATAGTCTTATCTCTGTTTCCAGGCAGGAAACTGAACCAGTACTATTTATAATTTCATACCTCTGCCAGGACTTCCACTCTCTTTTTAAGTATACCAGAAATATAACGGATTAAGCCCCACTCTTGATTGAGGCCTGCCTTTCTGTAGAGCTCATTGAGCAGACAGTGGACAGTGACACCATATTGTCCATTCAGCGCTGTGTCCCAATCAGGGCCTCTGCCGGAAAACAGAAGATAATTTTCATTAGACAAAACAAGCAGATTTCTAAGGGCTCTTTTAAAAAGGACAGAAGGAGAAAGCAGGAAACTCACAATACAACATTGCTTAATCTTACCACACAACAAGCAGCTTGATTTTGATTGAATTGCTCATTTTGGTGACAGACTTAAGTACGTGGAATGTATGGGCCCTTCACCAGATATCAGCTATACATGGGCAAAACCTCTTGGTGAAAGCAACTTTAATATTAACTTGAGCACTCACTTAGCCTGTAACTTCAAAGCAACCACCCAAGGGATTTCCCATCAGGCTTTAAGTTGAGCGTGCACACAGGTAAATTTGCTGGAGGAACACTCCATATGCTGCTCTTTAAGAGCAAAATTCAGCACTTTCTTCAGTTCTGCTGAAGACTGCACCCATTTTTCAGATGCTTCAGAGACCCCTGAGTTTTTTGCCCTGTCTCTTCTTAGTTACTAACTAGACTTCCACACTGCTTATGCCATTACTGATAAATCAAAGGAGATTTCTGTTTCTCTCCTGGTTTTGAAATTCACCACATTATGGCAAAAAGGTGCTTCTTATTGACAAAGTTTTGAAGCACCACAGAATGACCTTTCAGCTCGTGTTAGAGGGACAGAGTTCATCAGAGCCTAACAGAGACTCCAGTGATGAAACAAGTCCAGAACAGGAAATTAAGGGTTTTACACGTAGTTACACAAACAACAACAACAAAAAAGGTAATTTTTCAGGATCTCCTTTAATCTTTAAGAGAGCCTGCTAAACATTTTGCTTGGGAAAACAAGAAGATCAAAGAAGAGGCCCTCACAGGAGAAAGACTAAAATAAACAAAAACACAATCTCTGTAACACTAAGGAAGACCGTCTGTGATCAACAAATGCACGTCTTTGCACCCTGAGCTAACTTTCTGCCAGATTGCAGCAGTATTCTCCTGCATAGGATTTTTTTTCCTATGGACACTCTAGAATATGATTCTGCTGGTCTGTATTTGCATTTTGTTCTCATCAAACCTATTTAATAAGCAGCTGTTTACTAACTGCAGCAGCTTGGGTTAGACCGTTCCCATAAACACTTTGAAGAGCACTGAGTTTAGCCAATGGTGCCCTTAAGCATGCAAGGATTAGAGGGACAGTGACTATTCATTAAAACTGCCTCTTTGCTTTAGTTAGAAAACGACAAGATTAAGTATCCCTCCACTTCCCTCCTTGTGTATAAAAATCACACTAAATCTTTGTGAACTTAATTCAGCACCACAAATACAGCAAACTGTGTTCTTATTCATGTAAAGGACTTGTGCATTCCACTTATGAGCTTGACAGCCTGTACGCATGTGCAATTGTGTGCCGATCAACTCTGAAATTTGCAAAAGCGTATTTTTTATGCAAATTGTTTATGTAGTCAAGCTAACTGAAAATATTCCTGTTAAAGCTCAAATATTTTAACCTCTCCCCTCAAAACACAACCACAAACAGTGGCAAGCTTTTGCACAAAAATAATCAAATACCTGACAAAACTTAAAGAAGCTGAAGTTCATACTCAGATAACTCACTTTAGTATATGCAAGATATATAAGATATCTGCTTGATCATGGAGCGTTGGACATTCCTTCAGATGCTCAACAAGCTTCCTGCAATCCAAATCACCATGAGCATCTTTAGGTAAGTTCAAAACATTTTCACCACCCTGATAACAAAGAGGGATGAAAACCAAATAAAAGACCTTGAAAAAAAGTAGCAGACCAAATTCAAACCGTAGTTTCCCATTAAAGAACACAACAGACATGCGACATAACTCTGCACTTGAAATACAGACATATCATGTAGTTCTTGTCAGGCTACTGCAGACATGAAAAGGAGACTGATCCCTGGAAACACAACACTCGGAATGGAACTTTTGTCTCTAGTTCTCCCTGGTGATTGAACCAAAACTATTTTTTGTACAAAACAAACACTTTGTAAAAGAAGGAAATAAATTTATTTGCCATGCTTTTCCTGTCATATGCTGCTACTTGCAAAGCAAAAAAAAAGCAGAAAGATACTACTTTTTTTGGTTTTGGCTGAAATCATTTAGAGCCTTTTAAGTTCTGTCGCTAATCTGTATATACGTGGTGCTTTAGGAATGCAGATGTTGCCATCATAGATGTTCCAAGCTTTTGAAACTAGCACTTCAACTAGTCAGATGATGCAATACTGCCGTGAGTTCTTAGATGAACAGAAGTTTTGTTTAACAAGGTATTCAGCAACTTGCATGGTCCTAAAACACCACTTCCATGGATACAGCAGAATCCTTCAGCAGGCTGGATGCAACCTCATATAACCACTCTCATCAGCTGGTCGCACATACTAGGACACAACAAATGCCCAGCATGACCCTACCCCTTCATGCCTTCTAGTGGGATTTGGCTGGTGCCTCTAGACATCTGTCCTTTCACATACTACCCTCCTGAACAGAAATTACTACAAGCACCATTTCTCGGAGAATAGTTCTAAAGGCCATGAATATCCTATTTTTCCCTTTGTGTGTTCAGTAAGGACGAAAGATGATGATGCAACCCCTGGCCGTTAAAAATAAGCACCTACCATACTATTTTCTGTTTTGCACACACTATTAAAAAAATTCCATTTGATAATGTCTATTTAACCAAAAAACCTCCCAGCAAAACCACCACCACCACCACCACCACAAAACAAACAAACAACAATGGAGTAGTTATCCATTGCCCCAAGGGGAATGGCTTGGCTGTCACGATAACAAAAATGACAGCTAGCATACAGTTTGGCTGGGAATCACAGGGAAGGTCAAAGTATTGAGTCCTAAAAACACAAACAGTATAAAATAACCTACAGTTTACCTTTGTCTCAAATGAATGGGGAATATCAACAAGATTCAGAGACTTCCGGTGTGTGTTCAGAACTTTAGTTGGAAGAGTCATGGAAACTGCTGGAAAGCAAAGCCAACAACAACAAAAATTTAAAAAAAAAAATCCCCATTTCAGTAACACAAAAAGTAAAAACACCTACTTGAAACAATTGTACTAGGCAAAAACAACAGAAACAAAAAAGCTTATAGGTGTATTAATATACACTGAGGTTAAGGGAAGCCTTCCCTTAACCAAGACATTGGACACTACATACCTACATGTAAAACATTGTATACATTGGAATCTACTTACAAATTCAGTCAAGGCCTTATCTGAGTGAAAGTCCTCCAATCAGTCTATCAGTAGTGTGGCATTATTAGGAATATCGTCTTCCCTCTCTACTCCATTTATTCTTATAGATTTAGAGAGTACATTTGTATATTTATGTTTTCTGCCATTGAAAAATTTCATTTCACCACAACTTCATTAAAAGAAGAACATGTATTTTGTCTGCCTTTGTACAAAGACAACAAAATGAACTCACTGACTCAGGTTCTAAAATTCTATCCAGTTGACTAGTTTCCATAACATTAACTTTGATTCATTGCAGGTTATTTATACACACACCATGACATGGGATACTGTCGGAACACAGCAACAACTTCAGACTCATTCTTATTTCTTGATAACTTGTGTCACTAGCTTTTTTCAAATAGCAGAATTTGGAAATACTTGAATTCACCCCTTTTAGCACCCAAAACAAATAATAGAGGGAAATACCTGGAAACTCCAAACCCTTTGCCTTGGCCATTATTGACAGTATCTCTTGTGTGGAATGGTTTGCACTGAACACAGGTGGTTGATTAGCAGTCTTTGAAGTCGGAGGCAGGTATGACTTCAGTGCTGTACTCTGCAGGATATCATTTATGTACTGATCCAGCTCATCCTGGCTTTCTAGTGAGACAAACATAAAAGAGTATTAAATACAAGAAAACCTATAATTTATCAGTGCTTTCTTTTTCACACACACCACTCTATTCTTGCTCATACAGAAGGGCACACAAAAATGTAAGAATATCAGAAGCAAGAGACTTTTAAGCTGAAAAAACTGGAAAGACAAAAATATTTAAACAGTTCTTGATACTTTTTAAACAGTTAAATTTAGAAATTGTTTTTCCCTTTGAAAGGAATCAAAAGGGTTTTTCTCTTGCTGGTAGTCCAAAGATTAGCTCTTCCACACAAACTTGTTTATGACTCCACACACTCTGTACCTCCCCTCTAGCATCTTTCACACACACTCAATCTGCTGATTCCTCAGACTCAGCTTTACCACAGCAGTTACTGGTCAATGCCACACCAGGAACGTGGGAAGAATATACACAAACTCCTTCTCCAAACTAAGTCATGTATGTACCGTCCTCAGACTGATGCATGAGAAACCTGAATGACTGTCAACTGTGCACAAATCAGATTCTGCGCTGCAGGTAAACCCAGGCTCTATTGACAGAACTTGACAGAGAAAAAAAAACGAAGGGAAAAAACTACTACCTTTTTCACAGAAATCTGCTGGATAGCCTCCATATTCACTGTCAGGGCTACAACGGCCTTCGTTAGGGTCATCAAACAGTTTTACATCACAGTCTGGATCCAGGAAGCTCAGATGCGTATGAAAAGAGGTGGTAAGAAATTCTGACAGCTTGCCTATCTTCACCCTGCAAACAGGAAAGCATGCCAGAGGGACCTAACATACACCGTTTTGATACTGGTTAATGCTCACTGAGCTTTCAACAACTCCTCCAAAATCTATGAGACCTAGCTGTCCAATCCACCTTTGGTAACTACGAAGAAGCAAATAATCAATATGGAGAAAAACAATTGCAAAATAATGGTTGCAGATCCAGCTGGATACTGCTCTATCTACTAACAGCACTTAACTGTTGTAACACTCACAGGCCTAACCCAGCACCTAATTATGCAAGGTGCTGTATGTATATACGAAGAGGGGTTCCAAACAAAGATTTAGATTCCAAGAACCATGCAAGACAAAATCAGTCTGAGAAGTTCCCATGACAGCAGTATCTTTTCACAGAACTGCAGCGCCGCAAGAGTAACATAAAGTACATCTGACTGTCAAAGAAAGACACTGATTGAGGGAGGGCAAGCACAATGACAATAAGGAGATACTGTGGCAGTATATGAAATCACTTTTATATGTAGATAAATGGAACACAAAAGCTTACAAGTACTACATGTAATTCATGTTTAAAACACGTCCAATAATTTTGAAAGATAATTACTTGTTGAAAACAAAAGCCCAGCCAAGACCAAGGTATTGTATTTCCAAAGTTTTGACTTTCGAACAGAGTAGTTTCAGTTAGAAGGGACCTACAAACATCATCAAGTCCAACTACCACGCTACTATGGGGATGACCCAGAGTTAAAACATGTCATTAAGGACATTATCCAAATGACTCTTAAACATGAACATGAATGGGCATCAATCACCTCTCTAGGAAGCCCGTTCCAGTGTCTAACTACCCTCTTGATAATGAAGTTTTTGCTAATGTCTAGTCTGAACCTCCCCTGATGCAGCTTTGAGCCATTTCCACGCATCCTGTCACTAGATACCAGCACGAAAAGATGAGCATCTCCCTCTCCACTTCCCCTCCTCAGGAGGGGAAACGAGGTCGCCCCTCTACCTCTTCTTCTCCAAGCTGAATCAACCCAGTGTCCTCAGCTTCTTCGCACACGACATGCCTTCCAGCCCTTTTACCAGCTTTGTTACCCTCCTCTGGATGCTTTCAAAGACCTTAACACCCTTTTTATATTGTGTAACCCAGAACAGCCCACAATATTCAAGGCTAGGCTGTACCAACACTGAAGATAGTGTCCCGATCGCAGGCAGATTGCACTCCCTCGTGGCAGTGACAACCCATTCAAATGTCTGCCCTATCAGCACTAAAGTGGTGTCCCTCAGGGGTCTGTCTTGGGACTGGTGCTGGTTAATATCGTTATCAATGACACAGACAGTGGGATCGAGATCGAGTACACCCTCAACAAGTTTGCAGATGACACCAAGCTGCGTGGTGCAGTTGATACAACAGAAGGGAGGGATGCCATCCAAAGGGACCTGGACAAGCTAGAGAAGTGGGCCTGTGCGAACCTAATGAGGTTCAACAAGTCCAAGTGCAAGGTGCTGCACTTGGGTTGCGGCAATACCAGACATGAGTACAGACTGGGAGAAGAACTCATTGAGAGCAGCCCTGCAGAGGACTTGGGGGTTCTCGTGGACGAGAAGCTCGACACGAGCGAGTAGTGTGCACTCACAGCCCAGAAAACCAACTACCTCCTGGGCTGCATCAACAAGAGGCGTAGGCAGCAGGTCTAGGGAGGTGATTGTCCCCTTCTGCTCTGCCCTCGTGAGGCCCCACATGGAGTACTGCATCCAGGTGTGGGGACCCCAGCACAAGAAGGATGTCGACCTGCTAGAGCGGGTCCAGAAGACGTCCATGAGGATGATCAGAGGGCTGGAGCACCTCTCCTATGAAGAAAGACTGGGAGAGTTGGGGTTGTTCAGCCTGGAGAAGAGAAGGCTCTAGGGAGACCTCACTGCGGCCTTTCAGTACCTGAAAGGGGCTTATAAAAAGATGGAGAGTGACCTTTTACATGAGCTGATAATGATAAGACAAGGGGTAACGGTTTTAAACTAAAAGAGGGGAGATTTAGATTAGATGTTAGGAGGAAGTTCTTCACTCAGAGGGTGGTGAGGCACTGGAACAGGTTGCCCACAGGAGCCGTGGATGCCCCATCCCTGGAGGTGTTCAAGGCCAGGCTGGATGGGGCCCTGAGCAACCTGATCTAGTGGGTGGCATCCCTGCCCACGGCAGGGGGTGTTGAGGATTTTTTGAAACAGCAGGGAGGTCATGATGTGCTGAGAATGAGCAACCCAAGCTACAGGGAGGAATTTGGGGAGGTCTCGTGGGAATATTACTGAACTAGGGTAAAAAGAGGGACTAAGGCAAGGTGTAATTTGCAAAATCAGCTCCTCTAGTATGGGAAGAAAACTGAAGTAGAAACTAAGTACCAATTGTAGAATGCTTGTATGGGAAGAAAACCGAAGTAGTAACTAAGTACTAATTGCAGGATGCTTTGCGTCACGCCTGCTGCATACCACAAGGCTATGCAAATGTATAAGAACGCTGCTATTCCAGTAATAAAGTGAGCATGATTTAACCATACTGGTGTATGTCATGACTTCGGCCGTCTGATCCGACGACAAGAGGGTTTGGAACTAGGTGATCTTTAAGGCCCCTTCCAACCCAAGCCATTCTATGATATGATAAAGATATTTTGACCAGCTGGCTGTGCTGTATTTAATGCACCTCAAAACACGGTTTGCCCTCTTGGCTGCCAGGCACACTGCTGGCTCATGTTGAGCCTACTGATGACCAGCACCCCCACATCCCTTTCTGCTGAGCTGCTCTCCAGCCACTCAACTCACAGTGTGTACTTACGTCCAGCATTGCTGAATTCTGCAATTGGGACAGAGTATTCTTTCTTGTTAAATTTCACACTGTTGCTGATGGCCCAATGCTCCAATCTATCTAGATTCCTCTGCGAGGCCTCCTATCCCTCCAGAGAGTCAACACCACCTCCCGGTTTATTATCATCAGCAAACTTGCTGAGGATGCATTCCAATCCTGCATCCAGATTATTGATAAAAACGTTGAACAGGACTGGCCCTAGAGTAGAGCCCTGTGGAACAATGCTTGTGACTTGCCACCAGCCAGATGTAGCCCCATTCACTACGGCCCTTTGAGCTATACTGTCAAGCTAGTTTATCACCCAGCGTAGCATGAACCTGTTCATCTCACAACTGGACAATTTGTCCAGAAGGATATTGTGAGGGACAGTACCAGAAGCCTTGCTAAAATCCAGAAAAACTACATCCACTGCCTTCCCTTCATCCACTAAGCAGGTGATCTTATCATAAAAGGACGTCAAATTAGTGAGACAAGACTTTCATTTTGTGAACCCATGTTGGCTGGGCNATACTGTCAAGCTAGTTTATCACCCAGCGTAGCATGACCCTGTTCATCTCACAACTGGACAATTTGTCCAGAAGGATATTGTGAGGGACAGTACCAGAAGCCTTGCTAAAATCCAGAAAACCTACATCCACTGCCTTCCCTTCATCCACTAAGCAGGTGATCTTATCATAAAAGGACGTCAAATTAGTGAGACAAGACTTTCATTTTGTGAACCCATGTTGGCTGGGCCTGATGACTCTGCTATCCTTTAAGTGCCTTTCAGTGGCACCCAGGATAATCGTCTCCATAATTTTTCCAGGTACTGAAACTAACAGGCCTATAATCACCAGGGTCTTCTCACATGCCTTTCTTGTAAATTGGGATAATGTTGGCTAGTTTCCAATCAGCAGGGACCTTCCCAGACTCCCAAGACCTTTGGTAGATAATTGAGAGGAGTCCTGCTGTAATATTCACTAGCTCCCTCAGTACTCTGGGATGAATCCCATCAGGCCCAATAGACTTGCAAACATTCAACTGATACAACAAGTTCCTTATAATTTCAATGTTATCAAATTGAAAGTCGCTGCTCCTCCAGTCATGGTCCTCTAATTTGCAGGACAGGGCAACCCAAGGCCTATCATTAACATGAGGCAAAAAAGGCATTAAATGCCTCTGCCTTTTCATCATCCATTAATGGTAGTCGGAGATAGTACACCTCCTGGGAGACAGATCTTTCCCATTGCATCTGAGGTCCAGCTACCATCTGATTGCTACATAACCATTAAAGCTGAAACTGCTCTTTCTCTAGAGTTCCAACGCAAGGTCAACGCACTATCACAGGTTCAAACCTGAGGCTTGTATATGATTTAATTAAAAAAATCATAAAGAGAATCATTTGGTGGTTATGACATTACCTTGCACCTCCAAAATAACCATCCTCTAATTTTCTTATGGTGGCAAGAACTGCTGGATGAATGTCAGTACCATCATCAACTAAAAAAGAACAACGGAAGAGTCTGAAGCTTACCAACACATTCTTAAATTATTATATCCAACTAAGTGGATTACTGGGTGTTCTCTACAAACTAAACTAAATTTAAGACAGAACCCAAAAGTGCTATCAATACTAGCTTATTCAAAAAAAATTAAACAAAATCAAAACAACCCCAAGCTCCTCCACTCATGACAAGCTTCAAAAGGACTTCTATCAAATTTCTTTGGACAGCAATAGTATGGAGATGATGAGGAGATGCATAGATATTAAGGGGAAGTAAACCAAAATGAAATATTACTGTGTCATCCAAGTTCAGCATAGACTTGAGAAAGCTAAATTGTACTTTTGATGTTAAAACTCAGATGTTAAAACAGTCATGCCATCTGTCTCCTCTCAAACCTATCCTGATCCCACTCCCCCACAACAATCTACTCTGCTTGAAATCAAAAAAATTAACTTTACCAAGCATTGTGTGGGTGATGGGAAACGTCAGGGTTGGTCTCCCTGTCATCCTCCAACAAGAAGTGAGGTAAGCCAGCTCTGTCTTGAGCATCTCCACAATCATTTGATTGTCTAGAGCCAGATAGAAGTGATGCTGGTCAGTAAACTAGAGAACAGAGAAATATGGCATATAAGTAGTTGTCAGTGCTCTACTCTTTTCCACTTCCTCCCTTAAATCATTCACAAAAGCCGTGTGAACTGTTCTTGACCACAGCATGACCACAGACTACGTGAATTAACCTAACACGGCATGCTACTGGGAAAAAGAGATCCATGCTTGTGCAGCATTTGCATTTTCTTACATTTATAGGCTCATAGTAGAAAAAGTAAGCTATACAAATAGAAAGTAGATGATAAGCCCCATGAAGCAGTAGAATTCTCCCAGTGACAAATTATGGTAACCTATGATCTGGAAGACTGAAGTAGCCTAAACATGGAAGAAAAACCAACAGCAGCAATACAAACAATAAACAGGCTTAAGTGCACACTGGGGACTGGGAACTAGTAACCATATGTCTCTTGGGAACACTCTGCCAAGCAGAATAGGAACAGCTGACAGCTACTGTGTAAAAAAGGTACATGAAATGTACAGTGGTAAAGGGTGGTGTCCTCTCTACAAAGGAAGGCCAAGAACCACAATAAGAGACTACTATGGCTACATTGTGAGCTGGAAAAACAATTAAAAGTATGTCGAATCAGACGCATCAAAAGTTAAAAGCACACAAGCATTAGGGAGGGGTGAAAAAGGGAAAAGGTTGGAATGTAAAATAAACATCAAACAAAAATCAGACACATAATGGACAAGGAGAAAATCTTCTGTAAACATATCAGAGGTAATAGGAAAACACAGAAACTGTAGATCTGTTAATGAAGAGAGGAAGAGGATAGGAAGAGAGGACACAGACAAGCTGAAGCATTCAGTGTCACAGATGAAAAGTAGTAAATTATGATCTGTAGTACTACTTTTAAAGAAGCGATAGGAGTTCAGCCTGAGTTTGGGAAGAAAAGGTTAAAGAGCACATAAATTCAAGCTGGCAAACTATAAAGAAATTATTTCACCGAACTTAAGGAAATAGCCAAAATAATCTCTGAACCACTAGCAATTACTTCTGAGAACTCAGGGAGAACAAGTCCCAGAAACGCAGAGAGAAGCAAACATACTTCCTGTCTTTAGAAAGGAAAGGAAATAACGTAGACCAGACAACCCCATTTCAGTGCCTGAGGTCAATTTGAGAGTGCCAAGAGAACTAAAAAATGATAAAGCAAGACAGCCAAACAGTCAAAAAAACATCAAAAACCAATCTCTCCAAACCAGTCTGATTTCCTTCTTTAGGAGCAACTAGACAGTATGCACAAGGAAGTGGCAGACATATCTTGACTTTTGCAAAGCTTTTCACACTAGTGAGCTGAAGAAAAAACATCTGAAAAGATCAAACTGCTTCAAAAATTGCTCTCAAATGGTAGTTATTAACCGTTTTCTCAGATTCAGAGTGTATCTAACTGCGGTGAGCCCTTGTCCGATCCCTAATCAATGTTTTCGTTAGAGAACTGGATGAAATACAAACTACGACACCACAGAATCTGTGGACATTATCCAAGATCAACAGAGATGAGTTAATTGCTAACCTTTGGAAGGTGAAATTAAATATAAATTCCACTCCCTCAAAAAAAAAAAAA
>VXAL01008759.1:210548-230035 GCA_013399475.1 Chauna torquata
AAAAAAAAAAATGGAGCAGGGAGGGAATATCTGGGTAAGAAGTACAACAGAAAATGTTATGGAGGTTTTAGTTGGACATGGAATAAGCGTGTTGCTGACGCAAAGATAAATGCCATTTTCGAAAATATTAGTTAAGTATGTCCATACTTGACACAAGTCAAAGCTTCAGCTGGAATATCGTGTCCTATATATATAGCAAGATGTGGACAGAGAGACATTTAAAAAAAAAAAAAAAAATCACAATTCTGAGGAATTTTTCCCTAATTTGCAAAAGTGGATACTGGTGTGGTGGAACAACACAACACGATAACCAATCTTCCCACATATGAAATATCTTATAAAGCCTATTGTGATTAATTGACCTGGGGAAGAACAGAAAGGAATCCACACTACTTGCAGTAAAACTGATGAAGTTTGGACATTATGCAGTACTGCAGAAGCCATCTATGGAATCACTGAATCTCTTCCACTGGAACTTAATGACTACATTAATCAAACGTATTTAGGAGGGTGTGAGCATTCTTCATCCTGTTCCAATTGCACATGCTTGGAGTAGATGACCACTTGGCCTTCTAGTACCAACCACTACTATAAGGCCACGAGAACCGTGTAGTATTTCTTTACATGTAAGAAAAGAACCATTAATTTTAGGAGGATCCAAACTTCTAGCTACATTGAAAAAGGCACTAAACAGAAAACAAAGATAGAACATCTTTTTCTCAGCACTACTGACACTTTCCACAATAAAAAGATTACATCTTAGTGTCTTGGGGTTTATAGTACTTGGCACACTTAAGTGAAAGTACATTTTCCATCTAAGAAATCAGCAGAAAGAAAATATTAAGTGCCCTATTTTTGGAGAAATTATTTCATTAGCTAGAATGTTGGTTCAGGCAGAGATCAGTAACAACTTTGCACTATTGATTTGCTGTGTTCTTCTGAGCCAAAAGCCAAAGAAGACTCTGTATGACAGAAGAGAGATTTATTAGTACTCCTATTACCTTGATCATCCAATGCTCTTAAAAAACCCACAAAGCAAGGTATGTCTGGTTTATCAGCCCTGCTCTATCTAAAGTGGAGTGACAGCAAAGTGCTTCACTAATGATTAGCCATTAAATACACAGGGATTTCCGTGCCAGCTTTACATGCTCACCTGAGGGGTAAAAGCGAATATTTGATTTCTTATCACGTACAGCTTGGAGGTACCTAGCACTCCAATGTGTCGGTGTGGACGTCCACTTAATTTCATGTTCTCGTTCCGACCTGTAAAGAAAAGAGAAAAAAACCATCACCTAACATTTCCTCTCTGGTTTTCCACAACAACCATTTTAGACATGGAGACCTACTTCATTCCTACCAGCAAAGCAAAAGGCAAATAAGAGTGAGATGCTACAGACTGGTGTGTTTTGTAGCAACCATCAATACAGTAGCTAGGGTTCTTCAAAGGTCTGATTAAAAATCAAAATTTTGGCTTCACCAACCATGGAAATAGGTCTTTTAATTATATTCATTGCTCAGCATCCAAAGCTTCACCACCAAGAATGACAAAAGATACGCCCTTTCAAAAAACAGGCCATCAACATGTAACAGAAATTACAGTGCCTTTCATTGTAGAACCTGAAAAATTCTTGACCAAAAAAGGCTAAAGTACATCTCAATGCAAAGACAGATTTCCTTTCATGAGGCTAATAACCCCCAATTTTCTCAGTGGGGCTTATTAGCTAATGCTCTGCACTGCACCCTTTGCTCCAGCACCCAGGAGCTGACTTGAATCTGTCTGACAAGGAGCATGAGCCAAACAACTATGTGCCTGGAAAGAAATCCCTGTGAACATTACTAAAGAAGTCACTGTTAAAAACAGTACACCAATGTGTCAAATCATCCTACTCACCCCCACTAGTGAAAGAAAGCTATTTCAAACCATTACAAAATAACTGCAGGCTTCAGCAAAGCCCTGCAAATGTTTCATTTGTTAGAAGTTCTTTGTAATAAAAAGACAAATTCTTTCAAAAATCAGCATATGCAATTTCCCTTCTTCACGTAAAGGGCACAATTTCTAAGACTTATTTGAAGGCCTTGTTACTTTGGATGTTTCAAAGCTTCCAAAAGACTTCCTTTTTAAAGAAAACCAACATAATAATGAAAAACAAACGAAAACATGAACCGTCTCATACTCTTCTTCTACATTATCCATAAAACACATTGCCATGGGAGCATGCTCCAGACTGACAGAGAAGCACGATATAGCTCCCCTGATCCATGCTGAAAAGGAATCTACCAATGCTGATCCACTCCATCAATTTTACTTCGTAGTAACATCCACAATTTTTGAGTCATGAATTTCTGGCATACTTGGAAGTAGTCGAAGTTCAATTAGGAATACATATAAGCAAGGACTATCAGAAGAGCCAGTGGTGGTTGAAGGCTTATCAGATTTACAACTTATCTACAACCAGTCTGAGGTTTTGTGCATTTATTTAATTCAATTGGCAGGCTCAGAGGGACAACAGGCCTCTAGGGCCACTGCTGAGGAACTGGGACTTTAAAAGTCCTGGGGTCAGAAAAGCCCTAAAGGCTTCCGGATTTGCAACAGAAGCAGAGGGCTTCAGCAGCTCCACTCAGCTCAGGGTTGGAAGGATCATTAGCAAGAACCTGATAGCTCAAGGATGCTCTGAGAGCAGCATGGCTTCCCCAGTTTGGAGCAGAAAACTTCCCAGAGAGTCTGCTGGCAGAATGGCAAGCATACTGCTAGGTCTTCAGACTTAAGATGGAAGTATTCTGACTTCTGAAAGGAGAAACACTGATTTTTCTATATTTTTTCAGGCTTTTTTTTTAAAGCCAGTTTTTCTTTTTGCAAGTAGCTCCTGCAAAAGAGTCAGTGCTTGCCTAAATCCATCACAACGGCACAGAGAAACTTGTACTTTGCCACCTTTTCTAATGAGGCAGTTTTTTTCCCTATTGGAGTTCCTTATTTAAGACAGAAGTTCTAATTTTCTTAACCTTCTTTGCACAAATGTGGAGGGTGTTTTGCTTTTGCTTTGTTTTTGCTTTTTGTGGTGGCGGCGGCATGGTGGTGGTGGCGGTGGTGTTAGTTTTGTTTTTGTTTTGTTGCATGTGTTTTTCTTTGTTTGTTTGGTTTGCTTTTTATGTCAAAGGAATTGAGACAGTGGGAAGAAAAAAAAAAACTAAAAAAATACCTTGCACAGCAACAGAGAGAGGCTTCCATACTTAAATACCTACCCAGCATGGTGTACAGATTACTCAGGATGCGAGCTGGTTGCACTCTGAGTGGATGGATATCAGCAATGCTCTGAACATTGATTCCATGGTCTTGCAATAGATTCTTAATTTGATTAGATTCTGCCAGAACAGTTACTGCATAACAGAAAACAAAAACACTAGTAAGAGCCAACGTTCTCTTTCTAACTGACTGCCTTTACTGTCACATCTCAGCTACCTCATAGTTGACTAAAAATGCACACAGCCATTGCTTCTTTCTTAATTTATGATTCCATTAGATCTAACAGGATTGCAAGAGGATGTCAGAGAGCTTCTGGCTCTCTATTCCTCAATAAATCATGTAATTCTTTTCCACTCTGGATCATATGGGGTAATTCAGTTGGGAGGGACCTCACAAGGTCTCTAGTCCAACTTTGTCAAATCAGGGCCAGCTCAGAGGTTAGACCAGGTTGCTTGGGGCTTTACCATTTTCTTCTGATTTCCTTCAGCACCACAAGTTTGGACTGTGGAATCTCTTCCAGGAGATAGGGCTATGCCCCCAACAAAACTTGAAAATCTTTGTTGCTTTAATAGGGCACATCATATCAACATAGCCAGGTCAATGGCAAACAAGTGCTGTTATTTGTATAGCAATACATGTTACAGAGGCCATAAAATGGCAGAGGTAGGAAAAAAAAATAACCCCAAGTTGGAGGAATTTACAATCCAGGGCCTGATTCTACCTCTTGTCCTAAGTGAGGTTTTGCCCATGATAGCTGGCTTATTGGTTTGGGACTAATAATTCAATATTCTTTGCATTATAAATAACCATCAAAGAATGCTAAAAATAAGCATGCATTTATATTTCTGTGAGAAATTAAGCACTTCAGAGTAACAAAATGTCACCACCGTGAGACACCAACAGGGGGTAAACAAGCACCTGCTCAGGGCAGAATACCATATATGAAGACTGTTCCTGCTAAATGAGCTGGCTGCTTTTCCAGAATGGCACAGCCCCTGGAAAAGCCTTTATCCCTGATCAGTTGGTGTTTGCTCTCCTCTTAATTACGTGGTTTTGGCTGTTCCTGCACAGATGAAAGAAGCCACTCCCTGAAGCTGCCAAAAGACAGCTGTAAGTCTGGCTGCCTTCTGCTCTCTAGGTCATTCCTCACCTCCATGAAGAGAGACCCACCCCACTCATTGCTCTCCTGGTTCCTCTGAAAAGAGGCTACACAAAAACCTGACAGAACTGACTGGTCTCCTGTCAGTCCTGCTCTTTCCTGCTAGTATCCACCATGACTTTCCTCTTCAGTATAAGATTAAGTCTGCCACTCCCCTGTCCCTGACCAGTCTTAAAATTTTAAGAAGTATTTTTTAAAAGGTTTCTTAAAGCTGATCTTCGATCCTGGAAGAAAGCAGCTAGACAGACAACCCCTTTCTCATTCTCACAGTATCACCAAAGCATCTGTGTGCCATGCGAAAATCCACATCATTTTAAAACATGACTTTCTTCATTCCCATACATAGGGAGTTCACTGTCGCGTAATCCAATTTAACCAGAATGTTTCAAAAACTCCCTAACCTTGTACCACAACATCAGGTTTAAATCCAGTGGAAAATCTTCTGTTTAAGGGATCAATTTCACCTGCAGCCAGAAACCCCTAGAATAACCCAAAAGAAAGAAAAAAGAAAGGAGACAAACAGAAATTAAGTAAAAGGCTTTTGATGACATCTAGAAGATATCTTAACCAATTTTCGTATTTTATCAGGAAAATGGCACTTAAAATCTGGTTATCCCCATCCCCTCCACTAAGTATTATATTCAGTAAAAACAGTGGCTGCAGAATTCTTCAGAACAAGAAAACAGTTATGACTGACACAATCTGTATATCCACACTTCCTATTTTGGAGTTGCAGCAAGTGAAGTAATTTTGCCAGGACAGTGATTTTTCTGCAGCTCCACAGAGATACGCAGTCATTCCTTTAACAAGTCCATGGCTAAAATTGGACAATTCTATAGGCATCTTATACCGCAGAATAAGGTACAACCCAGTGGAGCTGAAACAGTTCAGAATCCTAGCTCTGGAACAGCCAAGTCAGCTTGGACTTCATATTCCTCTAGCTTAACCATATATTCAGTCCACCTGGCAACTTACTCAGCTTGATGAGAAGCAGACAATTTAGTATCTACACACAAAAAAGCTTCTGAAACCTCAGAGTCACCCCCTATGGTCCATGTACACGTTTCTACTGGAAAATACATTGTACCCTACCTGACGATCAAATTGTACCTAAAGCCTAAGCCAACTCAAAACAAAATGAAATACAGACTCACCTACTATACTAGAAATAATTACCTCTGCTAATAAGCAGCTAAGGATGTACATTGACTGGCCCCAAAGATGAGGCAGCTTTCCCACTGGGACACGATCCACTGAATGAGGATTTTCATATTCCTCGTCTACCTGACAACAAAAGCACAAGCAATAAAATTACCTTAAAGTTCTGAATAACAATCAATAACATGGAAGTATTTGAAAACACACGGTGTATCATCTACCCTTTCTAACCTGCTATTACTGTTACTGATGTCTCTTCATTTTACTTTTGAGGCTGCATGCTATCTGGGACAAGAACTATGCTTCCTTTTCATACACCGCCCCAAATTCCGAAGCCAGAGGTTGAATGGGGACTCTGCATGCAATTATAGCTTGGTGTTAGCACCTCCTCAATTTTCTCACCATCCCTCTGCTGCCTTCCCTCTGGGCAGCTTGTAGGGAATTATGCGTCTGCTTTCCAACTCCTTGCAAGCTGACACTTGAACTTCACTGATGTCTACACAGCTTCCTCAAAGTGTACCTGAAGGTGTTTTCCAAAAGTGAAGGCTATTCCACCCTTATTGTGTTAGCAAGAATGGTCAATGGAAAAAAGGTCGGAGAAGACGCTATTAATTTAGGAAAAACAAAAACAAAAAACTCTGACTTGATTTTGCCGTATACAGATCTTTTGAGGGAGAGGGATAAAACCTCCTAGATAACACCTTTATCATAACCATTTTAAAATTTGTGAATGGCAGGCAAAAACTATCCCATTTATTTGGCATGTTCATCTGATCACCATCATATCAAAAGTCACAAGAAGACTGTACTCTTATACGTTTGTTCCCACCAGGCAGGTAACTCAGAGCTTCAGCCTCAGATCTGTGAGCAAGACATCTGCTGTCAACACTCCCTCCCTAAACTCAGACCAAGCCGGAAGGCTCTACACCGTCAGTGAGTGAGGGCTGAGAAGTCTGGAGTGGGGTGAGAAGTTAGCAGGGAGAGATACAAAAGCAAATAGCATGGAAGAGCACATAATGTTGTCTGAATTTCTCTGCCACAATTGGAGAAGCAGGTAAAACAGTGACAGTAAAGATGGGAAAAGAAAAAAAACCAAACTCACAAAAACACACACACACACAAAAAGAATGTAACATAAACCCTGATTCATCTGAAACCTGTTTCCATCTCAAATACAAACTCTGGAGAAGAGCGAGCACAAACCACTAATAGAACAGGCAGGCAGGACAGTATATGTTTTATTCCTTCTTTGAGCTTCAGTTTGTAAATCATCATCAGCACTTCTTAAATATGTCTTGTTATAAGGACCTAAAAATTTTAGACCTGCTGTAGAACTTCTGTAGGCACTCAGATTCCCAGCTCCAAGATTTGATCATCTGGAAGCCTAAAGTTTACCATTTCTCGGCAGAAGCCATGAGAGGTCTATCGGTTTTTAATAATGTGCGGTAGTCTTTTTTTTTTTTTTTATTGCCGGCTTAGATTTATCAACTACGGGAAAATTATAAAACTGACACTGACATTGATTTTGGTATCTATACTTCACATACTGAAGTGGATGCTGCACTTTCACAATACCTTTTCTGAAGGGACAGCGTACAGTTCAGGCATTAGAACTATTCCATTCTTTTCTCTAATAAGTATTCCTTCCAGAGCCTCTCTGTACTCTTCTACCTGGAAATATTTACAAAAGGGAGAATTCACAATACAGTCAGCAAAACAGAAACAGTAAAGTTAAAATATTAGTACTTTTCTGTTGAAAATTCATAAAAAATGAACGGGACGGGGGGGGAGTGGGGTGGATCACGACTTGCTGATGGAAGAAAAGGCTTCAAATTCTCAGATATTGTTCCAGCACCTCAATATTATCAGCCTCCAAAACATAAGCACACATCTTTAATTGATAACAAACCACTGAAGCACTAAATATATTACAATCAAGAAGTCACTGGAACAAATTCTGCGTGAAATTCTGCATGATGGCAGGACTGACAATACCCATTAAATGCATACGGTTTATGAATTGTTCGCTTTCTACCAAGCGCATTTGTCTACAATTTTCTAAATCCTGCTTTACAGGTTTGGGAATTCAGTTTCTCTTAAAAATTTACCCTAAGGAAAAATTAAAATAGATGTAAACTGATTAAAAATACTTAAGCTAACTGAACAGAAAATCCTCTTGTTCTTGTACTGCTAAACAACATATTATTAACAGGAATACCAGACTGATACAAAATGATAAACATTCAATATTCTTTTTACCGGATTCCTTATTTTGTCCCATTTCTTAAATATCCCATTCCAAGTTTTTACTTACAGGGAAGTTGTTTTCCAGCACTACCAGCACCTTCCTTTGAAATCCTATTTCTGTTATACCCTTCTGAGGAACGTAGCTACAGTCTAATGCACACATTAAGGTACCCACACATCCACGTCATGGCACACTAGTATTTTCAGTATCCTATCCTCATTCACTCTTATTCAGTCCTCAGGGTGCTTATTTTCCTAACAACTGCTGCCACTGCAACTACATGTTTGCAGCAGTAATTGCGGAAGACTAGACACTCACTCGAGAGTCTCAAGTCACTCACATAGCTATGTTTAGACTGTGGGAACCAGGGGCAACAGCCCATTCTGAGCACACCCCAGCACAGGCCATCTGCATACCATAAAGGCAATCAGGTACATATTGTCCCAGATCACCTAACTAAATTTTAGAGACTGCTTTTTGAAGAGGTATTTTATTGACTTGACTGAAGTTTCAGTGAACTCTGATTTTTGTCCTCATGAAACAATGTCATTTCTGTCTCCACCAGAGTATTTCTGCTGTGTTCAGCAACGCAACCCATATTTCTAGTGTTAGTAAATATCTCACTTGATTTATGACATCTGGTACAGACAGTCTTTTTGATCTGACATTCCCTGCATTGTTTCTGATGGCATTTTATTTTTAAGGGGTTATACTCACCAAACTCCGGTCATTCTGCATACTACGCAATTTTAAATCACATTTGTTACTTCCTTCAAGCCACCAATCTGCAGAACTCTTGGTCTGAATACATTCAGTCCTAGTTACTTACTGCTCTTTAATTTATGAATAGCCTCCAGGAACCACCATAACCTTTGGAGAGCTACACCCAGTTTAGCCCCCCTGCCCACTGAATGCTTGAGACAGCAAAGGCATGAAATAACTTAGGGAATCAGCAATTAACTTATGAAATCAGTGAAAACAAAATGGCTCCTTATAAGGGTCTAATCCACCCCAAATCTCCCTGAATGTATGAAAGGACCAAAGTTACTATGAATCTTGTTCTCAGCAGCCAAGCCACAAAGAGCAGGGGCAAAAGAGCTACTCTCATCCTACAGGAATTTGGAAAGAGGCATCAAGATTGGAGATAAGTCAGAACCAGACAAATAAACTGCATCCAAACCAGCTCGACCACACCAGCCAGCAGAGCCACTCAACCCCACAGAGAAAGGGCAATCCTTCCTTGTCCCAGCGTGGACAACACCTCAGCCTCGCCCATGTCATGAACTTCCCAGTGAGGTGAGACTGGTTGGAGACTACGCCCATCCTGCTGTCTGCAACCCTAGTGAGTTCTTGTGAATACCAGTGAATTCCCAGTAGTGTTTGATGTCAACGAAGCATCGACATTGCAAGAGATTCGAATAATAATACCTATCACAGCCCAGCCCCAGAGCTGCACACAAGAGCGAAGGCTCCATGTCCTCACCCAGCTGCTGTTATCTGTAGTACGTAATTCATCTACACACATACATAATTTGTCTACACAAATACTGCACATGGTAAAGGATCTGCCTTCTGTTGGGTTCTACTAGAGCAAGGGATCATTAGGACTTTCATGGAGACAACTCATAACCAAAACAAACGTAAAAACCACAAAATACTGGGGGATAACAGCTTTGCACTTCCATTCAAAGCCATTTCTTCTTTCCTTACCTGAATTTTGTTCTCATTAAACACTCCATCAATTAGGAAATATGTCCAGAACACCGGCCACTCACATTCAATATTCTCAAACAACTTCAGCTCAGCAGGATCATAGTGCAGCCTGCTTGGATCCTGGAAATTCAATCATGTTCATTTACTCACAGTGAGTGCTAAATTACTCACTCAAACTCCATACATAATGGAAGCCTATTTTATACAAATAATTAAAACGAAGAAACCAATAAAAACACAGGAAACAGTTTCCATGTAGCCTCTTGACTTCTTTTTCACATTCAGTCCCAGACTCATTTAATCAGTCTCCAGACAAATCAACCCACCTCAGAATCTAGGTGTCACCCAAATAATCTTGTCTTTGCCCTAGTTCAAGCACTGCTTCCCCTTAGGCACCATAAGCATGTCTAAGGGTTCATTCCTTGTAGAACTATGAATTAAGTTCTCTCATTAATAAGTAATTTTCAAATCATTAGTCTCCTTCGGACATGAGTCATTCCCAGGGTGGGTACCTGGATTACCACCAAATCCACTAAGATGTCTTAACAATGATACAGAACTTCATCCTCCATGTACACAGTACAAAAAAAGGTCCATAAACAAGAGATAACATTCTTCCTAATGTCTACTGAAAATATTCATCAGAAGTACCTCTCTGGGTGTCTTGTAGCCATCTCGGAGAAAGCGACAGCAGCCATAGCGGCCCTATAAAAAGAGACAAAATTACAGAAAACTTCACATACCATTCTTCCTCGCAGACTGATATCTGCATATAAGTAGTTCTATTTTCCTCTCCCTGTTCCATGCATGGACTCACAAAGTCTGGCAATCCTTGTTCACCTAGGGTTTTCAGTTAAGGAAGAAAATTCTGCTTCTCTTTCCCTCCGAAAAATAAAAATAAAGGAAACCCTTACCTGGAGTTTGGATATGATTTCACTCTTGGTTACATTAACAAGGTTTATATCTTCCACTGCAAAAGCTGGGTAAGAAATAATCGAGAGAAGGCCAGCATCTATCTCCTTTGACGTGGATGCCCTTGGCAACATGGAGTATAGTATAGACTGAGCAAAACAGAACAGAAGAGAGGGATGTAAAATAATTTACCTTGTTCAAAAAGACTATGTAAAATGCAAATGGAATATACTATTTGCAAACTGAGAGAGAACTCCCTGCATAACTATTTTAACTGAGTTCATATGAGAATGATTCAAACCACACACTTTCATGTCATCTACTATAAACAGGGTGAACAGCATAGTCTAAAGTCATCCTTATTAAGTTTTCAGTTCAGTTAATCGACATTTCATTTAAGAATAAAAGGGAAAGGGAGATGGGTTTTCTCCTAGCAAAGGAAACAGAAAACTACTTTTTACCTGACAATGTTCTACTTCGTCAGGAAGAACGTGAATCACTGATTTGTGCCCTCCATGAGCTCCAAAAAGATCTAGTTCATCAATTGCTTCCAAAGCAGCCTTCAAAACAAACAGCCCCCCCCCACAACCAAAAAAGCATTAAATACCTTTTAAGCCAAGTATACACCCTAGCAACTGTACTTTCCCTCTGAAGGAAATTAGGTAAGACAGAAGTTTGCTCCACAGGCATTTTTTCAACTTCAGTGGGAAACACAGCAATATTTTAGAAAAAGTAAATAGTATTTTTGCCTTTCTACTAGTAGAATACAGGACTGATGTGCTGGTGACCCTTCTTACAATTAAAATGCAACGCAAAGCAATGGGGAGTGGTGCTTCTGCTGAGATAATACCTGAATATTATTTAGTAATAAGTGTTTCTCCTGTCCCACGTTCCAAAAAAATCCCTCCATTCAGTGGCCTTTCGCTCCTCCTACCTGCAGGGCTATTCAAAGAGGAAGGCTTGCTCAAGATGCCCAGGACCAGCAGAGGCCAGTTCCCAGAGAAGGGAGCGTTGCCATCTACCTCTCTTACTGATACCATCACTTCCCGAGGGAAAGACAGACGAGACGTCTGCTCTCTGCAACCCTAATGGCCAACCAGCCAACAGAGACACATCATGCCATCTCTACAGGTGAATCAGCACCTCTCTTACGTCTCGGCTGCAATGCATATGCCTAGGGAAGACATTAGCAGCCCAACCATTCACTTTGTTTGAGCACCCCTACTTTACCCTAGAAGGCTACAAAACCCTGGCTTTGCTGATGTGGGGCTTGCAGTGCCATGCAGGGAATGGGGCTGGTAGAGAGCAAGGACTGCGCTACCAGAGCCAATCTAGCAGAGCTTTCCTCTGAAACTCCTGTTCACAGGGTTGTGGTAGCACTGAATTCTGCTCCATGTCTATTTGTATCCTGCAGCTTCACCATAATGCAAATCCCTGACAAAGGCAACATAGCAGAGTGCAGCTTGCCTTATCTCTCTGCACAGAGGCAAGGGTATTTTTCCTCTTCCAACACAAACATTGGTTTACTGGCTCTATAAAGGCTCTCTCTCTAGCAGACCAATAGAGCAGTAGATGTTTCTGATAACAGCAGGAAGTCCCATCGAAGAATTTACAGCCAGGACCACAGGCAGTCTTAATGGTGAACAAAATACACTCAGATCCATTCAAAGGAATACGTTCCCTGCTGTACCGCCGCCATGGACAGCAACAAAACAGATACAGGAGAAAAGTGTTAAGAGGGAGAAATCCCAAGATATATAAAGAAAACAGCACCAACCTCAACCTCTGCAGCAGGGTCTTCAGACCACAGCAACCCACACCGGACTATTCAACACAAAAACCTCATACTGCACAGTCCAGGCACAACACCCCCACTGATGCTGCCTTGTCACTATTTGACTCAGCTGTGGCCAAGACCAGCAGTTTCTCCCTCTTGCAGCCACACAAGATCTGCGTTACTGATACACCATGCTGAAATGCGCCTGCACCTTTGACGTTAAGAATACTTGGCCTGTGTCAGTCCCCCAGTCATTATGTTAAAAGGTAGTTGTCAACTGCACTTTACATTTATGGCCTTTTGAGCTTCATTCAATATCTCTGTGACTTTGCAATTCAGAGGAACCAGAAATATCTGCTTTAAGTACACCTTTATTCATTTTTCCACCTATTTTACTTGTGAATGATTTCTTAGACTGATATCCTGCTGTTTTCCAGAATTTACATTTGAGTAAGCCTTACCATGAAAACATCACATGAAATACTGGGGGTGGAGAATTAAGAAAGAGGGACAGAAGAACAGAGGCCACTTTATGAGACTGCACCTCACTGAATCTTCAGATTCATGCCTCAATGATTCTGCTAGACATTTTGCAGTCCCTGGAAAAACTGTACTAAGGTCCTTCAAAGCAAGCCATTATCACAAGGATTTGACACTGAATGCTCAACTCACACCACAACAAAAATTCTTATACAATCAGTTAACTATTACAGGGGCCAAGAAGCCTATGCAAAGGAAGCCATGATGTTCACTAGAGCCATTCAGAGTGACAGAACAGCCATGAAGGAGTCAGGAAGACATTCTCACTTTAGCCATCCCTACAGAGCTGGCGTTCAGTTCAGGGATGCCCTGGTTTGTCTTATCACCACGTTCCCAAATTCCATAATCCTGCAAGAACAACAACATCAAGAAAAAAATTGGCATGGTTACATATAAAACCAGTATTTCCCTCCCCTGCTTCCACATGCACAGCCCCACCACAAAACCAGACCCTTGCATGAAACTTCTTTATTGGTCTTAATACATACAAAAAATTCCCCAGGTCTCTGAAGAGCTCCTCTGTATGTTTAAAGAGCAGTACATTAAAATATATCCCAGCAGGATCGGGTCTACAATTGTGAATCACTTTCTCCACAGAACACACAAAGCCCTTTATCCTGCATGCTTCTCTCTGTACCCCTTCGACTCGTCACTATCCAAAAAATGTTTGGTAACACTTTGCTCTTTTTAGAAAGGCCCATAAGATGAGACATCATGAATTATTATTAATTATCAATAAAGCTCAAAACAGTAATTTAAGAAAACCTATTATGATGATAGAACAAATATACCTCACCCAGGCAGCAGTAAATCCCTCCACAGCCCTCCCACCATCTCCAAAGATGCGGCTCACAATGTAAAGTACTGACAAATTCTGACATCCTCTCATGGAAAAAGAAGTCTGTGTTTTCATTCACCATCAATAAATAATTTTCCACCCATATCTGAGCAGTGTTCAGATGTTTTACACTTAAATAACTACTTACAGCAACTTTGTAGGCAGCTTCTATGTAAAAAACAAGATTCTGAATAAAGGCAACTTCATCAAGGGTGAAGATGATACGTAACCCTGATTAGAAGAGGGAAAGAAAGTAACTACACTGTATCAAAACTGAAATATTTACTCTTCAGTTAGTCTCAAACTTTTGCATATTTGCTACCAACTACCGTTCACAGAAATCAATGGAAAGACTCATCCTGGTTTCAAAAGAAGCAGCAGCAAGCCTCAATATTTGCTGCTGATAAACTACTCCAAATACCACCAATACGCATCATCTGTTTCAAAGACCAGCCAAAAAACCACGCTTAGCAGGAGAGGGGCACTCCCACTCAGTGGGTACAGAGCAGAGATACCTGAGCCAGCTCTGGCTCTCCAGCAGCAGCCCCACCATCTGCTTCCTGCTCTGCTAGGGAACCACCAGGAGAAGAGCCTCATCCTCACACGAAGAGTCCAGTTGAGAAGAGCACAAAGTAAAACAGCGCCAGCAAGAAAAGGAACAGAGACAGGACTAGTGGCACCTGACTTGATGTAGTCACTCTCTGAAGAAACCTGTTTGTCCATCAGCACAACCCACGTAGCCTTCAAACACGGAGCTCTTCTCCAGCGTGTCTCTGACCAGCTCATGTATTTGTATGCCAACAGACTTTAAGCGAATGGACACTGCCTGGGCAGTTACTGCGTGTATGTTATGAGTTCACATTTACATCTCTTTTCCACAGAAATATTATTTTCTGAGTAATAACTACACAAAGATCTTTGAGGCTAGTTACAACTTTTTTTTCCTTTGTAAATGAAAGCTGAATACAAAGACTGCAACAACAGCCCGGGCTAAAATACCTTCTGCTTACCTGATGCAGTCATCTGTGCCAAGAAGAGCAGGTAAAGCGAAGTTGCATCTACTTGCAGATGTCCCCACTGGTCATCTCCAACCACCGTGGCACACGTAGCAGAGTTATATTTGGCGTGCAGGCAGTCTTTGGTACTTTGTGTGCATTTGAACTTCTCTACCTTATCTACCTGAAAAAGGCCACAGATTTCAAATGTGAACCACTTTGGAAGAAATTCTCCAAACAATTTCAAAACAAACACATTGTCTGAGGTAAAGAGAAACATAAGGTCCTAACTTTTTTTTACCTCACTTCAGTGTGTTTTAATTGGTCAGAGCTTTAACTTTAGACTCTAGCTAGATCCACGTTACTTTGGGAAAGAGTACGTTTAAATTATCTTGTTGAGTTCAGATCTCGGCTACAGGTATGCATCTTTGTGAAAATCAGTTTGCAAAGGCAAAATTGTGATTTGCTACAAGCCTGATCTCAAAAAGGCGCAAGCAGGATCACAGTTTTGCTCAAAGAAACAAAAGAATTTTAAAAAGACTTCCCACACCACCTTGTACACATACATACACACACACACACACACACAGAATCATTATGCAGAAAAAAACCACAAGGAGTATCTACTTCAGAAGAAACGCTTTGTAAATACAACACTTACCAGTTCAACTCATACCTATGCCAAAACGTTTTCTCCCCCGCTGGCAATAAACATATGAGTGGAAGCCAACCAAACTATCCACTGCTACTTTCCTGCAAGTGCATGGTACTATGCTACTGCTGGAAGACGGACACTTTCCATGCAGTAATGACTTGGAGAGTTAAGGCTATTCATCCTGGGCACCCACATTTTCCAGAATACTTTCCTTCTCTCCAGTCACCTACCAGCTGCAGCTACAGCCCTGCATCTCACCTCGCCGCTAACAGCAGTGAATGTTGCTGGGTACAGCATACGTACCTGTCTCATCATGCACTGTAAGAGCCCCCGCATCAGCTTCACAACGTTCTGCAGGAACAAAGCAGACCAGTGACACTTGTGAATCACCAGCCTTATCAGCTGTTACAGACAACATTCAAAAGTCACAAAGTTCACACCCCCTGCTAATGTCCTGCCAAAGGTAGAAAATCATATTTGTCTGAAATGTTTTAAATGCTTTTTTTTTTTAAATTTGGTTGATTTTTATTCCCGCATCCCTACCTAGGAGAATAAAGATTTCCCAAGGGCCCTCTCTAAATAGTGGAGCAACCCTCTGGGGTCCTTTTGTCTGGCTAAGGAAGTAAGAGGAACGTTACATACTGTAAGAATTGTCATAATGATTTTTAAGAGTGCCAGATCCAGGGAAAACTGATAAATCGCTGCAAGGCATTGACACAGTAACCTGTGGAGTCTCTTCATCTCTTTATACAGCACTATACCAAGCAGATGACTAATGTAAAGAAAGGGACTTCAGCATGTACAAAGAGAAGCACAAGATTTTGTCTTAAATGAAGAAATCAAACCCATCTTTTTATCCAGAAAGTTATTAAGGCCTCAAAAGACAATCACGCAAACTGAGCCAAGGTTGTTCTGTTACCACAGATCACCCTGGTTTGAGAAGTACACATCCACATAAAATTTATGCCTTCAGAACTACAGCAGGACAATGAAACTAACACTCCATCCCTTACCATTTAACCCACCTCTACACTCTCTCTTTTCTGATATTCACTTTCCCAGCTGTGGACTACATAAATTAACTGAGTTATCTCCCCTTCCAGTTCCCTACCAGCCAGGAGATCTTTGCCTTCTTTGGTTCTGATCAAACACGTCTACACACCATGTATGATTTCCAAAAGACTACACACGCACACATTTCAAAGACAGCTACATTAAAGGGCATGTTTCTCCTCAAGGGGAAGAATGGTCTAGCAGATAAAACACTGTCCTATGATTCAAGCAACCTAGACTTGATCTTCTGCTCCACAATACGCCTCATGAGACATCTCAAGGTTTAACCAGAGAGGCTTGTAAATCTGGGCACAAAATCTCTCAGAAGCCTAGTTTTCATCAGTCCGCCATACAATGGAAGTTCCACTCCTACCAGTTTCTGTTTTGTTTATACTTTAATTCAGATGCTAGCCTCTCTATTCCCGTTCTCCTGTTTGGAGAACCTATTTGGTTCTCCAAATCTTACTTCCTGGGAGGCTGCTAGGAGTATGGACCACCCTGTGGCACACAAACACTACAGCCACAGGAACAAAACACATATTCTATGCTGTGAAAACTGTGTCAGATCCTAGACGTAGCAACAATGAAAGCACACCACTCAAAACCACTACCATATGAAAAAAAACAAAAACAAAACAAAAAAAAATGAACAGCACAGCTGGTTTATGCCAAAGACTTTGACATACCTGCTCGAGCTCGTAGGCTTTGGCCTTATCCTCATCCCGGTCTGCATTCTTTCTGTAAGCCATCCCGAGCCCCCACACAGCCAGGATGCTGTAGACATTGTCCCGTACCCAAGCATCCTTATGGTCCGTACCAGCTGAAAGCAGCCCTGTAACTGGATTCTAAACACGGAAGAAAGAGTAGAGAACAAACATTATTACCTGAAATCCCATCCACTGAGATGAACCAAGTCTTTCCATATCGAAAGGGAAAAAAAACAAAAGAGAGCGCCAAAGATGATTTCACACTGGTTGCACACTGTAGCTGCTCACAGTTTTGCAATAAAAGAGAGGCCCAGTCCTTTCCCGAACTTGCACAAGTGAAACACAAAATTTCTTTGAACATTTCACGATATAAAGGTTATAGCGTCTAGCTGGACATCCTCATCCACCTAGGATGATTAGCTAAGTCACTAGGTGAAATCTGAAATACTGAGGAAACACAAATTTAAATTTTGCTTATTTGGAAGGAAAACAGGGTACTGAGTTAACATGAGAAACTATGTTTGTCTGTGTAACCAGTCTGTGGCATGATCTCAAGGAAGTCAAAAAAAAAAACACCACTACTTCCCTTCTATGAAGTGAAAAAAAGTATTTCAATTTATCTACTTGGTTTATGAAAGCTAAAGCATGAATGCATGCAAAGCCTTTTTATATCTTTCAGAGTACAGAATGGTAAATTCCAACGGCGCTTAGTAGCAACCTGTCTGAAACCACAACACTGAGTAGTCTCTTGCGTCCCAAACACTCCCATTAAATTTTTCACTTAATCCTTAATTCCCATCACTTCATTAGTGTTAATTTTTAAGACTGTGTTTGTCCGCTGTGTGTTCAAACAGAGTGACTGGAATGAATGTAAGATGAACTGCTGCTACCGAGATACCTGACCCCTGGCGTATTAGACACCTTTTTATCAAAGCAAAGTGTTCCTGAACACGCTACACGTTCCCCTAGTCACGTCGTTAAGAACACGAGCTCTTCACTGCCCTCCGTCAGAGCACACCAGCTAACGTGCCAACTCCGCACATCTGGCGTGCTTGCGGATGCCAGGTACAAGGTCACCGCCACGCATCAGGCCTGTGCAGAGAGACGGCATCCTGCCGGCATCTTAAACGCCTCCTGCTCTTCTGTCAGGCTGCTCACAGGCAAACAGACGGCTTAGCTCAGCTCCCTGGCCCGCTCCTGAAGGGCACCAGAAAGGCTGCCAGCAAGGGGAAGCAGCAGCACGGCCCCTGCACACGGGCTGCCCGGCTCACCCGACCCAGCCGAGCGAGCACTGCGGCTCTTCACCCACCTCAACAGGGTGTTTTCCAACTATCGCGGCTGAAAAAAACGAGTAGAAATACAGAAGCCTAGAAACCCATCTCGCAGCATCCCTCCAGGCCCTCCTGTGCTATCGCTGTCCCTCTGCCTTGCTGCTATCCCGCGACTTGCCTTCCGCACATAAATCAGAACTGATTTATTCTCTTCCCCTCTCCCCGAACCCTACAACCCTGGACTCTGCCCTGCATGGAGCACTTTGCAGAAAAGGCAGCACTGAGTCACAAACACGCATCCGAGCGCTCTAACCGGCACTTACAAGATTCTAGGTCACTGGAATAACCTCACGAACCGCCATTAAATTACCCTTTGTTAGCGTTAACCATTAATGTCACTACAACAGCTTTGGCAGAGCACGTTTGGTCTCCGGATCCCAGAGACCATCCATCTCTCCTCTAACGGAGGCTGCTCTCTGCATCCTCATCCTCCGAGCACGGGAATCAAGGCGGGCATGGGCGGCCGAAGTAACGCGCCCAAGGTCACCCCGCAGGCAGAGGCAGAGGCATCCCCCGCATCCCGGCGCTGCGAGGGCGCGGGATTATCTTCTCAGCCCACGTCCTTGCCACTGTTTCTAGCAGGTCTGCAATAATTAACACAAAAGCAATAACTGGCAAGCGTCGGGAGCTTGTGCCCACAAAGACGACAGAAACCTTCCCGACCGTCTTTCATCGCTTTGCGGCCTCTTGCAGCTCCCAGCAAAGTGCGCTTGGCAGCTGATGCACGCAACTCGCCCCGCCGCCCGCCCCTGTAGCGGGGAGCTGCTTGAGCCGCAGCAGGGCGCCGCGGAGCCCTGCGCGCTGCTCTCTCCCGCCTGCACGCCAGCAGCCCGCACAGCCGCGCCGCCTGGGCCCACCCCGTGCTCCCCCAGGACGAGCGGGAGCAGGGGGGACACCGACCCCCGCCAGCGCTCGCTGAGGGCCACCCCTGCGCTGCCGCACTTCCCCCCGCGCCGGCCGGGCACGGCACGGCACGGCACGGCGGCCCAGGCTGCCCTCACCTGGTGGCAGAGGATGGTCCGCTGGACCAGTAGGGCGTAGCCGTCCAGGCGCACCCCCGAGTTGCTGCGGCTCCTCATCGCCTCGCCTGCCGGCCCGGCCGCGATCGGCGCGGCGGCAGCCGGAGATGGCGGCGGCCGCTTCTCTGCCTGCGCGGCGGG
>VXAL01008759.1:230290-243749 GCA_013399475.1 Chauna torquata
AAAAAAAAAAGCCGGGCTTTATCAGGTGTCTTCACACACCGGCTTGGGTTTTCTAACCGAATAAAGAAACAGCATTTACAGATTCCAGATGCAGCCCGTGCTGCCGGGGGCACGACGGCGGCGTCTGCCTCGGAGCGATGTGCCCCTGCGTGACCGCGGCCGGCAGCGTGACCCGAGCGTGCAGGGAGAAAGCAAGTCGGGCGGAGGGAGCTGAGACCGAAGGGCTTGACGAGGAAAAAAAGAGCACGCGTGTAACACGCGGCTGCAAAATCGTCACTGCTGCCGGCAGCAGGAACAGTAACTGTAAGTGCGGGTGCGTGCAGGGGCACAGAAAGGAAGTGTCAGAGCAGCTGAAGGTGCGGGATCCACGCAGACTTCGGAGAGGAAAAACAGTCTTAACAGGGGACCTGCTTGGCCACGGTTGTGGCTCCCAGAAAGCACTTCTGTACAAACTGCACGACAGGAACGGGGACGGGGCTCTCCTCGCAAGTTCATTAGCTCCATCAGCCAGAGTCCTGCAGCTGCAGTTCGGTGTAAGCTGCACAGTCCCAGAACAACCGCCAGTTCTCTCTCCCATAAATCTGCATGTTTACTGTTTCGGGGCACTATTTTTTCCCATAAAAGTCAACAAAGAAGATTGCATACACTCAGGGAACAGGTTTGCTGAGCGAGGTGCTGCCACCTGTACACAGCATGCTGCTGTTTATCTAAGACTAAGCTTAAAATCTCTTTACAGGTGTCCCTGAGTTAGCTTTGCAGCCACAAGTTGGTGCGCAGTGCTTCACTGCTTTCTCCCAGAAAAGGGGTTGCAGCTTTCATCAAGCTCAGAGCTGCCACAGCTACACTGCTAGCAGTGCACAGAAGACCAAGAGAGTGCGTGTTCTGTAGACAGTTCAGAGTTGCAAAGCTTTAAGTGAACTAGCAGGAACTGGAAGCAGAATAGCCACAGAGCTGTGTTAATCACAACATGCCAACTGGCTTAATCACATATTGTTTTTGTTTTGTTTTGTTTAAATACATTACCTAGGAAGGAGGTTGACATAACTGAGATGAACATCTGCTCAGAAAGCTTCTCTGCCCATGGTCAGCTCAGTCCCCATGACCTCTAGTGGGCAAATGCTTTTTCAAGTAATTTAATGATCGTGAGTATTCACTGAGCTAAAATAATAGGCTGCTCTAGGTGCAAAATTTTACAATATGTGCATGGCAAAGTAAGACAAAATTCCTCACGCCTAGGAATAAACCAAATAAAAATGATTAAAATAATCCCAGCATATGTTAGGGTGCAAAAATAAAAACAAATGAAGACTCCAAGCAGTGACAGCAGATATGCTTTTTAGTATGGAATTTAATTATTGAAGCCAAACTCATCTGTGTGCTTTTGCTCACAGCATTCTTACGGAAGAGTTTCAGCAGACTTAAGGGCAAGCATTGAGTGGATAGACTTACGTCAGGCCTTTTCTCTGCTAAAAACAGATCTGCTAGAACCATGAAAGGTGAAATCTAACGGGGAAAAAATAATGCAAGGGCTAGGTCAGCATTTTCTCTAGCTCACGTCATCTGAAGAATTGTAACACAATACAGTATAACGACACATTTATCTAAAAGACAAAGTTTATATATTTTACGTGTTTACTTGCTGTAAATTTATTATTTTTTTACAGTTGAAAATATAAATACAGGAACATTAAATAAATTTACAAGAAACAGTGCAAAGGCAGTTCACCAATAGTTAAAGCATTCACAGAAATGCATTCCAGCTACTAGCATTCCAGTACCATTTTTTATTAACATGCAGTTAGAACCTTGTGGATAAACACAACAAATACTTCAAATTCTCACTCTAAAAGCATATTCAGAGTAGTCTCAGACATAGGTGACCAAAACAACCCAAGCATTGCATATAGGACCACAAGGTTTGGCTAATGAAGAGGTTCAGTTGCTGAACTACAACAGAGCCCCAGCAAGGAGGCATTTAACTGGTGCATTTGGTTGAGAAGAGTGTTTCCCAGGCTCCCTACCAAGACCGCTGGGAAAGCAAAGCACTCTCTCCCCTCCAGCGTGTCTCCTCAAAAAATCCGCTTTCCGGGGTCCAGCGCTCTGCAGTGCAGCACTAGTTTGTTCTTGCTCTTGCTCTGGCAGCATCCAGCCTTTCTCCAAGGACACACAGAGCAAAAGAAATGGCCACAGCTGCAGACCCGTGTAAGAAGCAGGCACAACCACGGCTCATGCTAATTTCTGTTCAAAAATCTTCACAATGTTCTATGGGCTCTATTTTCTTTCAGCTGTTGTGCGTGAAAAGCCCAAACCCAACTTTTTCAGACAAATACCACAATGGGAATGAAACTTTGCCTCTGGAATTACTGAGCTAGGGCCTCAGGATTTGGTTTGCCAAAGAAGTACCAAAGTACAAGCAGAAATACATCATAACTGCTCAAGAGCTGCCCCTTAAAAACAGCCACACAACAAAACAAACAATTTACTAGGCTACTAAATCTATCAGCTAGCATCTATTTCTGTATCTTTTTTAATTCAAAAAATAACACTTCTACTTTTCTTTATCATTGCAGATGAGAAATGGCAGTGTGTTTAATCTCTGGAACCACCACTCAAGATAAAATATTGACCCTGCTGAAATCAACAGCAAAAGCTCCCATCGACTTAGTCAAGCCACTAAGATAACTGAGCTGTATTTAATAACCTACTGGCTACTGTAGTTATCACTCCCTCATTCTTGGCACTCTACTTTGATGACACCCACGTTTCTGGGATGGTTGTGTGTTGTAGTAAGAGGCTACTAAAGGTTAAAGACCAATAGTATTCGTATTTACAGTTCTGTGTCTGGTGAATATATTTAAACCACTGTAAGTAATTTCACTTACTGAACAAATTAGCTTCTGTATCATTCTATGTTAAAGTTAATTATTTCAATTAAAGACAATGCAAAGTACAATAAAAGTTAAAATACCAATTATTTTTCTATACAAAGGAATATTTAAATTTATATTACAAGAAATAAATATAAAAGTATAACTAAGATGTTAAAGGCAGACATTTTCCTGCTTATGTACAGCACTATAGCCTGCAACTACAACATACAAAAAGTTGAAGACAGTATAGCTAACATTTTTAAAGATAATGTTATTTGTACGCACAAGTTGTAATTTCCTACATTTACAATACTACTATGCATTATATCCAGATAAACTTAGTTGTACTGAAAAAGCTCTAAACAAAACTTTCCTTTAAATGTAAAAATCCTCAAAAAACCTCTAATGAAGGATCAAAATGGGAATGTGCCAGCTGTAATTCAACATCTGAAATACCTTGTCAAAACAGTAGCTCCCTGCCTACTTTTTCTTTTTTTAATTAATAATTGTCCTTGTCAATACATTACATGGCTGCCTTGAAGTTTCAGTACCATATATTAAATAAAATCAGTTTTTGGTCTTCTCACATTATGTAGAACTGTTGAAGTAAATCTCTACTTCACACTGTAAAACAGTGTTCTGTTTAAAAGGAAATCACATTTTCTCAATGAAAGTTAGGCTTCCCCTCTTTGAAGTCCTTCTGAGTAGGATACGGCTATTTTGGCTGCCGGTATCATCCTTTTCTTGAAATACAAGTTGTTTGCCTGAAAAGTCATGAAGACACACATCACCATTCTGTACACTGAAAGAAACACCGTTCTTCTCACTGGAAAGATGGCCTGTAGAAACAAAAAATGCATCCCCTGTTAGAAAAGTTCAGAAACAAAAGTCTCATGTTTTTTTCAGTCAGCGTAAGAAGTTCACGCACTCCCATTTTATCCCTGCAACAGTTTCAAAATGTGGATTTTTCTGTACATATTTGTATGTATTTCTTTTCCTGTGTGAAATTGGTAAGAGATTTGGGAGACTTTAATATATTGTACACACAATAGGATTGCATATTTTCAACAGTGAAGGTCACAATTCTCAGAATGTAGACTTTGACTTGGAATACATATCACTAAAATACTTCTAACTCTAGTTTTGCATTAACTAATTAAGTTCAAAAGGTTTCTTAGTTTTGCCTTGTATATGAAAAATGAAACTGTTGGAGTAAACACAGATAATTATTTCCTCTGAAATGCACTCAACTTGCAACATTTATTTCTGGAGAACAATCAGCATATGGCTTAGGTCCAAATATTTTTCTAAGCCATATTTAGATTGAGCAACTTAAACATTTAGCTTATATTTAACTACATATTTAGACTGAGAATCTTAAACGTGACTCTACAGTGAACCTGTGTAATACCACTGCTGACTGCAGCCTATTAATGAAATGGAACACCAGCTCCACAAATGCTCGATTCTCTGGATAGAATCTCATATGTCTATGCATCACATTCTAGATAACTTTGCTGAAAATTAGGATTTTTTTATTGTAAGTATTTGTGCAAATACTTCCAGTTGGATCTCTTCTCTCTTCTCTTTTCTCTTCTCTTCTCTTCTCTTTTCTCTTCTCTTCTCTTCTCTTCTCCTCTTCCCTTCTCCTCTTCTCTCTTTTCTTTTCTCTTTTCTCTTCTCTTCTCTTCTCTTCTCCTCTTCTCTTCTCTTCTCTTGTCTTCTCTTCTCTTCTCTTCTCTTCTCTTCTCTTCTCTTCTCTTTTCTCTTCTCTTCTCTTCTCTCCTCTTCCCTTCCTTTCCCTTCCCTTTTCTCTTTTCTTCTCTTTCCTTTTTCCTTTTTTTTTCCTTTTCTCTTTTTCGGAAAGCAGGTAGGTTTAAAAGATGTGCCACAACCCGGATACCATATGTATCATATGAGGAGAAGTAAATTTTAAGGAATATCATGATGGGAAAACTCAGAACTAGTATTTCTTTGGGGAGAGGATCATTTTGTTAAACACGAAAAATGAGTTCACAAACACAGATGCAAAGCTGTCATTTACACCAGAAAGAGCATTAATAAAAACATAAAGCATAAATTTTTGTTATTGTTACTTTTCAGAACACTTCACAAACATCATCATGACTGGCTAATGTTAAATCTACTGAAAAGACACAACGGTCAGTGCAGAAACTGCTTGCCATTTATGGTTTTGGGAAGAGCAAAAACACTGGTGAGAAACATCGAGGCAGTGAAAGATGAGTCTATTACAGGAACCAAAATATGATCTTCTCTAGTACACCTGGCTTCTGTTCATCAAATACCTCAAGTATCCTGGAGCAGAATCCTGCTGTGGTTCTGCCCTCCCCTTTCACTCTCTTGCTACCTCAAGCTTCTGAAGAACCCTTCCAGAAGGGGCAGGGCTGCATTACAGGATGCTTTTTAACTATTTCTTCTTGGGGTGTCCAGAGGGAGAAGTATGCAGTGACATTCGTCCCCTGCACTTAATCCTTCCTGCAGAAAGGATTCTGCTGCTTGAGTGACTGGGCTGGACTGGTCTTCTCTCTTCTGCTTCGGCCAGGGACCCCAGGCACACAGATTTAGCATCGCTGTACACAAATAGTTCCCCTACAGCATAATCCTTCACTTTAGGCAGACCACATACCTTTCAGCAGTTATCCTACTGACTCAAGCAGATGTCAGTGTATCAGTTGCATCAGTGTCTCATTTCCAAACTTTTCTTTGGAATGAGAGACAGCATTTTTTAAATAAGATGTGAACATGTATTTCTGGCTAATAAATCCTACTATCAGTTTGAAAATGCATATAACTAAATATCTCAGAATGAGAGTTTAAGGAGTTAGTTTGTGGTGATGGCTGTGAAACAAAAATTAGAAATTCCACGCCAAACTACTGAGCTGCCACTGGACCTGCAAAAAGCAAACAATGTCCCAACAGATTATACAAAACCTCTTAAATATAATGTTTAATGATTAATTTAAAAGGTCATCAGGCATTAAAATATGTACAAATGTAAACAGGGTAAGATAAGCAGAAAAGCTTTGTTAATCAACTCAAATCAGATAAAGACTGAAATGGCAGAAAATGACCATAGTTGCTGACATTGTAATTATGCATATATACAGGTTTAGCCCCCTGCCTGATTGCAGCTGATTTATTTTAGAAGCAGTGTTCTAAACGTCTATGTCCTAACGTTAGGGCAAAGTCTGAGGAGAAAAGGCTATTCTATGAACAAATTCAGGAAGGCTGCTTCTGTTCCTCAGTGAGGCAATTTGCAGGTTCAGCCATGTGATACCTAATGGTAGTTTCCTAAACATGCAAATCTGTAGGAGAAAAACAGAAAACAAGGAAATATTAGTATGTGATGAAAAGATGAAGTTACGCAATCCAGTAGGCAAGCAAAACCACCGTCTGTATAGACCACCCAAACTTACAACGGCAAGTCATTCAATCCTGCATCTCAATTAGCATTTCAGTGGAAGTAGTGAGGCCAAAACCATTAACTGTTTATAGCTTAGCATATTTATGACATAGGCCTCAATTTCCAGACTGTTTTCTTTTTGGAGCTCACTTTTTAAAAAAAATGTATTACAGTATTATTTTCCAGTTCTAGCTGTGAGAGCAGGGAAGTCAGGTACAGCAAATTAGAAGGTTCTGTGTTCCTACCTAACACCACTAAACTACCCTCTGGAGGCATTTGTCTAGTTCTTCTGAGATAAAACTGCCCCTTATTTGGAAGATTAAGTGTAAGGAACCGTCTCAAAGAGCTTTGCCAGGAGGATCAACTCTATCCAAGCATAAGTTTAGACTCTTCTTGTGGAAGTCCTACAGACCCACAAGAATCATTCAGTCAAACCATGCAGGCATGGTTTCATACAACTCTTCTGATATGAACGAAGGATGTGGTACAGGGTTCACAGCATTCGAAACATACAATAAAATGGAAGAGGAGATGAGATGGGTCATCTAAGATACCTATGTTCACAAGTGTATACAAACAAAGTTCTAGCAAAGTTCTTTCAGCTGCTTTGTCTGAGAAGCTGTTGGCTCAGGACACGCAGACTCTCACACTGGAAAGATTAATTATGTGAATAAACTAGGACAGAACGGGAGCATGTCACACAGAATTGGCATCCTTCAATGGTTTAGACCATCAATTTTGCACCTCATTCTAAAATACCACCCAAATCAACAGCAACTTTTTCTGGAAAGCCACAACAGAACCACTCACTCAGTTGCTGCAAAACACAAGTTCAATAAAATATTTTTATCTTTCTTTCTGTTGAGAAAAGTAGCCAAAATGCTTTTGTAGCTGTGTATAAGCATGTCAAATGTTGCAGGGGCAGGTGGTATCTTTTATCAGAGTAAATAACATAGCTAGAAAAAATGCTACAAACATGCAGGCTTTTGTACCTGAAAATCTCTCTCTCTGAAAGATATTACTTCTAACTAAAAAAATTGCCTTGCTTTGCATTTGATGACAGTGAGAGTTACTGGATTCTTGTCTCTTAACTGGCCTGTCAGATAGAAAGTATGTTAATTACTGCACCGTGTGGTATCCAGAGTTTTTATAAAGGGATGGCAAGGAAAAAAAAAAAAAACAACAACCTAATTTTACAAGCTCAACTTGGAAAGCTATTGAGGGCATGTCCAAATGGCATTTGCTGAAATCATGTGATTTCTTTACCATATGCAGCTCACAGATCCAAATGGACAGTAACACATTAAGAAGGCAGCATGTATGAATTCCATAGCTTTTCCACCATACAGCTGAGAGATTATTGTGTTTTCCAGTTGATTATCTGCTTTCTTCTGACAGCATGAAATGAGGACAACCTGGCCTTTGTGAGCATGTTCTACAACTTCATACTAAACAATCTAGCTGATGGCATGACTTCTTAGCCTCAACTCTTGATCAACTGGTAAAAATACCTTAGGCACACAAATAATTTTACTTATGAACAATTGTTTCCTGCAACAAAGGCATGTTTCTGTCAGCGAAAAATATCCTTAACACAGGGAATAAAAAGAGCTATGGAGCAATTTAGCTTCAATACTTACTCTATAGCCAACAGTGAGGCAACCCTCTCAGCAGTGCTCTCTTCACTGAAGTGATTTTATAGGTTACACTCTCCATTTTCTCTTACTTCTCTCATAAGCAGCTTCCATGTGAGTGTTCCATTAATGTTAGCAGGAGTTCTTCATATTACCTCCTACATGCTTTCTTTCATACTTCCAAAACATCTTCATGGGGTATCCTACATTTCTTTCTTCTTCAAGCTATATTTATTTTAATAAGGTTTAAAATATGAACTGTTTTAAAAAATGCTCGAAACTTACTGTCATATCTTCAGGTGACAAGAAAGGTGCTTACAGCAGCTTCGGGTAACTAATAGCTTTAGTAATGAATATTACCTACCGCTTGATATGTAAATCAACAGTTCCCACTGAGAAGGAGAAATGGATATTTTAAAACTTTGTGTATAGTCCCCTAAAACAGATGCGTGGTATTATTTGTGAGGACATCGGGAAATATTCTCACCCTATATTTATGAATAATAATTGGTCAGGAATTCATTTTAAGTTAGTATGAAAGAGCATAGCACTGCATGATACATACCATTTCCATTTGCGTGCACTGAATAATCATTATTCATTAGCAGTGTTGTAGAATTAGTGGAATTACTGTTTGATTGTAAGGAATTGGAAGAACTGGATACACCTTGATTTACAGTCTGCTTCTTTAAACCATTAGTAGCAGTTCTACTCCAGTCTACAACAGATACATGTTACATAAAATTGTGCAACTCATACAAGCAAAACATAAAAATATTGTTAATAACGCAACTGAATTAAAATAAAAGCAAGGCTTTACCCACTCTCCTCACAGTCTCCTAAACAGATTAATATTCTCCAAAGAGTGTCATAATTCTTCATGTTTCCAATTATTTGTATCGAGTTCCTTTTTTCTCTTTGGCCCTTTTTTAATACAACAAGCCAACTGTCTTAGTTACATGACTGCAGACCAGATCAGAATTTTCCAGCAACTAAAGTACAGTTGATCCTCTAAGTTAAAGTGTATAAAAAGTATATAGCTTTATGAGACGTCAACTACTGAATAATGAAATAACATAAGCTTAGTTCTAGATTTTTTGGTTTAAAGTATGTTTCACCTTGCTTTTGTTGAAGTCTCTGGCAAAACTACACTTGACTCAGAAGCTGGAACAAATCTTACAGTTTCTAATCATGATCAAAAGTCTTCTGCAAAGACATGCCCATATACTGCAGTGGAAGAGGTCAACCGCAGTAAACAGCTTAATGCAACAGCATGCAAGAACTGCTCGACTTCCACCTTTAAAGACTATAATTTTGGAGGACTATTATATCTTGGGAAGTAAGTCATGTCTGTGACTAGAGCAAAATGGTTTATTGAATTAATAAAAAAGCATATTACAAAATACTAGGAACTTAACACTAAGTGTAAGTATTCAGAAGTAAAAAAGCTTTCATATTTACCAGAGTTTTCAGCCAGCCTGAATTTCCCACAACAAAGATATCTTCTCCACTGTTTACGGACATTCTCCTTTGTTACACAATAGAAGATAAAAATGAAGAACCCTGCAAAGCAATGATGTCAGAGAATGTTGCAAAATTGACTTTTACTACTTCTTAATAAACAACATTTTGTTTTTCTTTCATTTGTTTTCAGTTTCTTATGAATAGTGATGACACCTTTCTTTGGTGAAAAAGTTCACAACTCTGAACACTGGAGAGTAGTTTTCCATTGAACATAGATGAAAGTAATCATATACACAAATGCGAGAAGAACAAATATAACCAAATCCACAAAGTGCATAAAGTTTCTACTTTCAAATAGGAAGGGAAAAATTCTGTGGATCCTGAAATTTACTTAGCACTTTTGGAAAAGAATTTGAAGCAATGTCAAACAGAGGGTATGATATGACACTGTCAGGGTACATAGCTCTCAGCACATGGTACGACATTGACCCATCTTTTACTAGCAGCTAACCTGTTACCACCAACTGTAATAGAACCAGTAATGCTAAAACAACAACAACAACAACAAAAACACAGTTTTGGATTGCCAGCTCCTGGAGCATCATTATTGAACTTTCCACAAACTCAAGGAGCTGTTAATTGGCCACAAAAACATAGATATGTCATTTAGAACATCGTAACTCTATGCTCTATTTTCTATAAGAAAATAACTCATATCTAAAATATGAACAAATGCTACCCCCTTTACCACAACTTTAAAGCCAAATATTTTCTAGAAGGGATGGAGCTCATCCCTGTCTCTTGCCAGTTCACATACAGACATCACCTGCTTCGCATTCCCTTCTACTGACACACAATGGGACTTAACTCTCCCTGCTTACAAAAGCCCCCCCAACATTTTAAGGAAGAGTGGCACTTGGTCAATTTTCCAGCTGCAACATGCCTGTGCGAACGTAAGTGCTCGGTTTGTAATGAATGGAAAAGAACATAAAGGAAAACTAAATGTTCAGACTGGCACAGACTTGCATGTATGTTATGTTCACACTGCTTTTAAGGCCCGTTAAACCCGTAAAATCCCACTGGGAGAGATTACTCACATCTTTGGTAGCTTAAATATCTTTGTTAACTTTGGCTTTCAGGATGAATATTTGAACGTAATTACATGTTGCTCTACTAAGATGGTTCTAAACCACTTTCAAATTCAGTTTTCAAGCATAAGCTTAAAGTTAACACAATTTATGCATCCTTTATTACTTCTAATGTTAGGATTTGTTCAGCATCTAAGTTAAAGCTGAGTAAAAGAGGAACACAGCCTCACAAAACAGATTACTTTGACCACACAGAATCTGCAGTCTTGTGTTAGTTCCACACAATTCCACGCGAGACCTGTGAACATTATGGTTCAACCCCCCCAGTTTACCAAATAATACAGTGCTCAAAAATCAAGATACTGATGGGAGCAACCATAAAGGTGACATGGCTATAATGGGAAAAATACTGACAGAAAATGTCTGCTAAAACACTGACAGAAGGAGATGTCTGCCAGCCTGAGAACTACTAGCTTGGCAACTAGGCCTGTGATCCAGAAGCATCCTTGAGAAGTGCAGCTAGCCCCTTTAAAAGTCAGCTGGGTACCTAAGAACCAGAGACATCCTGAAGATACTATCAATAAGAGCAAAACCAAGGAACTGTAACTGCAGCTTATCTGGAAAGGTGAAAAATACTCTGGATCAAAGGGGAAACGTCCTGAGAAAGTTAGAATCAGTAAGTGCTATTGGCTGTTTTAGCTGAAAGAAGAGGCAAGTACTCTGAGAAAAGTAAAATTGTGTCTGAAAGAATAGGAAACATGATCACCACCTATTGGCTACCCCAGGTGAAAAACAGAAGTTAGCAGCATGTATTGGCTGCTCTAAGTGGTGCTGTCCTACACCCTCTTATGTTTCTGTGATATAAAAATGACTTGTTTTCTATCCAAAATGGAACTTCTCTCTCTGAGAACTTCCTGTGCACAAACTTTTCTTACAGGATTTCCTAAACCAATTGGACCCTTGCTGGGGAAACCTGGCTGACTCCAAACTCTGATGAGGATTAACTTCAAAGTGAGACTTTGTCTGTTGTCAACTGGTCCCACTCCTGGGATCAGTTTCAATTGGCCCTGCTTCTAGGATCAGTTTGTTGAGCACTTGCTACTGGTAACATTTTGAAGATATATGCGTATATATATCTGTGTATACTTACATACACACATATATACACACACATATGCATATAAGCAATTTATCGTAAGTATATTTGCTACTTTATTACTGGTAAGTTTGTAGTAACCTGTAATAGTAATCTCTCTCTCTTGATACACTTGCTGCTGCTATTGATTGCTGCTGCTATTGAAAATATATATATATACTTGCTTTTCTGGTAATAGTTTTGTAATAGCTTGATATATACTTGCTTTATTAATCCTAAGTACATTTGCTAGTGGTGATTTGCAATAATCTGTATTAAAGTAAACAAATGTATGAGACAAAGCCTCTGTGCCCTTGTGTACTATGGAATCCTGCAAACCCACTGTCACGATCTCTATGCACCCACAGGCCAGGCAACCATTTAGGTTGTGACACATACCAAACAGGGGAGTGGTATATACACTGAACTGCAGTTTTAATTGCTTTAGTCTCTCTGGAAAATTATTCAGCCAGTCATCTAAAGTGCCATTTAAGCAATAGTTTGGATCCAAACTGCAGTAGGACAATTCAGGTACACCCAGATAACTGTGGGCTCATATTTATACGAAAGCTTTTGAAGCCTCTGAAGTCTGCTTTTGGATATGTCCGGTAGCATGCCAGCCTCTGCAAAGCTGCATGCCTTTGTATCTACTAAAGGCCATGCTTATGAGTTGGACCACTAACTTTAGATGCTGCAGCCTTGCCTGTCTCAATGGCCCTTTGATGAATGTCACACCTTACTTAGAAGCAAGCAGAGAAATAATATAGTTTTCACTACATTAATTGCATTATTATGTGAACACTTACAGTAACTGAGTATTTACAATTAATCTGTTGACTACAGAAAGACTGTCATTTCAGTGATATCTCATTTGCATAACTTTAAACTGTAATAGTTATAGGTGTAAATATATTATACATATAATTAGTGGACAGCTTTTCTGTATCTTACTGTAATATAACTGTAACATATGATTACAGTAAAGCAGTATCACATCTAATTTAATTAACATGTTAAAGAATGTATCAAAATTAAATCTTTGTTGCTGAATCAAGAAAGTGTCATTTTCAAATGTTTTGTTCATTATAGTGTAGGCAGTGGGCTAATACATAAAGCATAAACTTACCTTGCAAAGTGTTGAAAATGGTAAAGAGGTAAGTAAATACCTCATTTACTGTGAAGAAAGCAAATCCCCAAGTAATTCCCAACAAGAATGTGAGGCCAGCAACGCTCCTGAGGTCTTGAATACTTGTTTTTCTTTGAGTGCCAAGTTGCTTTTTCTTTTTAATGCGACACAGCTGGATCAGCACAACAATGAACATGCTGATATTGATCAGGAATATCACACAAAAGTATCCCACAGCAGTAATATAGAAGACAACTCTATTTTTAATCCAGCAGCTAGAACACAAGAATAAAGTCTGTCAACCATTATCAGAAAAATAAATTAAGTAAAATAAATATGAGATAAAGCTGTACTTAGAATCATAAAATATCCTGAGTTGGAAGGGACCCACAAGGATCATCAAGTCCAATTCCCGGCTCCACACAGGATCACCCCAAAATTAGACCATATGTCCAAGAGCGTTGCCCAAATGTTTCTTGAAGTCCGGCAGGCTCAGTGCCGTGACCACTTCCCTGGGGGCCTGTTCCAGTGCCCGACCACCCTCTCGATGAAGAGCATTTTCCTAACACCCAGCCTGAACCTCCCTTGTCACAGCTCCATGCCGTTCCCTTGGGTCCTGCCGCTGTCACCAGAGAGAAGAGATCAGCGCCTGCCCCTCCTCTCCCCTCGTGAGGAAGCTGCAGGCTGCCATGAGGCCTCCCCTCAGCCTCCTCTTCTC
>VXAL01008759.1:244280-255763 GCA_013399475.1 Chauna torquata
ACCTTTGAGCCTGACCTGTCAGCCAATTGTTCACCTATCATATTATGTTTTTATCTAACTGTATGCTGGACATTTTGTCCAGAAGGATGCCATGAGAAATAGTATCGAAGGCTTTACTGAAATCCAAAAGGATTACATGAACTGGCTTCCCTTGGTCAACTAGATGGGTGACTTTGTCATAAAAGGAAATTAAGTTTGTGAAGCAGGACCTTCCCCTCGTGAACCCGTGCTGGCTGTGACCAATGACCACACGTCCTTCAGGTGTTTTTCAGTATCTCCCAGAATAATTTTCTCCATAATTTTACCAGACACTGATGTGAGACTGACAGGCTTGTAATTACCAGGGTCTTCTTTCTTATCCTTCTTGAAAACTGCAACGTTTGCCAGCTTTCAGTCAACTGGGACCTCTCCAGATTCCCAAGACCATTGAAAAATATTTGAGAGGTCTCACGATGATGTCAGCCAGCTCTCTGAGTACCCTGGGATGAATCCTGTCGGGCTCCAGAGACTTACATACATCCAGGTGAAGCAGCAAATCCCGCACAAGTTTGGGGTTGGCTGGGAGTTTATTGTTATCACAGTCACGGTCCTCCAATCCTCCAACTCAGGGCACCTGGGGTCCCAGAGCCCATCAGATTTGCTTTGGTATAAATGCAAACCATTTTTGCCTCTTTAGTAAAAACTTATGGTTTTTTTGCCAAAGGGTAACAGCATTCATGTAGGCAGTTACCACAAAGCACATAACATACCATAGAGCCATACCGTTTCAAATCTCTCTTATTGCTTCCTTCCCTCCCCTACCTTTACTTTAAAGAAAAGCAATTTGGTAGGACCTCCCACCGCCCCAGAAAAAGCGCCTCCCTTTAACTTACAATTCATCAGGTCTGGTTTTTGAGACCTTTCCAGTTGATATAAGTCCATAATTATCTGGTGATACTGCCAACACAATGGCCACAACAACTGCTGGTAATCCTAAAAGATTATGAGCAAACACATATGTGAAAATCTCAACAAAGACGGTATTAACTTGAAATTACTATATTTTTCTGTGAAATTTACTTTCTGAAATTTGCCTGTTGAACTATGTTGACTACTAGCTGTCTGAAAAAATCTACAAACTGGGGCATTCAAACTGTGCTCAAGAGTGCAACTTGGAAAGAAACAAGAGTTCTCTGCAGCTAGCTCCAAACCTTTCTCAGTTAGGCAACAAATACTATCACATGTCAAACTGATTTAAAACATCAAATACAGCATACCCGATTTTCTTTCTTACACCTGTTCGAAGAAAAAAATGCTACTGATTTTAATGCCTTCACTCGTGTTTACTTAAGTGGCCAGAAAGGATAATGAGATCCAGAATCTCTTCATCCTTTAACCAGACATATCTGTTTTGCCACTTTTTGTTAGCAACAGTGCTATTCCAGAAATGGAATATATATACTTAATGGCATTTATTTTCAAAACGGAACTGATGCTATCTGGTTGGTAAATGGAAATGGGAGTAAGCACATTCAAAATTGGTTCTATTATACCTGCATGGGGAAAATCCATTACCCATTTGCATTGCAGCAGCCTCAGTTTTTCAGAAATCTGAAAAAATCTGTGCTTAGTGGGGAGTTCACTACCTCAAAGTTGGAATTCATACAATCAGATTTACTGATAATGAGTACTTCATCACTGACAGGTCATAGCATTTAATGACTGTTTTATTTTCACTTCTGAACAGTGTCACGTTCACTGAAATACTTGGTAAGATGATGTATATATTTAGCATACAAAATAAATAAATAAATACAGACATACATACCCCAACCAACAATGCAAAATTTAAGAATGTATTTCCGTACATAGGTATTAAAGACTTTCACAAGGGCAAGATACATGTGGAAAGCTTCTAGGCCCATCCAGGTGAAGGAAACCAAGAGAAAATAGTGAAGAAATACAGCAACTGCAATGCATAGGCCTTGTGTATCATACAACGCAATCCATGAGTCAAGGAGGAAAACTAGGTTGAGTAGAAGTAATGCAGCACACAGCTGGATTAAGATTTTGGAGGGGTAGTCTCTCCGGATTTTCCTAAAAAACAAATCAGTGAGATGACTTCAATTGTCTTTGGATCCCTGGCTTACTTTCTCTCTTGTAGTCCTTAGTGCACAAATGCCAAGAAAAAAATCTATTTATATATTTTCATTCATATATAATGCTTTATATATTGCATTTATACATGGGACAGAGTGTTTTATAAAACATTGCCAAATTAAGGGTCTGTATGAATAAAGTTTGTTACATTAAGGTTACATAAATATAAACAACAGTTTGGATTATTTGATATCAGTACCATGATTTTTTTTATATTGTATGTTGAGCTTTCCATTGTTGTAGCACTTCCAAAAACCAAAATGGGAGTGTTCTTTAATGCTAATCTTGGTTAGGCTTTTGACTGGGCTTCTAAAACCTTGATAGAGCCAAATAATTCATTAATGACAGGATAATGAGAGAGTAAACGGGTGCCAAATAAATTCTAGGAGGATTTCTAAAACATACTGTGGAGGATTTAATAGTTAAACCTCAATCATCTTAAGAAAATATTCCAACAAACAACAAAGAAAGTTAGTATGCCATAATTGCATTTCATTTCAGAATACAAATGTGTTCAAAATGCTATCAGGCTGAACTGCTCTATATATGTTCCATCTTAAACACACTCCTTCAAACTTCTGTTATTATATTATAAAACATCTAAAAGTGCTACTTCTTCACTTCTTACTGGATAAAGCCTCATGATTGATTCACTTTTCTACAAGATCAACCCTCACGCAAGACTGAATCAACCCCTTCCAAATTTGTACATTATTAACTGAGACAGAATCTATAACTACTCAAAGGACTTTGCAGTGAACATTACATGCAATTGTAATTGAAGAATAATGGGAGCTTAGTTGAACAGGTACTTACTCAAAGGCTATGTAGGTCACAAGAGTAATAGAAAGAAAAATTGCAGAGAGGCCACAGCCTATATAGGATATGAAAGTCAGTACCAATTCTTGTGTGGGACTTAAAGGAGTACTTCCATACAGGTTCTAAAAGGGAAACAGAACTTAATTTCAGACAGCATACTTATTAAACAGAAAAACACACCAAAAAAACCCAATGACCCCAAAATGCACCTTGCCCCATGCAATTAGAAAAAAAAAAAAGCAAATATTTCTTTTTATCATGGATCTTATAATAGGTTAATTGAAAAACAGAAATGCCAATCTAATTGTGAAATCCCATCTGACTAAAATACTGTTTTAAATTTATCTTAATTGTTCTTTTCTACAGAATAAACAACTGCCTAAACGTACAAGCTGCGGTTTAATAAGCACTTAAGCAATTTTGACTTTAATGGGCCTCAGTTCAACAAGCAGCTTAAGCACATTACTAATTTTATGGCTCTGTGTACTAACAACGAAGTGAATAGAACCTGATTAGTATTTAATAGGTGGTATGTGCTTATTGAATCCTCATTTCCTGAATATGACACATGCTTTAACATTTTCTTGAATCATGGTGAGACCATATAATTTTTGAAATACTTACCATCAAAACTGCAAAGCTTGTGAGGTGGTTGCATGAACAGATTGTTTCATTTACTCTACTTTCTTTAACAATGCAACCTTCATATGACCAGCCTCCATGTCCACCTGTTAAAGAAAAGAGCTTTGTTATTGATTAAAGCATGTCTTTATATTATTAACATGAGTTAGCATACCAAAAAGAACATGATATCCTGGGTGATATCAAGTACTTACCATTTTTATGGAAGTCCCAAAAAACACATCTAACAGTTGAATTATCCTGTTTGGGAGATAAAAGAAGGAAAAAAAAAAAAAAAGGTTTTACTAACCTGTGACTTAATGATCAAGTAATTTATGAATTATCTACTAAATACAGGCAAGAACCGCAGAAGTCAAACATATCTGTTTTATACAAATGCAAAATGAATTTAAGTGCATAGAATGGATTAATATCGCAATATGCATGTGAAAATACACTGAACAAATTTGAAGTGATTATACAGGAGCTAGGTCTCATGCCTATGCTCATACTCCGTATCTGGTAGAACACTGAATGGTGTTTTATTGTCTTTGCACACTACACAAATTATTGGGATTTCTCATCCTTTCTGATTTTATATGTATCAAGAAATTTACCACACTGAACAGGATAAACTCCTTTTCTTTAGCAAACATTTGATCACTTTATAACGCCATGATGTTAAAGGTTTACATATGGGTTCCCCCCCCACACACACACGTGAAAATCCTATAAATCACAGAAGTAATACATTCTATTGCTATGAATACTAATACTTCTACAGTTATATCTCAAAACTCTGGATTACATCAATAGGATTAAAGGCTACAGTGAGTCTGCTCGAGGAAAAAAAAAAACTTCAGGCAAACTAGTAGAAACCCAACAGTTTCCCGTTTCCAGTATTTTAGTATTTTGAACTCCTATTTTGAAATTTGGGATAGGAAGATTTTAATCTTTGGTGCTCATTTACAAAAGAGATGCTGTATATGAGCCCTAATACTTCCTGATGACACAGTCCTGTGTTTCAGTTTAAGCAATAGTATTGCCCCTAAGAAAAAAGACTTACATTGCTATCTGGCCATCGAGCACCTACAAATGTCACGACTGCAGTATCTCTCTAGTAATCTCAGCTGTTACGCTTTCATCTAAGAGTTTTTGTTCTTTAGAGAATAATACAGAAGGGTAGGTAGGAAGGATAAAAACTTCATGGATGAGTGATAGAGCAAAATTACATCATATCATTAGAGAACAAAAATTAATATCAATGATAAATATGCGAAGATGAGTGATTTTGAAAGTCTGGTTGGAAATGAAATGTCCACACAGCAGAACCAACTGATCTGTATTCTTAGTACAGTATTTCTTCTACAACAACTCCAATGGAGGCAACAAAACCACACTCTGTCTGCCAAAACATAAATCATACCTGATTAGGTCTGATATTCTGTAAAGTGACAGTAACATTTGCCTTTAAGTTTGTAATTGTGAGGTTAGCAACACTTGATGATATAACATTGCTGATTAAAGATGCATTCTTCAAGGACAGATCCTGGAACGACAAAAAATAATCAGATTTTAAAATCAAAGAAAACAATGGTAGAGTACAGCACACACAAGTTCAGGTATTATGCGGAGTGAGTATTGGACAAAAATAATTACTTCGTAAATCAGGAAATTTTAAAACGTGTTTTGTAGTAAAAAAAGTCTGTTCATATTTTATTTTGCTCTAGTCTTGAGTTTAAAAGCCTTAACAACAAAGGATCAAAAAGATACCTGGAACACAGTGGTCTTTTTAAAGAAGTTGAATATAATTCTAGAAGCCAAGTCGAGCTCTTCGGGAGGTAAATTTGTCAGCAACGATGAAGGAAGTGTGATTGATCCAAGATTATTTAAGTCGTGAAGTGCATTAATGCCGAGAGAGATCTAAAAAAGTAAATGCAAAGATTATGCTTCATTTATGTCACTAAAGAAAAATTAAATTATGCCTTATTTTCAGTTTAGGACTTTGAAATATGTCTCTCTCTAATCGCTGCCAGGAACTCATTGCTGTTCTCTCATTCCTCTCCTGCTCCAAGGAATAAATAGCATCTGCAGGCCTGAAAATAGTGCGACTTACTTTAGGTCTGCCTACCATTGAAAATACTTTGTCTTTACCCATTTGCTTACAGGGACATAACATCACTGTGGTGGATAATATTGATTTGAAAACAGTGAAGAGCAACAACCTGGCTAGGTCTATGTAACTGTGTAGGGATATTAACCTTTCACAGCACAGAAACCTGAAAACCGAAGAATCTTTATACCCCATATGAAGAAAGTATATCATTTGTAGATGATTTAGTAAGAGAATGAGGTTTTATATTCATGGTACCTACCTAGGTCTACATTAAACCTGCCCTAACCATTTTTAATTCCTTGGCTAATTTCAACCGAATTTGAGAGAAGGTAGATAACACAGATTTTTAAGCTCTGGCTGCCAAAAAGAAAAGAATCCTACTATTCCTTGAGGTAACCCTTACATCTCCATTCTTTTTTGCAATTCCTGACTGATCTATCACCACACGTAGAGCTCCAGAATGACCCCAGAATGTGCTGCCTCTTGCCCAACCAGAAGAGCCTGCAAAAGCAGGCAGGAGACACGCATGGGAGAAGCAGGCAATAGGGAGGAACTGAGAGTATTACGCAGCAAAGAGTCAAAGTGAACATGAAAGGGTAGTACCATAAAGGGACTATGCCAGCTGACACGGCTACAAGGCAGGGAGAGAAGATGTCTAGAATCTAAATGAAGAATCAGGGTAATGAACACAGTAAAAGGCCATAGCAAAGGTATAGGAGAACTAAGGGTCCTGAAGTGGGAGAAGTAGGATTATTGTGCCGGTACAGGATCATAGAACAAACCCATAGGCATCCAGACCTCATTAGTACCACTGCTCATGGATTATTAATTGCATTTAAGATTGAACCATTTTAAAATGAATTCAGAAAGCTGTAAGTTTTTAAGTACAGTGTTAAGCCGAACCTAGGACTATAAACCCTAACTTTATATTCATCTGCCAGAAATGGCAAAAATAATCTGGATAAACTACAATTCAGATATCTCAAGAGCTTAATGATCTATCATTATAAAAGAAGATCTGAACTTTCACCCAGTTTTCTGTGCTGTACTTACAGGACACAGAGCTTTGTTTAGTACAAAAACTCTAACTTTTTATTGTAAAAAACTCTTAAGGTAAACTTGTGTTTCTTGTAGCACAGTGGTCATTTTACATACAAATATNTATTGTATGTATTATGTATGTATGTATTCAAAGAATGATTGTAACAGGAAAAACATGTGAGCACTCCTCAGTGACCTATCAATATGGTTTATGGTTTAACTCTTCTGTTTAGACCAGTGGAGTCTAAACTCCTTTTGATCACGCACCCCTATCAGGAAAAATTTTTTGAGTATGCACCCCAAAAGTATACATTTATTTATAAAGTACATAAATGTACTACTGCACTAATTTATTATGTACATNAAATATATGAATTTTATTTATTAACCGTAGAAAAATATTTTCTTTCTGTAATGCATGTATGGTTTTGCACACCCCTACAGAACCACACCCCGCTTTGGAGACCACTGGTTGAGACAGCCTTCAAAGAAATCTTGAATCAATTCCACAAAAGCATTCCTGTTGCTCTGTTTTGAACTAGATGACACTCGTTGATAATTCTCTGTATTTCATTGTCAGTGCCTTGGGACTTCCAGAAGATCATTACTTAGCAAATATCTGTTTTTCAGCACTACCATCTCCTAGAGTCACCTCAGACTCATGCACCACATATTGCTACGAAAATAGAAAAGAACTCATTTCATATCATTTTCAGTTTTTCAGTACCACAGAACAGTTCCAGTACTACTAATGGCTCCTGCTAGGTTAAGCTACTTCCATCTCTGAGAGGACAGAATGTGCCAGTATTTGTCCAGAACTTTCCATCTCTCCTCACTTAAGCCTCCAAGGGTAGTATCGTCCAAATTAGAATTTCCTCAACCAGGAGAGAAGGTTTTGAGTGAGACAAACTGGATCTAAACTTTCTAAGCACTTTTTTCTTGGCAAGACCAACTAGTCATCAGTGACAAATGTATGAATGTCATTATCCACGCAATATAATAGTTCTCTCCTGGCACCTGCAATTTCCTGCAATTAATCTCCTTCTAACATATGAAGCCATCTGGCAACACTCCTTGACAAATTCCATCACTGTCAGGGTGGGTGATTAAATGATTCATGGTTCAGGATTCTTGAGGCAAAATCATTCAGCCAAGCACTCTATCCATTCTAGTGATCTGCCTGTGCCCTGTTAACAGCTTATTAGTTGAATGCCAGTTTCTGCTAACTCTGTTGCTTATTTACTCCATAATAGAAAATGAAAGGAAAAACTCTGGAAGGCTTCAAAAAGCAAAGCCTTTTTTCTCTGAAAATAACTTGAACAAAAGATCCTGAAATTGTGACATAAACACAGAACAAAGTCATGTTACATATACATATTAAAACATAGGCATTTGAAACGTAAACATTTAAAATTTCATAAAACTTAGAATTATCAGTGTTCTACCTGGAGATCAGATGAGTCCTGGACAGCAAAAGACATTTGGTTGGAGCGGATGCTATTGGTTTTGACGACTGCCAGAGCCAAGGACGGGGAGGAAAAATCAGCAGACTTTGTTGAAAAGTTCAGTTTTAAGCCAATATAATCCACCACTTTTATAATTCTGTTAAGGAAAAGAGATACTTAACATTACCAAGCACATACCCTCAAAGTTCTCAGGCAAGCAGTGGTTGTGGAGCAGCAATCCAAGCACAGTGTAAAATATAGCTTACTCTGCTCACTTGTTGTGGTTTCAACAGAAAAAGCTACACTGTTTTCCATGGCACTATATTACAGTAGAGCGAGTAACACTATAATAATACTCCCTTTCCTTATAAGTACATTAAAGAACCAGAAACATTCTTTTGCATTATGATTATCAAAAAATGAAACTTGCTGAAGGCAATTTACCAAGCCAGTCGATACAACACATCTTTAATCTACTGCCAGAATGACCTACCTGTTAGAAATTTGGGGTGGTAATGGTTGGGAAGCTGTCAGGACTTTGCTAACCTCACTAACCATCCTTTCTACATCTTTTGGCTCTACTTTTCCGGCTGCTAAATCCTTTTCTATTTTGGACACAATTTGCTCAGCTGTGGTGACATTAATGGCGGTATATATGGAAGTTGTGTACGTGGTAGCTGACAGTATCTTTCCTGTGACAAAAGAAAAGTTGTGCATTTATTTAAGTACTGTGCTCAACAACTGAAGTAAACTCTGAAGCAGAAAAATTAAGCAGTTCTCTTGAATGGAAAACTTTACCACAAGTGTAAGGTCTCTCGGCATGAAACAGAATCTTTTTTTCTCCCTATGAACTGCTTTGCAGATAGCAATACTTTAAGTCTTAGGAAAATATAAAGCAAGGTTTCAAGTGGCCAGCATTCATGCCACTTTTTATTGAGTATAAAGGTCCTCACATCAGACGATTAGTGATGCTAAATAATCTATTATTTTGGATTTTTAGCCACAGGGTACCTGAAAGCAGAATAAAATCAAGGTAAAATCAGCAATTTGAAGAGAGGCTTGTGAAGATGCATACAATCTTCACGGGAAAATGCATAGTCACTAAGAATATTCCTAATCAATTAGAATATTTTAAGGAAAATCAAATTTTGATTTGCAATATTTTAAATACTAATTTAGCAAAATAAAATTACCTACTTGGCTCTGTGACTTAATTTTTCTGCCAAATGGACTTGTTGGGAGGTTAGCACATGATACCTAACTACCACAGTTACCAAAAAATTGTATGGTGAGGTACCACTCATGATGGCCAGAGGCATCAGAACATGTTCTAAAATGAATATACAGCAGTTGCATCAGGCTTGTCACAATAATTGGAAGGTGATAGCTCAGATACATAACCAAAATCTTGTTTAATAAATTTTAAAAGCAAATTCAGTATTTGGCATTCAAATTAAAAATATGTATTTTATTTGTCATATTTACCTGTGCTCCCATTAGGCAGGCTACCATGGCCATCAGCAGTAGAATGAGGATGAGAAGCTGAGACAGAATGTTTGACAGGACTAACAGTAGGGGTCAAAGTTATTGTGAAAGGAGTAAGGGGAAGATTAGGTGCTGTAGTAATGCTTTTGTTCCTAGAAATAGGTTGGGTCGAATCTGTAGCAGGAGGAATTTGTGCAACAGATTTGGTGGTAGTCGCAAAGGGTGGAATAGCTATCGGAGGTTTTGGGGGAAGTTCAGAAGAGGAAACTGCAGTAGGTTTAGTGAAACCTACAGCAGGAGAAATGATTGTGATAGGCTTGCTAAGATATGCAGCATCAGATTTAATTGAGAGAGCAACATTAGTGATAGATTTTGTTGCAGGTGTGGAAGACAGAACTGGAGTGACAGATTTATTAGAAGCTATGGAAGGAAAAGTTGGCACCGTAGGTTGAACAAGAGACTCAGAAGAGGAAAGTGTAGTGGTATCAGTGGTGGAAGACAAAGAAGTTGCAGTAGTAGATGTGGTAGAAGTTTCAGAGAGAGGATTTGCAGTGGGAGATGTGGAGAGAGTTCCAGAAAAAGAAATTTCTGTGAATGGTGGGATTAGTGGTCTAACTGTGGGGCTTTGTTTTGTAGAAAGCACAGTGGGGGAAAGAAAAGCATTATATTTGAGGGAAGGGATCGCAGTCTTTTTAGGGGGAGAAGGAGAATGAGAGAAAGGAACCCATATGAGATGAGGCGGCACTTCTATAGTACTGTAAAAAAGAAAAGAAAAAAAAAAGCACAGAAATGCATGTTAAATGTACCATTGTTTATATTTTAAAGAAGATGAGTTATAACAGAAGAATATATATGAATGATACAGACATACTACTAATAATGCATATTTTAAAATTCATCAGATCAGATGTCTCATGCTCTAGTGACAAATATTAATTCTGTAACATTTTGAGGGTTCATGCATTTTATTTTGCTGTAGTTGTTAACTAGCAAGTCCATAAATAATACCACTCCCACTTGTCTGTTCTAGAGGTGACCTGATTCTGAACACAAAAGCTAACTGCATCAGGGAAAAAAAAAAAGAAATGCAGGAGAAGGGGGGATAGTGAAGAAAGGGAAGGGAGCTATACAGGAAGATATGTCAGCTTGTGCTTCTGGAGTCCTTCCTAGCTAGTATACTGCAACATTGAAGTTCACTCTATTTATGCATTACAAAGATTAGGAAATAAACATGTCAACCTTTTTATATTTATACTTACTACATTTTTAATTCTTCGGCAGTCAAGGAACAATACTTCAGTGATGAACAGCAGCACCGTTCTGAGATGACAAAGAAGCATTAACTTAGTTTGTCCTGAAGCATAAAAATTGCTAATACCATTAAATAGGGTATTCAAATAAGCGTATGTTTTACAGTTTTTTAACAATAGTGCACTTTGCATAATTGGTTTTGATTTTTTTCTGAAATGACATTTGCAAAACAGATCTTGACCGGCCAGAATAAATACTGCAATATCTCCAGATTTTCGCTCAATGCCTGAAAAGTGCAGATTTCTCTTTTTAGTATTGTAAACAAAACTGAATGCAAAGCTACATGCCTTGAAACAAAGAGACAAATGGTATGAGCCACCACTCCATACTGTCACAATATAGCTAAGAAAACTTGGCTACATTATAAACTTGTCAGTTCAGGCTGCCATTTCAGAAATGCATTTGTGGTGTCCGGTGATGTTTCAGCTAATTCTTTCAAAATCTCCTTCATTAATGTAGTCAGCAATTTTATACGAAAGTTTTTTTTAAACATATATATATATATA
>VXAL01008760.1:10682-27270 GCA_013399475.1 Chauna torquata
TATTCGACTTTTTAGGAAACATCAGTTACTCACAAAGCGTCTCTCCACATCATCTCTGATAAGCGGAAATATCTTCTCTGCTCTTCATGCACCTATAGTCAAACAGAAAAGAATTGAAGCAGAGAGTCACAGACAGACATCCAGAAATAGCATTGTCACTCAGATCCCATGGATTCTCACAAAACAAATCAAGATTTGTTCTAGACATTCATACACAATATGACTTTTTCCCCATTTCAGTAACTTTCTACAGTAAAATTACACAGAGAAAGCAGCACAAAAGAAAGAAAACTGCTTCTTGTTTGCATATATTACACTGTTCTTTGCTGCAGAAACAAGAACGAATTATGAAAACTAATCAAGTGAACTGAGAGAGCACATGCCCTAGATTTTTCAAATAATCTCTTGGTTTAACCCAGTTGTTCTTTAGCCTGCCTATCCCATGAACAATTTACTAAAATGGAAGCTGTGACTCATTAAAGCCACCTTTTATTTTAAGAGGGGGAGAAACAGTTCAAATTATTTATGTGCAAGACCATCACATTAATTTGCACAGAGAAGGCCAAAAATTTAATGAGTTCCATTTTTAAGATCTACTATAGTTGATCAAAAAGTGACAGCCTTGCTAGATTTTTTTTTTAATGTCTCAAGGGTATATCTTATAGCCATTAATCAGAATAAAAGACTACAGCCTATCTACAGTTCGTGAACTCGCTTCTACTTGAAGATAGTGATAAAGTTGTAATATTTAAATTTGCTGACATCGTTTAGCAGCAAGCATTGCAAAATATAACTCTGCAACCCCTGAAAAAAGCCACATTTTGAATTTGTCTTCTGAATATTTTCCATTGTTAAGCATAAATGAACATTAAGAAAAATAGCAGCTGTAGGAATTATGGATTTCTTTAAAGCAATTTACTATTCCTTCACAGCCCCAAGCAGAAATTCCTGTACCTTAATTAATGCTTTTAACATACAAAAGTAAAAGAGTATTGTTAGATATGGCCACAAAATAGTAAACCTACATCAAAATTTGAAACAACAGACCGGTTTATGTATAATAAAAAAACTTCTGCATGTCATCTTCTCCCATGCAAGTGCTCTGTACCATTACAAATAAAATTCTGACTTCAGGGAAAAAATTGCAGGCTATCCTAATTTAGGAATTTGTCGAAAATTTCATTTTGTTAAAGCAGACTAGATATTTAGTGGAAGGAATTCGCACATAGTATTTGTAAGCATGAATTATAAATTCAATGTGTGCTTTGCAACACTTTAAATGTACAATAACAGAGACAGCATCAAACAGAATTGTTTAACAGTATCTAAGTCGGCTGCTCCCTCCCACTGATGCTAGAGCAACTGGTAGAATAAGGTCGTTTCTTAACTCCTGGTGTTACTGCACCTCAGGACATCATCTTGTTTCAAATAAACTCCAAGTTTTCCTCCATTAAAGAAATCTGCTGAGTAAATAGGATGCGTTTTACCTATCCTTCATCATAAAACTAACACATTCAAAAATTACCATGTACATCTGAATTGCTCTCCTACAAATGTACACAGAAATAGTTACTTGTAAAGTCCTGTAGGAACCGCAGTAGGTTAACACAAATAGAATGGATAATGCAGTCTTGCTCTTTGTTCTAGGATCCTGTGCACACCACATAGGTTTCTCTGATGAGGCAAATACACTACCTAACTGTCTGAAGTTATCAAAAGACCGGTGCTCCTTGTCTTCAAAAAACTCTAAGGTTAGGACTAAATTAATTCCAAGAAATAAATGAAGTTGGCCTCATCTTGGGCGAGAATACGCTACAGATGGTTTTGTGTATACAGTTATACATCTTCTTTCCATACACCTCCTTGGTGAGGTCAAAACAACATTCTTTTGATGTGGCCTTTAATAGGATTCCTTATCTGTACATATCAACTACAACACTCACTCCAGCTTGATTGAAGATTAGGAAGAAAGTCTGACCTTTCAATTATTAATTGCAAATAAAAGTAATTTTTTTTAATCCTTCCATTTTACATATTTCCCTAAACAGGTTACTCTGTTTAGGGACTTTGTCAACTAAGTTGACAGTTTTTTAAAGTTGTTTTTGGAGAAAAACACACTAGTAGCACACAGCAAATTTGCGCTGTGCCCGACAAAACTAGATGTGAATTCCAAAAATACCAGTTTCACCTTCTTCAGGAGACATTTTAATAGTACAGACTGGCCAAACTATCCACATAATCAGTAGTACTCTTCTTAACTTCAAGCCTGTCACCTAGTTTTAAATAAAAAGCCAAAGTGACTTCAAAAATGATATCCCTTATATGTGTACATTTCCTCTGCTCACCTACAAGCTTCTTTGAAACAACATTTTAGCAGAATGGCTTCTATGTTATCTGCTCATATTACTCTGCTCATGAAAGAATGCTGAGCCAATTACATTGTAAGGTGAAAGTTGAATTTTTATTTTTGAATTTGGGGCCTTTTTTTAAACCACTGCAGAGACAACAAACAAAACTACTTCCCTTGAGTTGTGCAGCAGCTTGCAAGAGAAAACATTACATGTACTGTCTTCCTGGACACAGGAAGAAATTAAAGATTTTAAAAGAGAATTGTGCAGGATGGGTAAGTTGATGCACACTAGTTCTCAAACTGACAACTGAAATTTTCTTCCATTAAAGTAAAAATTCAGCAAGTGCATGAAGAATATTTACCAAATCTCATTACCACAGGAATTCAGATAGTTACAGTTCAAACTCCATGTTAATTTTTTTTAAAAGGTTTTAGTTAGCTTTTAACTTTAATGACAGAGCTGCTATCATCTTTTACATCCTCACCACTGATTCTACATGCCCAACACACAAATATGAGAAATTCACACCTCTGCTTACAACTTTACAGCTACTCTCGATGTCCACAGAAAGGAAAACTGATCACCAGCTCCCCCCCAGCAGGAGCTGGGGAATGAATTTCTCCCTGCTGTGCAAATTCCTCAGATCTCTTTGGTTTGTGTTGTTTGCTGCTGCTGCTTTTGTATAATTTTTAAATAAGTGTTCCTTGCAGAGCTCATTGAGAACTATGCATTTTGCCATCATTCTTTCAGATATGCAAAAGCTAGTACATATATTTATGAACAATGATTCATTTCCTACATAACGCATTACATTTGTTGTAATGACCTTCAGTATGAACTTAGGAATACAATTTAAAAGTGGGGTGGTTAAGACCCATGTGAAATTGATTAGCATTTCACAGAGAAGTTAACTTACTTCTAATACCAACTGCATAAAATAAATAAAAACATTCCATGTGCTGGTCATATACCAGTGCACACAACTCACACGGCAGACATTCTGTAAAACTGTTTTATTTTTATGTATATATTTCATCATCTGTTAGAAGGCTCTAAAATTTTCAAAGATGATGGATGACATGGCTTCTGTAGGTTACTTGTCTAAAGAGATGACTATTGATACAACAGCAAAATAGTGACACCACACGTCAGAGTGCACAACAAAGAGCACAGTCTAAGAAGCCATTAAATGAACAAGCCCACGCTTTCTCAGTGTACAAACACGAGCATACAAAGCATGGAGTGAACATGAAAGATACACTTGTCAGGTCAGAGGACAGACCTTAGCAAGTGTTATTTCTATAGAAAGGTGTTTTCAAATGATGCTCAGAAATAACGCCAGAAGATGCTGTGATTTAGCCTGACCTAGAGTAATTGCAATCCATACAAACTTTCTCTAGCACAGCAGAGAATGCAAATTAAAGCCATAACAAAACAGAACTGCTGAAAAACACAAGACAATTAAATGAACATGAAGCAAGGCTAAACTGTAGCCTGCGAACATTAATTAAGGATGCAGTTCCACATTACACTTAGTCTGACCTAACTACTAGTCACCTAACTTGTGCCAAATCTAACAAACCAACCAGCTGCACAATTCAACAGAAAAATGCTGTCCAAGGGAAAACCACTGTCCAGTAGAAGTAACTGTTTTCCATCAGATGAGCAAGCTAATCCCACTCACCTGGCACCAGCTGCACCTTCCTAGGCACACACTCAGCAACTGTGCAAGGAGCTGAGGAAGAAAGCAGTATTGTGCCTCTCAGCAGCAGCTGATTCAATTTGGCATTGAACTATACCCTTATACATAGACAGGCTGATCTCTAAATACGAGATGATAATATTGAAGAGAATCTCTCTCTAAATATAGAGAAATCTATGCCTAAAAAGGCATTTTTGTCTTAAGGTAGGATGTAGAATAGCATCATGTAGGTAAACTTCTCAAAAAAAAAGTTAGAGGCAGAGTTGCCACTCCCAGGTAATGGATTAATATATATCATCTGATAATCAATAATTAACAGTTAGAATCACTACTATTTTCCATCTACAAACTAGAAGTATACACAAACATATTGAAAGCAAAATCAAGTCCATGCACAGAAGAAACCCTGTGCCTTACCCTACAAAACATACAACTAAAGTTACCAATTCATTGCAGTCAACCAACGTACTGTATTTTGAAAAACCCAGTGCCATAAAGGAAGCAATTATTTGTCAATAAACAAACTGCCGAAATACAACACTGGGTAACAGAACAGGTATTATCCTAACAGAAATTTAGTAATTGTTCAGTGAAGAAGTTTTACCCACCAAAATTGATGCTATCATGCTAGCTGCTTCAGCATGTTTACACAAACTTAGAAGTCTTCAGTAATATTTTATACATAAAAAACAAGCTTCTCATTAGTATAGCTGTTCACTCATGTAACAAGAGAAAAATAGTTCTCTGAAGAACACAGAATCTTTAATACACTGCTTATAAGTCACATTCAAGTAAAACATCCGCAGTTTAAAATGGCACCAGAAATGACACCAGAGGCAGCATGACAGTGCTATAGTATATTGGAAGCTCCCAAAATCAGGAGCTTCAGCAATTACAGAGTAATCCAACCCCAGGGAATCAACTTCTCTCCTGTTAGTTTTAGCTGTAACAGGACAGCTCTGCATGCAGTGATCCCAGACTAGTGGGAAAGGAAAGGGGGACAAGGAAGAGGCTGCAGATGACACACAGCAGTGACAAGGAGTTAAAGGTGCCAGCACAAGAAGGGGGCAAGGAGGCAGCTGTCCAAAAAACATAGGAAAGCACTAGCAAGACATGCCAGCTCCCTGCCAGAGCTGACAGGTTAATAACTCCCCCGGGGCTCACAGCAACTTTGTCAGTTTGGCAGCAGCACTGCCCTTCACCCAAACATCTGCACCATCTCTTCACCCACAGCAGCAGCTCCAAGCATCATGCAGCATTGCAGTGCCTGGATGCTCATGCAATGGCAGCTGCCTAAAATGATGCTCTCCTCCTACTGCTGTCGCTACACCCACAACTCAGAGCAGGCCCCTACTGCCAACGATGCCCATATCCATATCTGTGGGTGTCTAGACTATGCAGAAAGCATCTTCAACGCCACTCGTCTATTACAGGCAGTGTGGGCTACTGCCCCCATGATTACGACCAGAGGTAGGTTTTTAATAATTATCTCTCAAAAGCCCTGAAAGCATGGAGTTAGTAACTCTTAGCCTACCTGGATTGCTTCTGTTTGTCAGGAACTCCATTTTAGGGACAGTATGCCACAGATTTACAGATGCCAACTAAATACTGCTCTGGAAGGGTTAATCAAAAGGCCAATTTCACAACAGATTGAAAACGAACAGTTACAACAGGAGTTAAAAACCTGTGAAGCCTCCTAGTAAAATAATGCATACTTCAGTAGTCTGAATCTTCCATCCCTCAAAAAAGACTTTGAGTAGCCAGTATACATTATCCGACAACAAAAGTGAAAAAGTTCAGAACATTAAAACCTGCCTTCCCATTTTCTGCTGCAAAACCTTTTGGTACTCTTCTGCTATATTATACACCAGAGCCACCTGCTTCACTGAGAAATTAAATCCTTGGTATTTCCTTGAGCTACCACTCAGGTACCCATGTGACAAGCCACCTTGGAATCACTCTCCACTAAACTGAGCCTTCCCACCTGTTGTTACTTTATTCAGCCACATCCTTTACCTGTGGGCTTCATCTAAACCACATCCTTGAAAGAAATATCTACATATGCAAATAAAGGCCTGGGAAAAATGCTTTTGGACCATGTTAGCACGATTTCAAACAGCAATCAGCATAAGGAAGCTTGTTAATTCTGGAGTGCTGTTAATGTGTGAAGCTGGAAGGTAAGAGAACACCAGGCTGCAGATGAACTTAAAGGCACTAGTTTTCCTTTGCTTTTAACAGCTATGTTGAGCATACCTCAAAAAGACAGCCATTGAACTGACATAATTCAGTAAACACTACGTCATAAGGCTATCCAGAGCACAACACAGCACATACCACTCCCCGGTTTATCATAAGCCCAACAAATGACATGAGACTTGAATAAGATGCACTTCATATAACAGTAATTCAGCTTATCACTTAGTAGCATAGAGATTTTCTAACAGAACAGGATTAATGTTGGAGATGAGATTTTGATTTCTAATGGTATTTGTCCTAGAAGTGGACATTAAGAATCTCCCAAACACAAGGACCTTGAACACTAGTACAACAGTCCAGCTCTTTTGGCACCAGTAACCACCTCAAAAGAAGAGCCAGAGGAGAAACCACAGTTTTTAGATAACTGATTCAGGGTCGGAGGGGGACAAGACCATTCGAGATGTCCTAGGTACGAGAATCATTTCCATCCTTAAAATTCCTCTTACCCACACTGTACATGCATGATTATTCTGACATTACATAATTTGTTCAAAACTCTGCAAGAAACAATGAGGTTCTGGTCAGGAAACATGCCAGCAAACTTTGCTGTTCACAGGTTTACCTTTCAAGCAGTGAAGCCTACTAAATAAAACAGTTAAATTAAGTGAACATTTTACCTCTGTGAAGCACAACTTATCATCTCAGTCTATCCCTGATCAGAAAAAGTAAACTAAAGCTTTAGCTACATTCTAGTAAGCTTTCAAACTTATCTTCTATTTCATACATCTACAAACACATACATTTGTGCTTTTCAGCAAAGCAGGACAAACTTCTGAAAAAGCTGACAGCCATCAGTTTTAACAGCATCTCGTTGTATTGCACATAACTTTGCACATACAAAGAACTGAACAGCTTCCTGTGCCTTTATCAACTGTTCTGATAAATGACCTAATGCTACATAAGTTGATCCACAATTACAATTTAACAGTTACAGCATTCTTCTTGAATATTTCCAAGATTTTCAAGATATTAACACTGCCTAACATTTCAAATATATTCACCAGCTTTTGAAAGTCTTATGTAAAAACTGCTCTCATGAAAAGACTAAATGTGACATGGTCAGAGTTCCACAAAAGAAAACAAAACATTTTTCATTTGAACATTTGTATGCTAAGCATTTAAACTGCTGTGAAGAGTTTAGATACAAGAGCTATTCACTTCTGATTATGTCCAATTCATGATATTCAACAATACAAAAGCCTTCTAATTTCTGTCCCAGTGAAGGCTGACAAATACTATCAACAGCACCAAGCTCAGCTGAAAATTACACTTCACAAGCATGCTACTCACCCACACAGTCTCTCATAAATCATCTATTTGGTACTGGGGAAAATTCAGCAGAATAATTTTTCAATGCATCAATTTAAGGATATGTATTACAACATCTGGGAAAGACTACATAAAGAATACAGAGCATGTGCATACATAAATATTTACTTATGTACCCTTCAAACTGGAATATTTCAGTCTACCAACACTACAAAGATATCTGAATATTCTGATCAACACTCAAGATTATCTTTAAAGGTACTTGCCTTCTTGGATACATAAACCATTTAATCAACATCTATTAAACGTTTCATATAAGGAAAACACCACACAAGTCAGACATGAAAGGACAGACCGAAGACCTTTTTAACCAACCCTGTCCAATAGCAGACAATTCATGAGCAGTGCAAATAACAACTAACATGACTGCGCACTCTGACAGCTTTCATCAGCCAGTAGTTTAGGGTCTTCATCACACAAACTGCATCCCGAACTTAGGTTTTACCACTCTGCAATTCACTTTTTTCTTCCACTAATTTGTCTAATCACATTTCAGGCTAATTTGCGTTCAAGATATTCTGCGACAATGGAGTCTCGATATAACTACATACTAGACAAAATGGAGTCTCACCATATAATTGCATATCACAGGAAAGCATCCTTCATCTACTGCCTCTAATTTCATGGTGCACCACCCACAGCAGCCTTTCCACTGCCAGAGTCATACTGGCTGCAGAGACTTCCCCAGTATTGCTTCTCCAAGAACTCACCTACCAAGCCATCCCTCTGATTTACTGTACTACCTCTTCACTACATGAAAAGCTGGGAGCACATCCACCCTGAACTACACAGTGTTAATTGAACAGGAACAGTTTCACTGTGGTTTAGCCGTTTAAATAGAATTAGTTGCATACACAAAGCATCTCAATTTTCTTACTGTTCATGGCAGGATCCCAGGGCCATGTTTCGCCATTCCCAAGTAGTCCAGGTTAATTTTGACATCTAGAACAAGGTTCAGGAAGAGAAAAAAAAAGTCACACACCTTCGCACACTATTATTCATTGTAGATGTTATTTTAAAGAACTGCAGGGTACAGCATCTCCAACAGGGTTAACTACTGGTTTCTGCAGCTTTCTGAGCTCTATCTCCACTGTGAGTGGAAAATTGGATAGCCCCACTTCTTGCCTGCAGGGAAAGTTCATACAACTCACTACTGTCACGTCCTGCTCCTCTTCCATGTATATATAGCATTTCATACACAATTCAGCAAGACCACAGCTGCAAATAAAAATCAATTTCAACAGTAGTGTGGAAGAAAAAAAAGCATCAGAGCCAATTTTTACTCTTAAGCTAGTCAGTCTCTCTGTATATCTCAGAAGCAGAGCCACCATTTTACATAAGTCACTAAATGCACATAAGCCCCAGGAGGTACAGAAGTCCTAGCAGAAGTAATACCTCGCATCACGCCACTAAACCAAGCACGCTTTTTATAAATTCAACTCACAGTTGCTATCACAGCAGGAAGCTACCTGGCCGGGCTTGCAAAAACAGTACAGGTTACAACTGAGCTGTAAGAGTACAAAGTTACAATGAAAGGTTTCACAGCCACTTGAATGTCATCTTTCTGTACAGAATGAATAATTGGAGAACAGAAGTTGAGAAGGGATGCTGCTTTTCTTCCTAACGCTGAAAAGATAGTGTATTCAATTGAAAAAGAAAAACAACCAGTAACCTCAAAATGCAAAGAACAATTAGCAGTATTGTCATTTGCAATGGCAGTAATTTTTTTATTCATTCCAATACAGAGTGCAGAAACACTGGTAACAATGCTGTCTCTGCTTTTGCTTCCTATGTTTCCTCTCAGAAAATAAAAATAATTAAAGCATTACACTTGGCAACCCATATTCTCATATAAACCAGTAAGTTAGGGTCACTTCTACAATTCAATGAAAGCATAAGAACAACATTTTTTTCAATTAAAAGCCCTTCCCAACCTGAAATGAAGCTATTCATCTAGTTAAAACAATTAAACAACACTAACAACAGAATCACAATGGAAATTACTGATTAAACAACAGCAAGAGAGAAGAAACGAAACAGTACTGGGCATTCAGACTTAATCAAAACAAAGGAGCTACCTGAAGATCAGATAGACTGTTGCAGTCTTATTTCATATTTCTTCTTTTTGATATTCCTCCTTCAAATACGTTATTTTGCTTTTTATAGATGCACATTTATGTATGGCAGTCACCAGAAAGACCCATGTCCCAAAACTGAAAGAATATTAGTGTGTCCGGGATGACGTGCACAATTCATCACAAATTCTGCTACATGGTTCATTTTGATAAAGAAAGCCAGAAAGATGAGAAATTAGAAAGTAGTTTCTGCTGGCAAGAAGCCCCCTAAGAACTGGGCATAAGATCCATGCCCCCCACCATCCCATCTGAGCATTTCATATAAACCTGCATCTATTTAAAGCGGTGTCAGGCTACTCCAATGACACATACAGGCATTACAGTGGAGGTCTTTATGAAAGGCACTCAGTAATGAAAAACCAGAACAATGTCAGACTTGTTAGACACATCTGGGATGGCACTGAAACAATAAAGTCAATACAAAGATAGCATTTTTCCTCCAGCCCACTCATTTTTTCCTCCTCCTATTTCTTTTTCCACCATTATTTATTCTTGACTCCACGTTCAGGAGCACAAAGTATTGCCATGCAACCTCTTCACTTGCAGTCTCATTTTCTGGGCCAAATCCCTCCTACCATTAATTTTACTAATGAATAAACAATCTAAACTATTAAAGGGAGCTAATTATAACCATAGCGTGGACTCTTTCACGTGCACATGGGGAAGACAGGACACAGCAGCCAACAAGCCCACGCCACGTCCCACAGCACCCACCAGCCTGGCAGCACAGCAAGAACCATGCTAGCACCATTGCCACCCACCTGCACCCTGATGAGCCATGCCTAAAATTAACTTATCATACTCCACAAGGACTATGAACCAGGATTCTCTTACTTTACCTGTAATCAAACAGTTATTTGCAGTAGAAAAGATGCATTTCTGCCTATTGAGCTCCCTTTTAGCTTGTGAACCTCTGCCCTGGGTTTGGATCTCCTCCTAGATACAGCTGTGCCCTGGAAGAACTCATCACCCTCAGCTGCTTGTCACTGCTCTCTGCCAGAAGGCTACGAGCTGAGCAGCTCTTAAGTACTTTCTGACCTATTTACTTAGGAGCAACTGATACAAAGAATGATTATTTGGGCTGTTCAAACCAGCTCACCTTATTTTGGCTGTCATTCTGTAGAAGAGCTCACATAATTGTCTCAGCTGTTGGAGGTAAGGTTATTAGCCCCCTTAACGAAATATTTACAGGAATGGTGTCCAACAGCAAACCCAGACAAGATATCCCTACCCATACCTCAAAAGAAACTAGGGTTCTCAGCACACTCGTCATCATCCCAGGAATTCATTTTGAAAGGAGGGCAAGTCTTGCTTATATTTGCTCAGCCCTTTCCAGGGAAGCAATTTCACCTAGCTCCCAGAGAAGACAACTTGCAGGGCTCCACATGCAGGGACAGCCACATGAGCTGCATATTAATGTTGCATGCAAGCCTCTGCCCTTGAAGGAAGACAAGGGATGCTGGTAAGACCCATCAAGTTGCCTTAGGGCTTCGAGTTTCGACGTACAAAAATACCACCATATGCTAAAGTTAGACTACGTGCTTAGTAAGATATTGCCTATTATGCTAGCTGTTTTGTTATTCCCCTGTGTCCACCCCACCCACAAACCTCACAAAAATAACAGGTGAAAGAAAGACTGCAGTAAGCATAGTAAGATTTGGGAACAGAAACTGCCTTTTTGTTCTGCATATGCGAAACGCAGAATTCAAGGTCTTGGTCCATCACTGTGGCTCTGGGTCAGTACCATCAATTTTACAGGAAAAAAAATAAGAGGATAGTAATACCCTAAGTTAGATGTACTCATTAAAAGCCACATAGTATAGTTTTTCACTAGTGATCAAAAAATTTTTAGAAAAAATAATAGTATTAAAGCCTTACATTTAACACCAACCAAAAATAGCAAGCTTTCTAGAAATCCATGCTATCGGGTACACGGGCTAGCAAGAGCATTTTGTTAATAAAAGAAGCAAGGAATTATGGTAGAAAAAGCACCTCAGGGTCACTGTCTTGTTGCAAAAATGAGATGTTAGGGGAGTTGCATCATGGTCCATTTAGAGCCTCACCGCAAACTCCTCTGTGTATTCAGCCTTACATTAAGAAAAGTTATTAAGCCATTCCTGAAAAAGATTAGCCAACTTACAAAGATTCAAGCCAGACTCTCTCATAGCAAGTGAGATCACCAACATCACTAAGATAACTGGTTGAGTTGATGATGCTTTTCCACCAACTCGAAGATAGCTGATATCACAGTTATCTCATTACTGCTCTCCTTTAAATAATAGAACCCCTGGTTTGGACATTAAGGACGAAGTTTTCAGACTCAAGGGAAGATACGGTACCAAGACCCACCTGGATTATAAAATACCCCACACTACCGCTTCTGTCATTAGAGATGCCAGTGTTTTCTACTCCCCAAATCCAATCAAAAAGAGTCAGTGAACACTTACACTTGTCAGGAAGGAGTAATGGTAAACGTGTGAGTAGCCACAAGAGACTGGTCTGATTTGCATAGCCACTGAGGGAGTGAATGTAAGGCAGCTTGAGCAGTCTAGTAAATCAGATTCAATATTGTTCAGTTGTCTAGATTTAGCCTTCAATTCTTTTGTAGGCTCAAGTATTTAACCCAAAAGTTCCTGTTTAAAGGCACAAGCTTGCAAAGTCTTTAGTTTATACAAAATATCTCACAGCACATATGCCCTGATGGAAATACTTTAGCTCCCTTTAATACTGTATAAAAATAAGTTTAGAACATTGGACATGAAAGTCCAGCTTAAATTTCTAGATTTTACATCATTTTAGATTTTTACATCACTAGTAAATTACAAACTCAACATTAAAGAGAGCAAAACTGGTTACATGCTGTTCTTGTTGAAAGCTTTCAATATAAACAGGTAATAAAATAGCATTGTTAGTGACAGCAATATAACAATGTATCCATTTTGTAACTTCTACTTGCTACTACATAAAAAGCTATTCACAAGTAACAAGCAGAAAGATGACTGGGGAGGGGACACAGCAGCAATAAACTATTAATGTCTTCTACAACTCTGGCACCCGCAGTAGATAATGTACTTCTGAAAAAAAACATACACAGAATATGTGCCAAAGTGTGTAGGATTCTAGTGCCACTCGTGGCTTTCTTTAAATAACGGATGTGCTACTCACTTCCTCTGTTCTATTCAAAATCTGCGGGCAGCCATAAACTTGCCCGGAACCATGCCTGCTTCATACTGCTGAAGATACGCGAACGCCAGGTGCTGAGAAGCCAGAGTTGACAAGGCAGGAGAGCAGCCCGTCTCCCTCTGGGCTTCCTCCGGGAGCCAGGTAACATCCGCAAGCAGGATGCAGGCCAGCGCTTTGATTCCTCCCAGAGCTGAAACAAAAGCTTTCCCTCTACTTTATTTTAGTGCAGAATTCATGCTCTCTTGTAAACTCAAGCTTCCAGTAAAGTATTTATGTGGCTCATTCAGCTCCTATGCAGGTGGAAAGCCAGCTTCAGAACAGCAGTTCCTGGAACATCTCTTTAAAGGCACCTGAAAGCATGACTAGTTTGAAGTGTGAGTGCTGCCTCGGTCCTGTCAGGCTGAGTTTAGTGCTCAACCCCTCCAGCCCCAGCGTGTGCCGGGGGAGCAGCCCTGCCTCCCCTCCACTCACCTCCAGCCACATCATTCCTGCCTCCACTTCTGAGAGCAACAGCAAGGTGTAGCCACAGGGTGTGTTAAACTGATAAAAACATTACTGAGTGGGCTAGCTTCCCATGCGATAAGTAGCATGAAAGTAATCATCCTGCAAACGCGAAGCATTAGCTCTGCAAAGGGAGAGGCAGCAGGAGTTCACAGCAGAGGCCAGGGGCACAAGCCAGGACCACCCAATGAAGCATCAGGTGAGGTACCTGCAGCACCAAACTATCTCCCAAGTCTCTAGCACCAGACTTAGCCCTCCAAGTGCAAATCTTCTGGTAAATTTTCAATCCTTAACAGATTCGCGGATAGGTTTTAAAATTTTAAAGATACAACAGAAATGAAAGTTTGGCATTCATTTCTGAAAGAATTATGTAAATATATAGAACATACTACAACAACATACAACTGAAACAGAGTATCAACTTTAGAGAGCTGGGGTTTGTGCCAGTACAGTAAAAACCTGCTGGATATTTCAGATCATCATCTTAACACACTGCTGAACATTTCACATTATCATCATCAGATAAGGTCACTTTTTCAAAAGAATCAAAGTTCCCATGATGCTAAATGAAATGCACATGGAACACACAACTTGAAAACAGAAGAATCCCTGGTTTTAAACATGAGAGTTGTGCAACACATTCCCATATGCTTTGTGCCAACAAGTGTTCTACGAGCAAAGTGGAACACAGACAGGAAGAAGGCCTCTATCCTAAAGCAGCTTGTAACTTCCACCTTCAGGCCAATTAAGAGACTTCCAAGAGGCAGGACAGACAGGTACATACACCAGTAGGCAGAAGGAGCCAAACAAAGGTGTCGGACACCATGGGTAAACTGTCCTGCTGCTTTGACTGCTGACAACCAGTTCCACTTCTGGCCCCGTTCACACCTGCATAAAAACAACAGGCAGTTTTGTCTTCTCCATAGCCTTCCATGTGCATCACCGTGTCTGGGCATCTCTCCGAAGTACGGCCCCTCAGAGAGGAATGGCAGAATATGTAATCTGTACATTCACGTAGGCATAGAGCACCTGGTAAGACTGATACTCTTTAATACGGAAATGGAAAAAGATGCTAAGTGTCCGCAAAATTTAAGCGACTACAAGAAGGAGCAAAAGCTGAGAACTTCTTCAACAGCAAAACTTCTGCTTACTATTCATTTTCATTTCTACTTTCACCTGTACATAAGCATTCTCACACTATATTTCCTATTAAAACTCCCAAGCAGAAAAGCTTTAAAAATGGAGAGAGTTGGCATTGCCAAACAAATCTCACATATTTCACAACTACAGAATACACCACCAAGCAGCTGCATCAATCACAAAGAAAAACTTACAACAAAAGCCCCAAGAAATCATGTGACCAGTGTCATTAGTATTTACAACAAAGCACTGTTTCCACAAAAGGAAACAAAAATAATTATTTCCTGCACTAAGTTTAAAGCAAAAACATCGACTAACACCATAAAGCTCCTGCATTCTCCAAGAAAAAAAAATTAACACACCTGATTCACTTAAAAATAGCTTCTCAAAATAGGCATGGAGAACATCAAGTTCTTTACAGGACACTGACTATGGAAATTTTTTTTTTTTTTTAATTTTCTTCGGATTAGTCTTCTGAAACACATAAGCCAGTTAAAGGAGTTGCACATAAGTTTTGCCCCAGCTTGCAAGCTCTTCTTGGGTTCACACAGATCCCCTTCCTACCTCATAATCCAAAAGGTGTCTTCAAGAATCCACTTCTGAAACATTTCTGTCACCAATACCAAGTAACGCATTGCAAATCCCTTTATCTCACATCTCAAGGCCAGTACAGCTTAGTTCACTCATCATTTCCTTCTGACACAGGATAAAGGCACCCTTTGTTATACAGCATAGGTGTGCTTTCACTCTGAAACATCTACTACTGTGTAGAACCCTTGGAGACAAAGCATAAATACATTTTATGTAAATAATTCAGATGAAACCAGCAAGTCTACAAAGTAGCTCTTATCCTGAATAGCCATTGAAAGAATACCTTTTCTTCCACAGACTATTAGCTAAACTTGCTTAATTACTTCCTAGTTTTTCAAAGACACTTTGCTTTGGGATAGCAAATGTACAAAGAAAAACTTCTTCCACACTAACTTTCTGAAGATTTCCATACAGCTCTAATCTCCCAATTCTAAGAAACCTATTACATCACAAAGAGTTAAAAGAAAACCATAAAAATGTTTCCATCCAGTATTCTGACAACACAATACAGCTGTGAGAATTTTAAGAGAGCTCAAAGCAGACATCCTTGAAATGAAAGCAGAACATATGTTGCCCCATTTATTTAAGCTGCTACCTACCTCCCACTCACACCGACACCCGTATACACTGTGCCAGATTTGCGATAAAGGCATCTACCCACGTGAACCTAGCCTGAGGCCATCTAAGTCAACTTTCATAAGCAATTAAGAGTCATTAGAAAAGTTTTGTACTATTGACACAGTGCAACAGCCAAACACTGAAGCCCCTCTCTCTGAGGCAGATAGCTTTTACAGCAAATGTTTCCATTTGTTCAATCTTGCCATGCTGCAGTTTCTTAGAAAGTTTTGCCAGCACAGATATATCAACTGAAAGAGTAAAAGAAAAAAAGCCATGTAGTAAGCATCACAGCTACTTCAGCACTATAACAACAATGAAAAAGAGCATTTTTGACAGCTTTGCTTACAGTGTTTGCGGAGGTGGTACAGTAATGCTAGCGAAACACTTCTAGCAGAACACATTGCAAATTCATTTGGAGTCTCTACCAGCATGTTTCTTCGTAGTGTAAACTAATTACCCCTTTCTAACAGCTGGACCATGCTAAGAACATGCAGCCCTTGAGGTAACACTGTTGGAACTTTTCAATTCAGCAAGCAGAGGTTATGCCTTTAGACCCAGACGTTCTGAGCTTGATCTCCACTGTCAAAGAAATATATACACGCATATTATAGAGACTAAATATACAGTAAATATTAGATAGTATGGTGTAGGTTTTTTGTTTTTAAAGGAACACCAATATTTTTCTCAGCTCAATGCAAAACAGAAGAAAAAACATATTTAAGGTTAATACAACTCGGGGGGGGGGGGGGGGGGGTGGGAAAGAGGTTTCCAGGGTCCTACAC
>VXAL01008760.1:29503-64639 GCA_013399475.1 Chauna torquata
GGGGCGGCGGCCTTCGCGCTGCTCAGCGCTGCTGCAGGCGCCGCGCTCCCCCCGCGGTCCCCGCACGCGCGGTGCCCCCTTCCCCAGCAAATCCCCTGGGCTGCGCCTTCACTGACGCGCAGGAGGGCGAGAGGCCCACGCAGGGTGCGAGCAGGTCCCGCTGCAGTGCCAGGGTGCCCGCAGACGGAGCCGGAGCCGGGAGCTGGCCGGCCCAGCACGATCGGCTTGTTCTCCAGGAGCAGACACGTCACAGAAGTTACCCAGAGTCAATTTAAAAGCTTTTTTAATAGGAGAGTTATTGTGTCTACAAATTACATTGTGAAACTCAGCTAATACGAGTGATAGGTGTACAAAAATTACCTCCTAGTGTTCCAAACGGGATTAATTGGGATCAGCATCATTAGCAAGTGAAAGGACAATCCCAAGCTGCTCTCCTGACTGTAGCGTTCACTGCTGGAAAGCTCGGAATTGCTTCACCTGCTCCTGTAACACTGCAGCATGGTAACACTGAAGTTTCTTCACATCACAATCCGCTCTTTTATGTGGCTGCAGCTCTCATTTGGGAACTGTTGTTCTTCTGCTCTTCTGCCTGTATTGTTTCCTGTAAACACATCTTCAATTACTGAACCCCCAACGCTCAGCAGATTTTTGACTACAGGTAATCTTAGGGCAAATAATGCCCTAGTTAAACCCAGTCAACCCTAATGAAGTTACAGGAATTTCAGCTATGCAGCTGAGGGCAGAACTTGATGCTAAATTAATTATGAAGCCATAGGTAGCATTCTAGCCAAGACTGCAACCACCTTCTCGTAGCAGCTCTGTAACTTCAACTTGGTAAATATTTTTGTCTTGATGCCAGCTTTAACCCTACAGAAAAGGTTAAGCAAAATTTGAGAACATACAATAAAATTTGAGAGTTGCCTATCCTCAGTGTTGTTTGCTTTTAAAGCTGTCTTCTACCTAGAAATTTTCAAAAATGGCGTATTGAAGGCAGTGCACCATCTATGTCAGAGGGAGAGAGATTCTAGTTAAGTAACAAACAGATTTTGCTATGGATAGTTTCAGGTTCACTTCTGTTCACCTCACATCATTAACATCGACTGAGGCAAACTCCAGCACAGAAAACCAACTTATCAAGCTGACAAGAAATTCAGTGTCTCATTGGCAGAAGAATGCATTTTTTGTGTATATTTTTCCTACTTCTATCCTTGAAAATGACCCCTTGCATAAGCCAATTCCTATCTCTACTTATCCTTACGAAACTTGGGAAGGAAAGCATCTCTGCTGAGAAGAGACAGGGAGATAGTGACGTGTTGGATATCTCACAAATGTTCCCAAACAGAAGAGAAACTCTTGGGGTGTGCTTACGCACAGTGTCTTACAAATGGCTAGTACTTGTGAGTTTTTCACCTTTTTACTTACTTATTTCCATTAGAAATAAAGTGAAATATGCCTTTTAAATAGACTGTAGCTGTAAAGCACACACCCCTCTAGATACAAAGCTCTTGCAGCTCTTTTTACTTACAAGGCAAGGAAATGTCTCCAGTGCACCTTTAATATAGGCTTTTGTCCAAGTTTCAAGCCAATCCCACACTGCTAGCCACACAGAAACTTTCTGACCCTCATTGCTTACTGACACAGCAGAAGTTGGTTTTTTTTACAGCCCAGGTTCAATCTCATTTCATATTTGAATATAACCACTTTTTTGTTGAGGACTTGGTAAACAGATCAGGTGTTCCAGTGTTCTTCTGCCTGTTCCACCCTGAACACCAAGCAAGTTTTCTGAGGCTTACCCAAGGCCTTGCAGCACCAAAGTGAAGTGCTTCTGGAAGCCGCCAGGAGATCACAGCACAGCAGAGCAAGCAAAGGGCTGGACAGCTCGGTTCAGCTGACCTACGTTTTGTCACTCAGAATTCACATTTTTTGTGAAATGCAATCTTATTGAAATTACATGTAGTAGAGTTGCTCAAATATTATTTTATGGTTAATAACATTTATCTAAAAACACTTTTCTACAAAGCTTTGATATCTCTGTTACGTATTTCTTTGAGAGAAATCCACATTATATTTGCTGTAGAAGCTCTGTCAGTCATCTCAAACTATAAACATGACACAAGAAAAATACATAAAATTAGTAATATAAAGCTATTTGCAAGGAAAGTTCTTTATACACAACTTTACCACCACACTATAATCAGAAACATTTCCTATTAAAGTCTACATATAGCATAATTCCTTTCAAAGCATCATTCTAAGTACTTATGGCCACAAATCTGACATTTGACAACTGCATTGAACACAATTTATTGTGGTAGTATATATTTTCAGCATCTAACAGCAGTATAAAGAATGACTTTATATATATATAAGTATAAAGAAAAACTACCAGTTCAGACAAACATGTTTATACTCACCTTGCAGCTATTTTGCACTGGTATTACAAATTATGCAAAGAGAAAAATACCCATTAAGCAAGAGTATTTCCCATTCAAAAAGTTTACTTGATTTTATCTAAAAAAAAATAATAATTCATACCCACCACCTGACCTATTAGCAACTCATTCTGAACATTTGCCATAAATTGTAACAGAGTCTATTATAGAGCTGAATGCAGAACTTGGGTAGAAGAGGAACTGAGCTCTATTAAGCTTCAACTGCTTGTGACAGGGTATATTCACTGTTTGCAGTTCTGCAGACATTCACTGGTGAACTTAGCTTGGGCGTGTAAGCAGTTCCAGTGGGAGTACCCATACATGTGTACTTACAGCAGCACTTGCCCAGCTGTTCTGACTTGCTTTGCCTGCGAAAGTGAATCGTACCATCCAGGACCCCTTCTGCAAGAGCTGTGTGCACGGCGCTGTAGACAGAGGTGTCTATCTGCCGCTAGCTCTCGAGGCAAGCTCATGTGCTCCTTGAGTGCTGCTTCTGCCTGCCTTTCCCCTCTTGGCATTTTTGTGTGCTGCAGTTTGGAAAACAGTTATTTTCAGGATCAGGCCCTTTATGCCTTCTCTGTACTGAGAAGTTCCGTGCCAAATACATCTGCATAAAAGAGAGATGAAGTGCATATTTTTCAACCATAGAAAACATTTTCTGATAAGAAATCATCCCTTTTAAGTATTTGTAAAGCCCTCAACTTTCCCCCTCATCCACAGCTATAGACAGCTTGATTCCATCCCTATGCACTTCTTTCACATTTGCAATGTTCACCAACTAGTCTGGTCCCCATTAATGCACAGCAAATCCTGCAGAGCCACTTTTTCCAAGTCTTTTTATTAACCTGGAGTAAAAAGTCACATCTGCTCCTGTTCAAGGGAGCTCTCACGGGCAGACACCTCAGTGTCCTGCTCCATCTCCATTTCCAGCAGCAGCCAGGAGGCAGCAGCCACTTTCCAGGAAGCCCAGCAAGAAAGTGCCTCTCCCCTTTCCCAGATATTTCCTGCAAGGAGAGGCTGCCTCCCAGTCCAGAAGGGCAAGCTGCAGACACACTTGGTGCCCAAAGTGGAAAAATGGAAGCACCAGCCTTCCAGCCCAGTGCTTTAGGGCAGAGAAACAGCTACAAGCTGTGTGGGTGGGTAACTTATATGCGATCTTGTAGACATGCCCTCAAAAGAAATGACAAGAAGAATGTATTAAATCTTGGTGAAAAAGATATTTGAAATGTCTCTTCCTGCGGAATCCGTGCTTTGACCACACAAAACTACCAGATGTATGACCGTTTTTCTCTGTGCTTAGAAGAGGAAATATCTGCCTGCTGTAAGCTGGCACATATTAGCATTGTAAATGACAGTTACAATACAGATAAACTCTGCATGTGCAAGCCTTGATTTTCAACCTTTTTTTACCATCCACTATCATTTCTACAAATGTGGAACAAGGGTACAACACCAACCTAGCAACCAATTTTTGTTGATACTGCTTTTAACATCTTGCCTCTCCTAGCCCTCTGCACAGTCTCCCACCATGGAAATGACAATTATTGGGGCAGCAGAGAATCACACACAGTTTTGAAAGTCTGTCCTTCTCTTCTAGGCAAAAATGCAACAGAACAAGGAACAAATCAGCATAAATATCACTGCTATTCTCAGAGAAACATTTCCAATGTAAATGGAGCATTTCACTAGAGAGTAACAGTCAAAATATTAAAATATGTAGGAAGGGGGAATTTTTGTGGCCACTGAGCATTAAAATTCATCATGTGTGGGGGAAAAAAAAAAAAGCAAAAACATTCAGTGTACAATTGATCAAAACCTTAGGAGTTTGGAAAGATAAATGAAATGTGAAAGGAGTGAAAGGAAAGACATGGAAATCAGAGAAGACCACTGCAGGGAGTACAGTCAGTAAATAACATTCAGGCAGAAAGGAGGACATCCAGTGCAATCTGAGGTTTAAGTGCCTCAGGAATTTGGAGTGGTTGCAAAATTTAACATAGCAGCTACAAAGACAGTATCTGACCTAAATACACTACTTACATCCTTACGCTGTCTGGTGCTACAATAACCTCTATAGTTTGAGAACACAAAGGTCTAAAGTAAAAGTAACATTGACATTTTAATACCATTTTTTAAATTCACAAGTGATAAGACTACTGATTAAGCTAGTCTTTTTAAGAACTACCAGTGGATATTATTTTTTATATCATACAGGCTTTGTATAAACGAGTAAAGTCAGCATCAGCCCATCATTTCCTTTCATCACCAGATGTCCATTGCACAGAGTACAAATTATCATGGTGGACACACAGAATGTTTTACACACTTAGCCTTGCAAATTCATGTAAGATTGCAACATTTACGTTTGTAGTAAGGACTTCAGTGTTTTGAAAGCCTTCCTTGGGCACGTAAGCACTGACAAATAACAAGCCCTTACCAACTGCAGTCTGCCTGTCCTAGCCCATTGTCTTTCCTTACCTCGAAGAATTTCATTCAAAGAAAATATATAGCAGTGAAACTTGCTCATTTCCTCCAAAGTCATTTTGCATTTCATCATGTTTTTCCTCTAGCTAATCTCAGTGAAGCAGAATATTAGATTTGGAGGAAAAGTGATTTTTAAAATAGACTTCTTTATGCTGTCAAAATATTAGCATCTGTCAAATGACCAGTGAGTGGTCAGCTGAGGTAGAGAGCCATTTGGGGAGCTGTGTGAAGCTGCAGACAGTGCCCAAGGACTCAGTCTAGACATTTGTTTGGCAATTCAGGTGTTTTTGTTGTTGTTGTTGTTTTGTTTTGTTTTGTTTGTTTTTTCTCTACAATAGCATTTATTTGTAAGTCATACAGGAATTTTCTTGTGAAGTCTTTCCTTGCTGTCTGTCATTGAGATATATTTTTATAGAGAGTAGTGGGGCTACTTAAGTTCTGAGTTGTATTATTTCTCTGCATTGCTCTATTTCTTAATTTTTGAGACAGTACGGAGAGAGGTGGGAATTTGCAGCTTAAGTCATAGATTTTCAGCAAGTCCAAAGTCTCAGTTATCTGATTTTTTTAAGCTAGATTTGTATCTTCATCCTCCCTTTTCCAAAATTTTGCTTTCTGTCTTGTTTTTACTGTCTTGGAAAAAAATAGCCAAATGTAATTCTTTTTCATTGTTGCACAGTAAGTGAAGCAGTGCAAGTAAGGAAATGCTCCAAAAAATGTGAAAAGAGCAAAATACAGTACACAGCTTCAACTATACACATTTCCAAAATGTACTACAATATGTCTTTTAATATCTTTCCCATCAATGTATCTTTTTTCTTGAAATGTCTATACAGCAGAACATAACAAGCATTGAGCTTAGATGTGCTAGCATGGGGATGCTTTATGATTCATGAAATAATTGCATTCTTGTTTAGCATATACAAGTTCCAAGAGCCAACAGAAATCCTGGGTTAATCAATGTCTTCCACAAGTCCTTACTGCTCTTCTGGTTTGGGCAATAACTACAAAACTTTTTGCACAGAATCACTAGTCACCGCAGATAACTATTTCCATCGCCACAGACTGTATTCTCCAGGCTAAAGAGTTTATCACTGCATGCTTATATGCTTTTGTTCCCTGCTGGCAAATGGTACTAATTCCTCATGGATGACTGCAGGTAGGCTGTAAGAACAAGAGAAATTTTTCTTTTTTTTTTTTTAATTTTTTTTCTCAAACTTCAGTAAAATCATCTTGCTTTTGACTTATAAAACTTTTTTATCACAAAGAGGAAACAGGGAGCTCAACACTCCTCATCTTGCCAGGAGTAAGGCAGGGTAAAGAAGTGCACTTTCATCTCCTTTCCTGTTCCCACAGGTGGGGACGGATAAGGAAGAAGCACCAGCAGAGGAAGCTCTGCTCCAGCCAACGCAATTCAACAGGATGGGGGTAAAGTGTCCTGTGCCAGATATGGGGTTTATATATATAGTTTCCCCTGGAGCAACAGGGAAAACAATGACTTTGGATGAAGTAATAGAACAGTGCAATACAGCACTGCACTACCCCTTTGCTCAAGGTGTGTGGCATAACCCATACACTAGCTCGGTGCCTGGACATTTCTTTCCTTGTAGAAGAAAGCAACGCACCTCTATTTCCTTATACATGAGCACTAAGGGTAAAAACCTCTGTATATCTTAATAAATTATTGTTTCTCACTACGATATCAAAATAAGATACAGATTTCTGTCATATATGCTTTTTAGTATCACAAGAAAATGATTAAAAGCAAGATTTTGCTTGTCTTTTGGAAACACTCATGCTGATTTCTGGAGTGCTTGCTGCTCATGTGCATGAGATCTGATCAAAGTTGGTTATGACACAATATAGCTATGTTGTAGCAGAAGACCTAGTACAACCTCTCCAAACATCACAAGAGCTGTACAAACAAGCAACTGTATGTTCCTGCTCTCTAGAATGTAAGCTAAGTCTTTCTGCAGCAATCAATAGTTCTTACACCCAACCAATCCGTCTTTAGGTTAATTTCCAAATAAAGACCACAATGAATATAAAATAAATTATTGATTGCTGTCAGGAAATACATTAACAAATCTGTCTCCAAGCAAGAACGGCTCAATGGTTCCAAGCAGAGCAAATTTAGTAACTGTCAGTGATTTGGAAATCCTCATTAATCAGCTGAGCTCACTCAGTAGTAAAGAAGCTTAGTACACGCTGAACTGCTCCTGAGCCAGGTCAGGGGAACAATACGGTACTATCCAGTGTGTATTTCCAAAAGTAATGCTTCAAAAAGAAGTTTCAAGTTGCCAAAGGTCAAAATGTAGTGCCTCGAAATGATGTTACCAAAAACGGTAGATCACGTGTTAAACTCACATGATCTCCTACCCTGAGGCAGAAAATAATGACAGATTTAGGCACAGCTACCAGGGCAAAGCTGGGCTGCAGGAGCAGCAGTGCACTGTTTATTTGCTAAGTTATTTCTTCAGAGATAATCAAATCATCGCAAAATGTGCTTGCTCCACTGAGATATCACAGTGTGCACACAGGATCAGCAGAACCTCATGAAACAGGCATATCTCATTACAGGGTATTTTATTGCAGAATCTGTACAGATAGAAATCCTTAGTCGTGAGTTATAACTGCACTAAAAGCCCATACCCTTATCTTTCTGACTAGCAAAAGGGTATTGACTGTGGAGAGAAAAACAAAGAAGCCATCCAGTCTGATGCATTAGCAATAGTGGAACATTCCAGCTACTCGCACACAGAATTGGTAAGACCAAGATTTGCAAGACCAGAGACAACTGAGGTGAATTTTAGAGACCACCCCTTGAGTCTAATTAAATGACACAAAGTAAAATTCACAAACAAAAATACAACATAACACACATCAGAAGAGAAATGAACAACTCGTAAGCATCACAGCCCAGCCGCTGAACAGCTCCATCGTTCTGCAAGGTCTGCCTGGGGATTTCTGTTCTGACCAGAGATTTAATCTCTTTATGAGCTAATATTTTAGTGAGGTGTGTTTGGCAGTGAACAACAGCGATCAGTCCATAACAACACAGTTTCACTATTTCTGTTCAATTTCCCATAAAGTGCAGTGCTATGTAGAGAAAGTAAGAGCAAAAGCTCCTGCGTATATGAGCTCAGTACCCGTTGCTAGGTCATCCTTCCAGACAGAAGATAAAACACGGAGAGGATCCCTGGAAAGCTGCTTGGCAGGTACATCTCCGAACTATTGACTTGAATGTTTCTTGTTGTTTATACACACTTTCAGCTCCTGCTGTCCTCAGATGTAAAAGCTGAATTTTGTGTATGAGAAAGAGGGGGCAGAGCAAAGAATGCCGATGCTTCTAGAAATCTTGATCACCACAGGCCATCTTCACTGTGCCCCACGGCCTGCAAAACCCCTGCTTTGCTTTGCTGCAAGGGGGGATATTCTTTTAATTTTTAAAATCTGATTCTCTGTGTTTTGGCAGAAGTTCTCAGCAGCATACAATTCTTCCTTCAAAGAGAGAAAATGAATTAGCATGAAATGGGAGTTGTAAATTACAGGTCATCAGTATTGGCAGAGAAATTATAGGTGCTCGGCAGCACAATAACTACTAGAGATGAACCCAGCCAATTGCTTTAGAAACTCATTATTTAACACTGGTCACAGCTGCAGAGCTATGAGGGCTGTAAACATTGCTCCTGAATGATGGGATGCGTGTCTCAAAAAAGTCTGTCCATAGTGTCAGGTGCAAGCCCTATGAAATGCAGCATTAGAAGTAAAATAAATATGCAGGATGACTGGGTCAGTGAAGCTGTGCTTCAGCTGGTTCAATATATTGTTGAAAATAATTTCCATTAAACTATAGAACAAGCATTTTCAAAATATCCCTGAAAAGCTCCTGGAGACAGTTGCAAGTGCCTGATGGGAGAGCACAGCTAGTGCTCATCTTCGTGCCATTAAAATCAGAGGCACAGTAGCAAGTCTTGATTGTCTTTTCTCTAGCATTTTGTTGTCTGGGCTCCGTGACAGTGTTATTTTATGTGATGATTCGAGCCTGCACAGCTGGGAATTCAGGGGGCTTTATGAGAGAGATCCTCCTTTTCCTTTCAGGCATCCTGGATGTCTGCTCTCCAGCAATCCCTTCAGTGCCAGGGAAGCTTTAATCCAGGTGGTCAGGCAAAGAGGGGAAAAGGAAATTGTACTTACATTTCCCCTGAGGAACACAGGTTGCAACGTGAAATCTCTTGGCAACACAGGGGCCCTCTGGAGGATACCATCCACCCTGTCCTTCTCGGGCATATTATGTCACCTCCATTTAATAACAAACCTCTTTCTCCCCTCCTCTCCCCGCCTCAGCACTCTCGCCACCATGCAGAGGAGGGGCTCCTGCTGCAGAAGTCTCTTTTTCTCTCCACCTGAGCATGTGGGCAGATGTGCACCCAGGGGGACAACAGCCTTCTCTGTGCATGTTTTCCAGCCTGCTACAATGCTCAGAACCATGCTGTGCCATGCAGGGCTGCCTGAAAATATTGATGAGTTTATCCATTTTCTTTTTATTTAAGGAGAATTATAGAGCATCATTTTTTATAATTGTTATTGCCCAGCTCCATTTCCTGGCCAGCCCATCCATCCCAGTGGGGTGATGTGCCTGCTGCCAGGAGGAGTCAGTTTATTGGAAAATGAAATGAGGATTCTCATTAAATGAGAATAACCATGTCCATCCTCAGAGCTGCTGTCTCAAGGCATCATTGATGAGCTGCTTAACTCCCTTCTTGGCCTCCTTACACAGTTCGTATGCAGTGCCCCAGAGGCAGCTCCCAAAAGCCCTGGGCTGAATCCAGCGCTGTGCTGTGAGTCTCTTTTCAGTAGGAAAAAAAAAAAAAACATTGAGGTACTTCAAGTTATTGCTTTCATCAACAGGCTTAGGTTTAAAAAGACACATTTCTGACAACAGAAACTTTTATCTGATCCTGCCACATATTGGCAAGGAAGCCTGAAAAGAGAAATTACTGCCCCTGCCTCATTGCATCCTTCATACTTGCCCGTGGTACTCATAAATGCAGGTGGGTGTCCTGGATGCGGCATGCTTTTTATTATGCAGCTCCTGAGGGGCAGTGAGGAATCACACTTTAATACAGTGCATCTGAATTTTAATTGAATTGTAGCCTGCAGCTAAGTGGAAAGACATTAAAATCAAACCTCAGTGTTTCACTGTACAGTTGATGTTCCGCTGTACTTCTGAAATAATTGATTTTCTCTATACCAGATGGACTGCTCTGTCTCTTTCCTTTCTCTCTACTTGCATATTGGTGGGAGCATATGTATTTGGTCAGTTTGTTACCTCTTAAATTCAGTTACAATTTTTCTTTATTTTGAAGTCACCTGTGAATATACACAGGGAGAAGACCACATCTGGACAGTGCGTTGATGCCAATACATTGCCTTTCTTCACCTGTGGCTCTGCAAGCCCCTTCCAGCAGCATGCCATGTCTTCCTAGGCAGGTTGCAGAAACATGGACCATGCCCCCATGACACCCGGTCAAACGTCTGCCTTATGCAGACCAGGTTGGGCTGCCTGTATTTTTTATGTAAACTATATTTCAGTGAGGACTGCTGTAAGGACAAGATGTTATAGATAATCCCTGGATATAAAGAGGGATTGTGGCTGTCTAGACCTGAATCTATATGAAACACGCCTCTCTAAGGAGATTATATAATGATCGGCAAAACCCTCAGAGGTTTTAGGCACTTCAGCTCACTGCTTTTGTTTCAAAGGAGAAGGGCAGCTGTGTCAAAAACTTGCCTGTTTTTTTTTCAGCTAAAAAAAGTCAAGAAATCCTCTCTCCCCATTACTACCCAGCTAGAAGCTTCCACCAGTGTGGAGCCCTTGCTCAGCCAAAGTGGGACAGAAATCAGCATTGTTGAGGGATCATGCAGGCCGAGGTCAACAGGTCTGGCCAGCATCATGGGGTGTATGTTGGCAGTCCCACTGTGAAGCGTAGGCAGAAAAGCTTTTTCAAGGAGCCACAACTCCCTTCTTGGTGCTGCACATGGGAGGCAGCTTCCAGGCTGGCACCTCCAAGGTAGCTGGGGAGAACAGACCGCAGACAGACACACATACACACTGTGGTTGTAGAAAGCTCCTAAGGAAACCAAACATATATATATATATATCTTACATATGCTGAATAGCATAATAAATAAATAGCACAGACCACTTCAAAAAATATACGCGTCACTGTGCACTTTGTACCTATCCCAAACCAATTGCTCTTTGAATATGATTCAGTGGCAGCTGCAAATTTATTTGATTTGGATATACGTTGGCCCACTTAATTTGTCATGCCTGGGTTTTGCAACGTGATTCCACCCTGGTGCTGAAAAACATGAAGTAGGTGTCAGAAGGAAGCAAAAAAAAGTATTAGGAGCAGCCATCCCCATATTTCTGTGCACCCCAGAGAGGAGAGCAGCCAGGCTGCCTCGCACCCTGAGCGTCGCTGGCAGCTTGCTGATGTGCAAGAGGTACAGATGCTGCTGGAGCACCCACACACCACAGGGCAGTTCAGTGGTGGTGGATGCAGTGGTCAGCCAAGGCTCTGGCCCCTCCTGAGCTGTAGTTTAATGTAACATCCTTCTGCTGCAGCCACTGCACCCTCTGTGTTCCTTTTACATGCATGGTTTAGTTTTTGCCATGAGTGCTATTTTTCTCAGTTACTCTACATGTAGCATGAACATGGAAAATATGCGGAGGAGTGTTGTAAAAGTTGCTGTTTTAGCTGGAACTCAACAAAAGAATGAGAAAAACCACAATCAGATAGAAACACAGAATAGCTACAAGTGAGTTGGTGCACCCTTACAAGAGTGGAGTTACAATAAATGTTTGAATATACAGACCTCTAAAATCAAAATGCTAAAAATAGTCTATAGCTTTTGTTTTCAATAAGGAGAGTATCTTGTTGCCAGAAGAGATTTCTTTAATGTGTGAAAGAAGAGGGGAACAAGAAATAGGTGGAAATGTTTTCTGGGCCAGAAGAAGGGAGGGTTGGGGTTAGAAGGAGTAGTCTTCCTTGCTGTTGAACATAATGGCACTTCTCCCTGCCAATGTGAACCTGCTGCTCGCTGGCAGTGACGGCAAGCCATTTCAGTGTCAATGTCATAGAAGAAGCTGTGTCCTCATGAAACTTGTCTCACTCTGATTCTCAAATCACCACAGCTCCAGGAGTGTCACTGCTAAGCATTTTCTGGTTGTTTGTATGAGGTCTTGCAATTTCCTGGTTTTTTTTTGTTTGCTTGTTTGTTTGAAGGGTGTTTCTTGATTTAAAGAAAGCTGTAACAACATAAAAAGCAACTTTGCATTCAAGAGCAAAACTTAGTTGATATCTCCCATTTCACCTTTGGAAGAGCAACTGTTCTCCCTCCCTAGCTCTGGGGATCCTATCCAGTGACCTCCATGAATACATTGCATAGTTCTTTTTGGATATTTTATGACCCATTTAAAGTGTTTGGAATAAATGAGCAATCAAGGGTCCACACACCAATTCCTTGAAATGCCTGTGATTTAGAATATAAATATTACTTGCGTAAAAGGAAAAAATAATTTTCCCAGGAAATGAAATGCCACCAAGGAGCCACACATTGAGGTGGTGAGAAGGGATTTAAGCCTTTCTGCTGCTTCCAGCATGGGGATAGAAATTACTCCCGCTCCTGGGGCAGCACTAGGGGGCTGGCCCCAGGTCGCTCTGCCACCATTAGGGTGTTCAAGGGGGCTCTGCGAGGACAGGGCTTGGACATGGTCCTGGCTTAGCCAGCCCCATGCAGGGGGGCTGGAACACTGGGACACCACATCTGTAAAGTCAGGGTGGGAAGCAGGGAAAGCCCCAGCTCCTCCCCAGGAGCCCCGAGGGAGCTCGGTCGCATTCGCAGCCCAGGACCTGCACAAGCTGCCACCAGGGCAGGTCTGTGGTCAGCAGTGTGCAGCCCAGCGGGAAAACAATGTCTCTTTTCATAGTATGTGGAGACAATTTAAAGCATCCTGAATGAAAAAGATATAACAGGCAGAAATATATAAATCTTTAATAACGTTAGAGCAGCGTGGCAATGAATATTGACTGTAACAAATGTACAAAGCAAAAATGTGTGTCTTTTGGGGCATGCAAGCTCTCTGTGACAAGCTCTGCCTCTCACTGACTGCCCCCTGGAGTGACAGCAGTAGGAAGCTCTAACTGCTAAATGCAAAAAATAATTAACCCAAACTGGAGGGCAGGAGCAGTGGGAAGCTGTGGATGGGGTGGGAGTCAGTGTGTGGGTTGTCGGCAGCAGGGGCTGCCTGCTCTCCTTTCTGCTCTGCTTTCTGTTCTGCTTTCTGCCCCAGCAGAGAGCTGTGTCTGCTGCTCAGGCAGAATCTGTGTGTGTCTTACGTGCATCGCTCTCCTCCCTCTGAACACGTGCCAGTCCCTGCCACAGCACTGTGCCGTCCTGGGACACGAGGCAGTGTCCTGCATGTGGCCTTTGGCCCGTGTAAGAATTTGCAAGCCACAGGAGTAACTGCTGACACTGAAATTCAGCCAAAAAAAGCATCCAAGCAACAGAGCAGTTATTACTTGCATGTGAGCTAGAGAGAACTGCAAAAAGCTGCTCCCTTGCAATACTGCATCTTACTGGAAAAATAAGAAATGAAAAGAGACCAAGGATCTTGACAACGGAGAAAACATGACTGGCTGGGAAAAGGAAAGCTGTAGGAAGAGATGCACAAAATGCAGAAGACCAAGGATAACGCTGTCCTGTGACAGTTGCTGGAGGCTATTGAGTAACGTGATCTACAAGAAATAGCACTGAAGGTTCAGAAAGAGATGTTGAAATGCAGGGCAAGAAAGCACATGGAGAGGAAATGCAGGTTGAATGTACACACACAGAGATGATGCCCAGCACAGCACAGACCGCTGCCTCTACCACTGAATGCCTTCGAAAGGAGACGTGGGAAAAGGCAAGCGCAGGTGTTTTCCACTGAGATTTGGTTACCTGCCACTGCTGGCTAATCATCAAGACGATCTACAGAGTATGCTGAGGCCTCCATCAGGCATCACTAGCTGCTGCTACAGTGTTGACCTATGAAAGGACACTTAAAAATTATTTCTATGAGAGCTTTTTGCATTCTGTGCCACAGCTTCAGCATTTGGCAAAATGCTCACAAATGAGAATTTCTTGCATTTTTTCAATAAAATGGAGATAAAGTGCGTAGTCCAACAGAAAGAACAGATATGGCCAACAGAAAAAGGCTTTGTAGAGGTAAACACATGCAGAAATATGAGTATGGCATGCAAGACTTGAGCTTCTGCTCGGAAATATGCCTTGGCCTCACTGGCACATGCTGCTGCCTCTGTCCTGCTCGTCTCAGGCACGGCAACACTAGTGGCCACGGGCATTAAAATGCTTCCTTGCCACAGCAGGAGCAGTGATCTAACAGAGCATCGCTGAGCTGCATGCCTATCACTTTGTTGCATCAGTTTGAAGTGCTTCATGTGACTCTCACGTCCTCATGATTCTCATGAGGCTGCCGTGTGGAGGATGGGACATGGCTGGGGCTGTGCTCTGCTGGCTGCAGGCTTCTGCCTGGGGCTCCCAGAGAGCGCAGAGAGGAGCCGTCCCTTTGCCTTCTCCCACCAGCCTCATATTGAGATTCATCTGAACATACACATACTGCCACAGAACACAATTGTATCTACAAGCGTGAATGAATTTCATCAATTTGGCTTATTATTTCAAGGGGGTTTTGCTTGCTTAATGCTCCATCGTTATTGTCTCTGCTGTAGAAGAGACAAAGCTGTTGCTCAGTTCTCAGTCACAGCCATTTATATCGTGTAATAGCACTCCTCAGGATACGAAGGAAGGTATGAAACCAATCGCGTAAAATTAGGACAAAGACAAAACCTCCAGGGCCATTCTGCTCAAAAGCTGTCACTAACGTTACCACCTTGCTTTTGTTTTCTCTGCTGGATTGCTCCCCTGCAATCTCTCAGGTAGAAGCTCTTTATTTCTGTTTCTTTAAGCTTAATTCAAACCAAAAGGAGCCTGTGTCTTTGGGGAGATCAGTCCCACATTCAGCACTAGACGTGCTGACACCTTGAAGAGGCCAATGACAATAAAACCTTTAAAAGCCTCTAAGCTCTGCGGAAATCAGTGGTGGCTTTTGCCAGTGTGAGCCAGCGAACACTCCAGCTCTGCCTCTGGTTGCAGCTTTCACTGTGTGCAGCTGCTCTGTGCTGGACACGGCCAAGCCTCCAGGCCAGTGTGAAGCCACTTGCTGGGGGAGATTCCCAAGGGAGCAAAGGGGAAATGGACCCATGACAATCCAGCCACATCTGAGCACTTGGCAAGTACATTTTGTGCCTTTTTAAATGCTTCCTCTAACTTTAAAATCACAGCTTGTTTTTGGGGAGTTTGTTGAGATACTGCTTTGCTGCCCCCAGGATGTTTTGCCCTTAATGGTTCCCTAAGGAGAAACTGGCTTACAAAGCTAAGAGATTTTTTGGAATTCGGATGTGGATGCTGTTCCCCTTCAGATGTTATTAAATATTTTCTGCCCATTGCATTGCACATATGCAATTCCTTGTGCCTACTCGTATTTAGATGATTTTATAGCTTTTTTCCCCTGCTATTATGCCCATCTGCTAAAGTTTCACAAACATAACATCAGAGGCCCCACTCCTTCAAAGAAAATCTATGCTTGAAAATTACTCGTAACCAGATGTGCCATGGTGTGTTACATACACTCAGGGATATTTTTATCCCTCCCTGTTTTCTTCACTGATTAAAGCTTTTATCATGTAACCCAGCACTTTGAAACTGCTGCTGGAGCTCGACACCACAGTACGTTGCTCCATCCCACCTTGTATCTCAGGCTGGGTAAATCAAGGTAACTGCAGGGAGACGCTGCCCTATATGCTCCGAGCAGACTGAGTAGTTTTTTGAGCACAGCTGTGATGGCACCTTCTCTGGTTTTATTTTGAGAGGTGTTTCCTCTCAACTGGGAGGAGATGCCTGGGCTGTTCTTCCAGGTCTCCCTGGGCCTGAAGAAAGCCGGTTTAGGCCAGGGGAGCTACGGGGACATTCCCAGCCCATCCTTGCTTCATGCCTGCCTGCCAGCTGCGGCCCCAGCGGTAGCCACCGATGGCCCATGAGGACAGCAGCGAGAGCTGGCCACTCATCAGCTGCAAAGCTGCTGGCCATGGAGCAAACCCCAGCTCTTTCCTTTCCACTTTCCCCTATGTCACTTTCTTTCAGAACATAGGCAAAGGGTGATTGAAATTTTACATGTCTCCCAAAAAAATTCAGTTACTTGATAAGGGTATCAGAAAAATGTCAGTTTAGAAAACCTAGCTATTGTGTAAGGTTTTTAGAAAATCACATTAAAAAAAAAAGCCTTCAATATTTTAAACCCCAGCACTTGTAACCAAGAAGCAACTAGTGCAGATGTGCTGTGGATTGCCCTGTGTCTGCAAGGAGCATGTCTGGGGCTTTTGCACCACGGCTGATGCTCCGCTCCTGAACCCACACGCAGCTATTTGGTTTCTCCTGTCAGCTCAGAGCTGCTGCGTCAGCACTGGCTGCAGGAAAATTGTTCATTGTATCTAGATAATGAACACGACTTCTTCAGCAAACATTAGACTAGAAATGTAGGCAGAATAATCAAGATAGCCATCTACTTCAGAAAAGGCTTCTGAGGAGTTAAGTTACACCCTTTATACGTCACATACCCGATTATAATTCAGCTCACCCCTGGGAATTAACATAGAAACTAATCACTATGTAAACTGCAGGATGTGTGGGAAATTGTCTCTTATCAGCTCCAGTGTTATCCCTGGGAATGCGAGGGCTCCGGCACCAGTATGCCAGGTCCTCCCTGCAACCCTGCCGCCCTCTGCTCCCAGCTGCTGGATGTCTTGGGGACTGGGGAAGGCAGTGGCTGTGAATAGCTTGACCTGGGGTTTTCCCTGTCCCAGACCTCCTGGGTGGATACAGCAATCTGAGATCCCAGCTCCTCTGTGCAAATGCAGACTCTGACACAGCTGTGGTCTAAGGCCAGGTCTGCTTCTCACTGGGGGTAGAAAAAAGGGTGCAAGAGTTGGTGGTGGGTGCCTGAGAGCCTCCCTGGATCCTTGCAGCTGGTTCTGGAGGATGGCAACCCCTGAAGGGCAGGTAATTCACCCCAAGCACCGCTGGGACATCTGTAATCCCCAGGGTGAGCCCTGGAGCAAGCTGCTGCTCTGTAGATAAAGATGAGTCATTCCTCTCCTGAGCAGCAGCTTCCAAATTACCAGGCAGGCAGGATTTTCTTTTCAATAACGTTGATTTTTTTTTTTTTTTTTGCTCAGTCTGGAAAGGTGCAATCAAGAGAGCACAAAACAAATCTGCATGCATGTGAAAAGATGGCACAGATTCGCTGTGAGCAAGCCCTGGGAAGCCACTGTGTCTGCGCATTGCCAGCAGGACTCAGCTCATGATTTTTCAGTTAAACTTTTTTAGGAGATAATGTGGCATCTACCAACTCAGTGTTTTCTACTGGAATAATGAAGTTGTGCTGAAACACTTCTTTCCCACCAAGAAGCAAAATATTTCATTTTAAGCCAGCTCTTCCAGGTTTGACACTTGTCATTCTACAGAATTAAATCAAAACTTTTTCCAACACCCTCTTTTTGTCAAGATCAGGGTGTCCCCACACCTGCCAGGGGCTGTGTCCTATGAGGACGACGCAGGCAGGAGGCCCCGAGCTGCCTCTCCATGGACATGAGCAAGTACGTGCTGCACTGAGCAAGCACCTGGCCATATCTATGGAGGAGGGATGTACTTTTAGACTGCCTGATGGTCGAGGAGGTGCCTGGCACCCTGGGACAAGCTGGGACCTGAGTCTTTATGTGACACCTCCCCGGGCATTGAGGCAGCGCAGGCAGCCCCAGCAGTGCTGCACTGACCTGAAGTAAAATGTTTTGGCATTTCCAGTTTATTCTTTTTGTTGTTTTTTTTTTGTTTGTTTTTAACTTTGCATTTAACAAAGACTAGGTACATGCACAGTGTGTCCTGATCCAGGGCACAATGATACATCAAGCTGCTGGCCTCTCCCCAGGCCTCTCCCCATCACCGCTGACCTTTGCTGAACAAAGCATTACCCGAACATCACATCCCAAGACAAGCTCCTGGCTGGCACGAGGCTGCTCAGGCTGAAGGTGCAAATAGGGGCTGCAGCTCTGCTGGTGGACAGTGCAACCCAAGGTATGGTGGCAGCGAGTACTGATTGATATCGGCTTTCCAGGACATCTAGAAGAGGGTACAAGTACTTTTCTATATTGCAAGTTTACAGAAAGTCTGTGGGTCATGCTCCTGCTTCCCTACTTCTGAATTTCTGAAGTCACTCTGCAGGGTTGCCTTTGTCTTTTCTACAGCCAGGTACAATTTGTGGTTTCTTATTGCTAGTGTTGGTCCACAGCAAATAAGCAGCAAACGTCACATTAGCATTTTCCCACAACAGTCTTCTTGCAAGGGCTGTGCTGTTATCTGCATCAGTGCAGCAGTAAGTCCTTGAAACCAGAGCCCTAGCATTTTCTTTGATTAGGACCATGATATCCAGCCCCCGTGAAACTCTTTTACATGGCTATCACCCATGCAGAGGCATGCCAGGCTAATAACTGAACACTTATTCAAACAGCCTAATTCAAGTGGGACCTGAATTCAGTGCCAAGGGCACTGGCAAGGAAGGTGAGCAGCTCCGTTCTGCTCCTGCTTCATCCCATCTGAGCTGTCACATACGGGGTCCGGACCCACCAAACACTGCACGCTGATGACTTCCACCAAGATAGCTGTCATTGCTTTTCATCCTGTATAAATAATAAATGCAATAATAATCCAGGCCTGAATTTCCCTCTTAAAGTCTAGATAAAGCTGAAATGAAGTTCAAATGAATTAAATCTGCTTGCTTCCTTTCGGTGATGAGGTTGATGAAAGTGAACTATTTTTAGTGCTAGGTAGAGGCACAACCAAATGGCTGGCAAAGCACAGAGCATGTTTCCCTGTCCTGCCAGCACATCCAGCCAGGATCTGCACTGCCTCAGTGCAAAGGATGGCACAAGCACTGTTACTCAGCTGTCCTCAGCCGTGCCCCTTTTCCTTTAGAGAGCACTGGCAAGCAGGGTCCATGGCTGGGGAGTGGGCAGCCCACCTCCAGTTGCATGCCTGGACAAGTGGAGACCAGCATCCCCTGCCAGCATCAACACGGAGTGCTTCCATGAAATCCCTGTGATTACCTGAGGATGCTCTGCTGTGCTTCTTTTACACGGGAAATGCCCTTGCTGCCATGAAACAACCACATTGCCATCATTGCAATGTGCTAGACAAGGAGGATAAATCATCTCCCTTAGGTTCAGGGTCATCCTCAGCAGCATGAGCTGGAAAGTGGCTCTTGCCACATGTTCTGTGCCTCACATCTTGATGGGGGACATGCTGGTATGGGGGCTCTGCGGAAGATGCCTCTATTTTCTCCAAGTGCTCCAAGGGCTGCAGGCGATTTCAGCTTTACTTATTGTAATGTGTCCTTTACTGTGGTCATTTGTCTTGTTCTTTAAAGGCTACAGCCTGACATTTGGTTTTTGCTGGATTTAGCGTTGCTTGTGAGCATAAAGGTTCTGTCTGCTTAAATAAAGTTTTATCCCAGATGCTATTTACAAGTTCCTGTTCTCTCCCCACCAAAACGTCAATATTTGCTTTTACTGCAAACTGGCAGGGCAGCTCATGCTTGCTGCTGAATAGAGCTGCAGACTGTACCCGCTCCACCTGTGTTTCTGAGCCCCCAGAAGCAGCTTGCTGAGGCCACGTGCCCTGGGAGGAGACAGCGGCACAGCCGGGCTGCCCCCCACATCCAGCTGCAGCTTCTCTGGGGAGGGTCTGGCTCCTTTATTTCAAGGCTAGTATTAGTAGCTACTCATTGGGCTTTTATACACAGATATTATCTCTTAAAGTGTTTTTTTTCTGTTCTTCGATGCATTTCTTTGTGTCGTTGTGCTGCACACATGGAACATATCTGCCTGGGGACATATATGCTGTCCCAGAAAGGGCAAGTCTGTATCTATGGGCTCGGTAGAAAGAGATGCTCATTTTGCTGTTGTAATAACAAATGAGGGGTTAAAATCGGCAAGGCAGCAGGATCCTATCTTGCTTTTCCAAGTGCCATCTGAGCCATTCACAGCCTGCAGGGAAGGAGCAGGGCTGTATTGGAGGTCATGGCCCTGATGGGCAGAGGGAACAGTGAGGGCGAAGCAGGGTCCCTGCCCGCAGCAGATGCTGGATCCAGGCCAGCCCAGCTTCCCCTGCTGAATGGCACGGCTGGGGCATTGCTCAGAGGGCTTTCTTCCATCCCACTCCTGCTGCAAGGTTTTACTTCTAAAAGCAGTGACGGCTGTGACACCTGAGAAGCAATAGAAAAACAACAGCTTACAGAGAAGCATTTAACAGAGATAGATAAAAACCATACTGAAAGCAGTTCTCCACATGATGGAGGTTACTTGGTCTCTTTGTGCACCCCGTCTCAATTAGAACAAAGTACTGAGGTCCTTCTGTTACACTGAACTGCCTTGAACTCACAGGAGCTAATCTATTTAAATTACTCTGCCCTGCTGTAGGACACTGGACAGGCTTTGATGTCAGTGCTAAGGCCTTCTCACATAAACTCTGCCGTGAGAGCAGACAGTGGATTTATCACTGACAATTGCCGGCACACGTATCATGGATGGGCATATGTTAGCTCTGCAATGTTATCTGGGAGATCTGGAGGCTGTGATGGTTGCAAGACTGTTTGCTAGGATTTTAACTGTGCATTCATTGTCATTAATGACTGTAGTTAATAAAAATTCAGTTATTAAAATAAGGCATCAGAAGGACCTCACAGAGCATTCCTGTGGCTCAGCTCATTTGCCCTTATCCCTGGAAATCCTTGCAGGATTTACTGCGCTAGCTGAACCCATTCTTCCGACCCAGCATTGCCCTCTGAGCACTGTACCAGGTAGGAGCAGCCCTCCATGGCTTTGCAAACTGCCTTCCAGGTTTTCAGACAAAAATCCAGCAGCCTGTGTGCCAAATGGAGCAGGCTCGGGGGCCTGATGCTGCTTTGGTTCTCGAGGCAGAATGACTCTGCGGGGGATCTGGCAGCAGCAATCCCCCCTGCCCGCAGTATGATTCTTGCATTCGCGCACACACCGTCCCCCGCAGCAGTGCCATCTGCACGTAGCAGTGCCATGGCAACACCCAAATCTGGGTAGCAGGGGTAGAGAGGAGCCCATGGGTGCCATCCTCGGTGCAGCACCCAGTGCTGGACCCTCCTGCCCAGGGGCTCCAGCGCCGAGGAAGAGGGGAGCTGCATTTCCACTGCACCAAATTGCATTTCTTCCCCCACAGCAGTATGTTTTTCCAAGTCATTACTGCAGAAGCGGTGGTGCTTTTCTGTTACAGCAGAATTACATTTCACTCCTGCCTGAGGAAGTGTATAGTGAAATGTTGTTTGCTCTGCTTTAAGAAATTGTGAGGGGAGATAAGCACCAGTCAGCAAGCTAAGCAATACAGCAAGCTCTTTCTAATAGACATTGACTAGCGCTGAGACCTGTGCTTTGTTCAATGAATCAATGTTCTTCACAGAGATCTTCCGAAACCAGATTTCCCTAATTCCAAAGTTTTCAGGATGCAGAGCTAAACTCACAGGAGTTAATCCATTTAAATTACTCTGTGATACATATTTAAGAAAACAGAGCTGAACTCATAGGAGTTAATCCATTTAAAATTGATATTGTCTTTCAGCCTTTCTGAAATACCTGTGCAGGAGAGCCCGTGGGCTTTCTGCATTTCCGAGTTAGAAAAGAGAGCAGCCAAGCCAAACTGTGCATGGGGCAGGGGGGACCAGAGTTTGCCTTACTGCCACTCACTGAGTCCAATATTTCAATTGGTGCTCAGAAACCAAACTGCTGGAAAAAGCCGCCAGGGTCCTACATCTTGCAATAAAGGGAGAGAGGATCAAAATAACCCCTGAGAGCTGCCACAAAGGTGAACAAGCAGACGGTCCCAGAGGAGTGAGCACATCCAAACTCAGCTTTCACATGGAGGCTTCAAGTTAGTCGCTTTTTCCATCCCCTGGAGGGGGGCACGATCCATTTTCCCTTAAGGATGGCTCTAGCTATCAGACACCACAACAGAACATGGTCCCATTCCCCTTGCAGTATCAAACCCGGGGGAACCAGTGGCCCCAAAGCTGCCAGTGGGGTTTGAAACTGGGATCCCAGCAGTACGGATACAGGGGCCTCACGCTCCTGCCCCATGCCCACGTGCTCGGGCATCACACCCACCCTGCCGGGGGGCTGCCTCTGAGCCCCACTGCTGCCAGCTGCTGTCTGCAGCTTCAGTGCATCGAGCTGCTTTGAAGCAAAACCAAGGTAATTTCTGCCAGACAAAACACTCTTCACATATTTTTTTTTAATCTGTAACCTTAATCCTCTGCTTTTTTTTTCTTTTTTTTTTCTTTTTTTTTCTTTCTTTTTTTTTTTTTGCTACAACCCGGTTTATTTTTTGCCTCTCTGATAGGTCCTTGCTCTGGGAAGTTTACGGACTGCTGAAAAAACAAACAAACAGTCAAACAAACAAACAAAGAAACATGGCAGGACACAGTCTTTTTATGCCTTTTGGCTGATTTTCTCAAAATAACCTTAAACCCGGGCGGCAGGAGCCCTGCCCGCTGCGGGCTGCGGCACGGCTGGGACCCAGCGCCACCGTCTGGGGAAGCGTCCGGAGCCGCCCCGGCCCCGGCGGCTCCCCCGCCAAATGGCTCTTTGCTTCCAGTCTCCAGCATCCCTCATCTCTGCTTTTGGGGGGATTTTTGGTCCTGTGCAAAGCAGCCCGTTGCTTTGCCTATGCCCCACTGCTGGGAGAATGCTGTCCTGTTTGCTCTGCACTCGCTGGGCTGTGGTTTCTACAAGCCCTTGCACGGCCACGTGCACTGCAGTGGCCCAGGGATGGACACAGGGGTATTAAGGACAAGCACACTTATAACCGCAGCCACGCTGTCCCTGCCAGGTCAGACGGGCCGGGCAGTGGCACGCTGCAGCCTGGTCCTGTTGGCACCGCATGCACCAGCGTGGTCTGTGAGCCTGGCTGCTGGCTGTCGCTCTCAGCGTGGATGTCTTTTCCACTGGTGATGCATAGGCATCACTGGCAGTGTCCAGATGCACCCCAGCCTTGGCAGCAGGACACCACCAACCAATAAATAGCACTTAGTCACAGGTGTCTTTACTGACTGCTGTGTAATCCTGCATGCTCAGTGAAACATGGGTTATATTCTTCTTTTTAGGGAGTGAGACCGCGCCCATGAACAAGTGCAAGGTTGGTTTTCTGGTGTGCTGTCTCTGCAGGGAGATGTGATGGCAATAAGGGACTTTACTTTGCACCCTGATTTCCCAGTCTAGATGAAAAAGGCTACGTAAGAGCAGGATGTGGGTGCTTTTTCAGGAAAGGACATTGCGAGCAGCCAACATAACTCAGAGCAGCTTTGTGATGTGCATCCTGGCCCAGAAACGGAGCTATGACACTCAGGCAGGGGCTTTAACTTGGAGCACGCTCTCTTGCTCATGTCCTGTAGCTCTACAGGCAGCTCCTGCTCCCCACAGCTGAGACATTGAGCCACAAGGTGCCTCCATGCTTCATTTTCATCTGCAGAAGGAGGATATTGGCTGGTCATTGCAGAGCCAGGTGCACCGTGCTGCTGTGATGATACCCTACAAACACTCAGGAGGAGCAATATCTGCAACCTTCACACACCTGGAATTACACCACCCTCTCCCCCCATATCACAGCACCCTTCCCAGTGCTGCCTCCTGTCCTTACTCCTTTCTCTCTGTGCTGCGACCATGCCCAGCCCCTTCCATAAGTGAGCTCTCCCCTGAGCAGCCCTCATTCAGACCCCTCCAAGCTGGGTTCCTCACCAACCCCTTCTTCCTTCTCACACATCCTCTGCCCCAAGACTGTCCAAGTCCCTTGCTCAGGCTCTCACTAACGCTCAGCGCTGGATGCTTTCCTGCAGCACTTTTGTCCACCTGTTCTATCCCAGTGACACTCCTGACATCTCCAGGCCTTCTGCAGTGGAGGCCAGCAGAGCCAGGACCAGGTGCTCTGCATGTGGTGGTCCTTTGCTCCTATTGTGGAAAATGCAGCATGCACAAAGCATACAGGGCCCAGCAGAGCTACAGATCATGCCAGATGGTTGCCATTTATCCAAAACGTTTGTTTGAATGGAGCTGTTACAAAAAGTATATTTGCAAAGATTCTTAAGTCTTCTGTCCTTTCAGGTGAAGAATCCTGACCTTTTTTGAGGCCTGTGCTGAAAAACTCTGTAATTTTATTTGGCTTGATCTCTTTTCACAGAAAATATTTTGTTTGTTTGTTTCCTGATCAACTCCAGCTAAAGGGAATCATCAAAGCAGGAAGGACACTTCTGCAAAGGAAACCTTGCAGGAACCGTGAGACTTTCTGTAGAAAAGACCTACCAAAGACTGCAGAACTACCAAAATGTTGCTCATACAAACAGATATTCTGAAAGCAAATTATTGTGTAACTTTAGTAACATGCCGCGGATGTGAGTACTTTGTATCTGCTTATAAAAGGCTCCTCTTGTTATTTATTGCCCCTTCCAGGATTAGCTGAGGAAGGAAATGGGAAATTTTATTCTGGCATGTAATGGATGTGGCTGAGGTGCTGAGGAGGAAATGGAGCCAGGACCCTCAAAGAACAGTGCTTTCCAGCTAAGCTCTGTGGGGTATTTTACTTTGCATTACAATGTCAGAAAGGCCCAAGTCTCACATCCCTATCCAACCCTCCCTACAACAGGGGCAGCACCTTCCCTCTGACCGCTGGTGGGGAAGGTGATTGCTGATGGTCTGTGGTAGGAGAAAGGAGGCTGTGTGAAAAAACTCATCATTCCTGGGATGGGAGTTTAAAACCAAACCAGAGCAGCAGGGAGCATTTCTGCTGCTTTCTTCCATAACTGCCAACCACCGTCCAGCCACTAGCTCAAATGTGCCACATTGCCCCCAAAAGCCAGCAGTGTTGCATCCCTCACCCCTCTGGTGAAGGTCACTGCTGTCCTACACACTGGGACACAATGAGAGGAGGGTCAAGCACATGGCCTTCCTGCTGAAGAAGGCATTTCCCTTGTGTACTAAATATGGGAGCAGACATAAGTACCTCTCTTGTTCTTTCCAGGGTCAGCAGGGCACAGGAAAACTTGGAGGAGGCTTTTCCTTCACCTCCACTTCCAGCCGCTTCCCTCACACTGCGGGCAGGGCCAGAGCCGGCATGATGCGGGGGCTGGCGTTTAGCACCACACTGCTTGAGGGGTTTTAATTTTCCCAAAAAGGCTTACCTGAGAGCATGCATTGCCTCTGGGCTGGCTCTGGGCAGGGAACATGGGGTTGCAGCCACAACCACACAAGGTCCAGGCATCCTCCCTGGGGCGCACCCCCAGCTCCAAGCCACCAGAGCCCGGGGCCACAGCAGGAGCCTCTTCTGTCCAGTAGAAAGCTGGCTCTAAAATAAGTTACATTGCCTTCATTGTTTCTTGGCTCCAGTCTTTAAAAGTTCAAACTGTTTTTGTTTTTCCTGGTGTTAGTCATGCACACAGATTGGGAGCCCAACCTGTAATTCTGGCTTTGCTGCTGCTATAAAACATTCACACTGTGCTCTTCTAAACCAGGAGCAGAAACCTTTAATTTAATTCCACTAGAAGAGTTTAATCTAGGACTATGACATTTCAATTACTTAGTAATGCATATTTAACATTTAGCTGTACACATCTAAAATTAAACTGAGGAAAAAAACATTGTATATAAGCAACTGTAAGGATTTTATTTAAAGCCAGTAAAAGTTGTAAATTTAGAACAAAGATCTAAACAAAGGCATTTAAAGTAAACTCTTTTGCCTGTTAGGCTGCATAATTTATAGAGCACTGTTCAAAATGAAATGGCTGAGATTTTTGTTTCTCCCTGGTTTTTGCATTTTTGGCTGATGGGGGACAGAAAAGTTTAAAATATTGAATGTTTCCCCTGGATGGGAAAACCATTTCTGCACCATGTTGGTCCCAGCCTGGAAAACACAGATGTTCCTCATCTCCAGGGCTTGGTGCAGCAATACAGGAAACCACTCAGGTTTGTTCTCATCGCTGCGGAGAGCCAGGTGTGCTGGTTTTCAGTCTAGCAGTCCATAAAATAATGGGATAAGCAACATGCCGGTACTTCTGCCTCTCGCACAGAGAACACAGGCTCATTGTTCCCCGCTTTGGCTTTGTCTCCTGGTATTCATAGGTCCTCTCTTGCTTTTCAGTGGGGCTGTGAGTTCTCTAGGGCAGGGTGTTTCTCCATGCTCCATGTTGGTGGGGATGCTGGTCCAGCATGGTGGCTCATTCAGAGCTTGGCATTCAAGTGCTGCAGTACATGAGGCGCTTGACAGTTTGGCTTTCTCAAACTTGAGAAAGTTTGGCTTTCTTAAATGGTGTCATTAAGAAATACCTTCAATTTTGTTCTTTAACATTGCTGCTTTCTGCATCTCCCTAGATGATTGTTTATTGCCCACTGCCAGAGCAGTTTCTACTCCTCCATAGCGTAAGCACAATAAATCAGGTTCTTTTTAGCACAGCCTCAGGAGTTCCCTGAGCAGTTTCAGTTCCACAGGCCCACAGCATGACTCAAAGCAGTGAATGGATAGCCACACTTTCCCAGTCAACCTCTGATTCTACCCAAAAGTTATTGCTGGATATCAGTTGGTTTCATTTCCATGGTGGTTGGTACTGGGGATCTCCAGCCTGTGGTGTAGCCCCTCTGAGCAGAGGCAGTCCTGGAGGGCTGGAGTGGTGCAAAAGTTGATGGACAGCAAAGGAAATCCAGGGAGAAAAGAAGAAATCCTGCCAGGCTGCAGCAGTTTGGAAGCAGCCCCACGGAGGCAGCTGTTCGGGGTGGGAAATGGAGCTTCCCCACTTGGGCTTGTGCACACACGCTGACCCACCACGGGCAGGATACAGCTGGGTTTCTGCACTTCCTAAATATTTTTGGGATTATTATTAGTTTTTAATTGAAATGAAATTGCAGGAAATTAAGGGAGGTGAGAATGAAAGTGCAGGTGTCAGCAAAGGAACTGCTTTGTCATTTCTCAACCAGGGCACTGCAGGGACCTGGAACTGCTGGATAAGCTGCAACTATACCAACACTAGAGCTGCTTTTACAAACGACCACTGATGTCTCTATTAGCTTCCACAGCAGATATCAACACCTGTAGAAGGAAAAAGATTTATTTCCACTAATAATGCATTCTCTGCCAGCAATGGAGACTAAGTTAAGTACTGTTAGCTTTGTCTTAGAACAAAAGATAAAGGCCACATAGTGCTCTTTTAAAGCTCAGACATGATGTTTGTACTAAACTCACCTCTGGTGAAATAGCTAGGCTGCTCTCCTGGCTGCTGGAGCATACAATGAGGATAAATGTGGTCCTCAGCAGTCTTTAGAGGAAAAGTAAATACTGACTCTCATTAAATATAATAGCATATAATAATCTGATATTCATTTACTTAATGCTCCTGCTATTAATATATGATATTGACCCAAATGTCGGAATAGCCTTATCCAACGTTCTGTCATCTACCATTAATCCTTATCAGCTTTGTGGTCATGTTGAGATCTCCCTTGGGTATGTTTCCTGGACACTAGTAAACAAATAAACTGCTTCTGCTGGCTGTAATTAAAGAAATATATCCAGCAGCAAAGGGGGGCCCTGCGATATCCTTCAGATAAATTGCAATGGCAGAATAAGGTACTCTCCCTGCTGACAAGGAAAAAGAAAAGAGAACATGAGATCAAATACAAACCAGATGCAGCGCAGTCTCTGGGGTGCCCTGCTGTTACCACAGCAAATACTTTGCTGGTCTGGGAGGGCTCTGACTTATTTGTCTTGGGCACCTCTCTTTTCCACTGCTGTTATTCCAGCCTTACTTGCACCTCTCTCTGCTATCCTTCATGGACACCTCTTTGCTACCACCTGGTTTTCCCTGTCTTTCTCTGTCCTTTGCCAACATCACTTCTTGCACTGGAGAGTACAGCTCACCTCCAGGAGGTGATTCAGTGAGTGTGCTTTTGGTAGACTCCAAACACCATAAAAACCCAAAAGGCCCATTTCAGACTATTATCCCACATCTGGCAAGCCAAGTTTGCAAATATTCACCATGTGCTGTTTCTGGGCACTGGGGAGAGCAGCAATTTAATTCCCTCTGGGAGCCGGAGTCCATCAGGAGAAAAAGCAGCAGAACAAGACACTAGAAGTAAACAGTAATTATCATCAAAAGCACAGATATATATAAACTGGGGTTAAACTACTACTGAAGTTGAGGCAGAAAACCATGAAACTAGGAGAATTCAAAGCTAGGGCTGCCATGGCAACCTCGACTTACTCTGGTGTGGTTGGGCGTTGCAGCATTTCTCCAGGACCTCCCAGCAAGTCCCAGTGTTCAGCATTTCATGGACATTATTGGACAGGTAACAGAGCTGCTGGAGAAAGTGGCTGGTGCATTTGTGAAAAAGGATGCAAGTTTTGAGGGAAGATCTGGAAACCTAATATTGGAGGGTACAAACAGATGCACCGGTAGACCCAGGGTCACGAGTCAGGTAGCACATGAACTTCTGAGCCCGCAGCCCAAGAGAGACATGGCACCAGTAGAAGCTGATGAGTCAGGAAAGCAAAAGTTTGAAATCTGGAACAATGAAACCCCAGCTGCAAGCCCTAAATCAGAGTCAGCTACAGCACCAGCCCTGTTGACAGAGCTACTAACTTCCAGTTCCCTCTCTGCCCAGCAGATACCTCTGTGCAACAGAAACAGCTTTATTTTCCTCTAAGTAAAATTCCTTATAGCCATTCTTCTCTTCATGTGACTTAGAGTCATGGTTGCAATTGTTCTGTAGAGGAAAGGAGTCTTCAGATTGCTAGCTGATAAAATCCCAGTTAAAAAACAGTTTGACTTGCTGGCTGTAGCTCAGGGAAGTCTGCGTTCTCCCCAAACCCCAGCAGAGGCATTGTCCAGGCACGCACCCCAGGCTATTACACACAGACGCGATGACCACAGACTGGAGACGTTTTCTTAGTACTGATTGGCTTCAGGTTAATGGCATATATAAAGTTACAAATTCCAGATACCATAACACTTTGTGGTGTTATCATACCTTTCAAAATCTAACTGATTTTCGTGAGTGTTTTTAGAACACATCCATTTTGGTTTAAATTTGTGTCCAATGCAGAAAATGTATGCAAGGTAATTCATTCGCTGTAATGTTATTGTCTTTTCTATTTCTACTTTTTCTTTCAAACATAAGACTGTTCTGTAAAGCCATGTTAGTAAAAGCTACTTATTTGTTTCTGATTCAACACTTACATTAATCCTGGATTCTTTTTTAATCTTCACAAGTAGCTAATTATCTTTTCAAACCTGACAAAATTCAGTTCAAAGGAAGCTGCTCACAATTCTTCCTTAGAAGAATAGAAAATGCACCTTCTTTTAGTGTAGATTGCTTTCATCGTGACTTTTGGTGAGCTGTAATGAAGAACAAAAGCAAATCTCCAGAGGAAAGCATAACTCATGGCTCTGCTATACAGTGATGCACCAACTCTGATTCATAAACTAGCAGTATGCTTCTAGGCACTTAAAGATGGAGAACAGACCAAACAAAAATGTAACAATTGCTTACGAAAGCATACACATCCACTGAACATCTTTAGACAAAAAAAAAAAAAACATGGAAATTTGGAGGACAGAGCATTTGCATTGGCAAAGGCTGAGACACAACTCATCTGCACAAGCAGAAATTGTCAGTACGCCAGGAAGAACGAATAAAGAGCATGTCTACGTAATTAAATTGGTTTATCTGTGAGAGCAGATGATGTAGCACAAGTCAGAGCAGCAGGAAAATTCTTTGAATACAAATCTATGCACAATGAGTTTTGGGAGGGCACCTTAGGAGGCAGCTGGGGCTTTCTCAAGCATTTCTTATTCCATTCAGCAGGCACCCAGCTTGCACCTCACCTTCAGTTTAGTAGCTGCACTACATGCTGTTTCACATTTTGGATAGCTCCCCACAAAAATAACAAGGTTATTTCTCTTCCGACAAACCAGCTTGATGCTCTGGGTCTGGAAGCAAGGGGAAACCCCCAGACATTGCCAGTTTCACTCAGCTCCAGGCACCACATCCCCATGCTCGTGGGACAGAGGCAAGGTCTGGTCCGTGCTCTTGCTCTGCTCGTCCACCCAGTGGGTGCTAAGCCCTCTTCCTCCCACCCCCCTGCCCCTGGGAAGGTGTCTCCCTGCTGGGTTTTCCCAGGGTGGGACTGGCCTTTGCAAAAGAAAACTAAGCCAACAACTTCAACTGCATAAAAAATTCTCTGCTGAGCACCTCCCAGCTCGGACTGACTGCTCGGCTCCTGTGGTGGCTGGGCTGTGCTGGGATGCGGAAGGGCCAGACAAGTTTTACCACGAGGAAGTCTAACATCACACTTGCCTCAGGTCAATATACTTCAGGGACATGATTCCTCTGGCCTATCATCTCAGGAACAAACGAAAACCTGCCTGTTCTGAAGACCTGCTACTTCATCAGGGCTGCAAACAGAAGAAAACTAGCACTGGAGGAGCTGCGTGAGGGACAGGCTGCAGGATGCTGCTCACACAGCCTGAATCCTCCAACACTACCAGCTCGTGCAAAGTCCCTTGCTGTCAGAGCACCTTTTCCTCTTAATCATGGCAGGAAAAGATCTCATCCTTGGACAACATTTTCCAAAGGAACTCTTCTGCACTTTGCAATGATGTGGGTTATTTTCTTTCCTACAACGTGACTGGTGCTGAGCTCTTTCCACGCTCCCAGGGAGGAAAAGCATATGTTACAGTGCCGCATGATCTCTGCATGAATACAAACCTGTTCACCCCGCTTGAGTAAACAGTCCAGGCACGACAGCCTTGCGGTGTGGCTTAGCGATTAGCAGCCAGCTGATGCCACTGTCTCTTTCCACACCCACCACACACAGCAGCAGCCACAGCCAACATCGCCACATCTCTCCCTTGCCCCACCTTCTTCAGCAAACACTGTGTTTGATGTATTTTTCTCAGTTTGCAGGGATTTTGTTGCTCTTGTCACCAGGATGTCTGGAGAGGGCTGCCTGGAAGCCCTCAGCTGGGTACAATGTGTTTCCCAGCACAGGTTTTCTCCTCCTGCATGCCCAGAGATGGGTGTTGGACCCCTTTCCATCAGTTGTCCCCATATTTGCATTTCTCAGCATGTTACTCCACCCCTCACAGGATGATTTGAGTTCCCCCATCATGTTTGGGCTCCCTGCTCACAGGCATCCTCCCTCCTTGCTCCAGTTTCCCTCATTTCCTCTCATTGCTGATACTCTCCCAAAACTGATCCCCTCGTATCACCTTCCCTGGTAGCTCTCCTGCACCGTCTTGGGTGGTGGCAATTTCTGGAGGCTCTGCCACAGCCTGCAGCAACTGGGTACGTCTGTGCCCTGGGATGATAGCAGGGAGCAGCATGTCTGCTGGACCTCCACCTGGGATCACGGCAGGGGAAAAAGCAAGGAAAAACAAAAGGAGAATCAGGTGATGGAAATTCAGACCAGAACACACCTCTGAATGCCAGTTCCATCCGATTCTCCGCGCTGGGCACAAGCAGTGGTTGGACGGTTGTAGGTGGGACGCAGCTCCTCGTGGTCTGCTCAGTCTCTGCTGCATACTGCTTTGTGCCGCCTTGCTCCCCGGGATGCTTTGCAGGCATGTTAGCTGTAAGAGCATGCTGTGTGCATGCGTGTATGTGTGTGCCTCGACACATTTGCACACACAAACAGGTTCATGGCGCCGTTTGCTGCAGCAGAAGCCACAGGACACCTCTAATGACAGTCCCAGGCTGTTGTTAGCTCTGTGCATGGCTAAACCTTACAGGGAGTGACTGCCATGGGCACAAAGCTGCCTGTGCAAAACAGCCGTGACCCAAACGCTGCAGTGAGCCTTGTCCCCAGGCTGGCGCAGGGGCTGGGTGCTGCCACATGACGGCTGCCCGAGCGGCGGCGGTGAGTCAGCAGCGGTTTGCAGCGCTGGGAAGGAGCACTGTTCTCACAAAGAGAACCAGAAATCATCATTTACTTCAATGGGCTGTCAAACCAGTTGGCAAAGATAGATCCTCCTGCGTGTGTGTGCAAGGTATGCAGCTTTTCCTGTTTTCCTGCTCCTCTTAGACCAGCACAGGCTTGATGCTCAGGACTTAAACCCAGAGGGAATCATCCTCTTTTAACTGACCATTGGTGCCATCCCCAAGCCACATCACAGCTCCACATAGGCATCACCTCTGGACATCTTTGTCTCTCGTACTCTCACCAAACGCCAAAACCCAGGGGAACATGGTCACACAGACAAACATCTCCAAGCCCTGGGATCAGATGCAGGAGACCTCGGTGTGGCTGTAGGTTCAGTCACGTGTTTTGGGCTTGACTTTGACCTCCCCTCCCTATGGGTGACACTGGACCAGCAGGACACTTGCTTCTCCCTGTACCCACAGGGCAGACAGAAGATCCCCTGCTGGCTGTGCTGCAGGGGGAACCAGTTCCAGTTTCGCTCTGAAAGTACTTCTAGCAGACAGATATAGGGTAGATTTAAAGCCTCTGCAAAATATTACCAGTCTTCTGATTCATCTAGTCACTTAGGGACAAAAACATTTAAAGCAAAATTATTGTTTATCATTGCTTTAAAAAAATAAGGGTAAGAAGATTTTTAGCTATTACCTCCTCTTCTGCCTCATGTGGGCCTGAGGTTTGGCTATTGGGACAACTGGCCCAGGGGCCATTTTGGGTATAAATTTGAGGATTTAGCAGCCCAGTTCTCACAGAGCTGGCCATCACGGCCCCTCCAAGCCACAGTGTGCCACGTTTCATCCAGGCATGCAGGGCACATCCATGGCAAGGCAAGACAAGCTCTTGCTAACGCTCATCAATGCTGACACTGTCCCAGTGCTCATCCCTGTCTGCAACCTGGGAAAGGCTGTGCCAGCCCTGGAGAGAAAACACCCACGTCACTTGTAAATTCTAATTATAACCTTTATCTTCTGTCTCTGGAAACTTTGTCCCTACTACATTCAATTGTCCTCTTGCTGCTCTCTACAAACAGCAAAGACAACAACATCCAGCCTTCGCAATGCTCTGCAAAGCCCCAGCAGCACCCTGAAGAGCTGTGGGCCAGCCTGACCCTGCGGTACCTACCAGCCGGCAGTAATGCCTCCTGCTCAGGCTGTCATGGCAAGTGGATTTCCTGATGCTTAGGGACACTAGATGAGACCTCCAAAGCTTATAGTATATCTGTTTCCATGGACAAAGGTGGTCTGGGCTGTGCCACAGTGGAACTGTGGTTGTACTGCTCCTGCTCTGGAGGCTCTAACAACCTCCGAGAAGCCGCTCTGATGCAAAAGGCAAGTGGTATGGAGTGTGTAGGTCAAGACCACTGCAGTTAGGCTGAACTTTAATTACCATGTAGGCCTGACTAAACCCCTGAACTGGGCATTTATTTCAGGATTCCTTAATTCTGCGACTACGTAATTTCCTCTGCATAACAAAACATGAAGTCATGCAACTGCCAGCGGTTACTGACAGGCTGCTAAACAATTCAAGACGCTTTTCCATAGCCTTTTTTCCCAGTTTCTAGAGCTGTCTGCCTTCCCAGCAGAAGGTTACATCATTGTTGTCTTTAATAATTTAGAGACCATCCCACTTACACTAATGCAATCAGGGTGTTTGGCTGTCAGTTAAAGCAGGAACAGTGAGCCGTGAATCACAAGTCAGTAATTTTCTGTACCAGCTATTTGCCCAAATTCTTCAACACTAAGAGCTTAAGGTATACACTAGGCTTATATCTACTTATTTTTAAGAGAAATCAGAAGAATTGCTCACATGTTCCCAGTTTGTCTCCTTCCTGTTGTCCTAGCTGGTTTGGCTGGGAAGCTCCATGATTTTTTAAGGAAACAGGAAGACACAGCCCCACACCGTGTGTGCGTGCATATGCACAAGCACCTCAATGACCAATTTGACAAAGGTAGCTGTCTCAAACTTATTAAGTACTTACCAGTTTTACACTGGCTTAACAGTTAATCAGGCTCAACACCCGATTTTTTCACAGATTTTGACAACAACTATACCACATAGTGACCCTCTACCAAGCTGTGCTCAGGCAGGAGTACTGCTTTGGCTCAGAAACATGTACTTATTGCTGTGCAGATATTAAAAGGAAAAGCATTCCAGGTTTCAAAGGAATCCTCTTTCCTGCATGAGTTATTGCTATCTGATCATTCATAATTTGATGGCAGAATAAAAATGAGCACAAGATAAGATGAAAATTTATTGGAAGGAAAATACAATGCAAAGCAAATAAGGAACCATATAATTTAATTCCTGCTACTGGTTTCAAACATTCATTACAGAAGTTAATTAGAAAAAAATCCTTTTAAAAATTCTTAGCAATTCATCTAATAGACTACCTTAATTCTCTGTCTTGTGTTTCTCACTATTACCTTGATTCTGGTTTCCTCCTATGGCCAGGCCGATAGAAAAAAAGCAGGCTTTCTCCTTGCCTCTTTTCCACTGTACATTTGCTATTAACCAGGCGTTCTGGCAGTGTTTAACACCGGGGATAAACATTTATATCTGATTTATCGACCTCCACTTGAACATCACCTGATAGGTCACAGCAAGCACCGCTTTGGTTGCGGCAATCTCCCTGAAAGAGCATTCACGAGATAAGCAGAAAAATGGGCAAAGTGCTGCTGTGCCACTGCTGCCCTGATGCTATGAGGCCACGAGTTTTCGGGGGGCTCTATCTGCCTCCCCTCAGGCCCTGTTTGAGCTGGGGAGCAGAGGAACAAGTCATAGCTGGGTATGGGCCTCCTGCATCTGGGTGCCCTTAGATGTCCCTTGTTGATCGACACGGGCCCAGATGAATCCCTTGCACTTGTGGCCCAGCCGGAGGGGTGGGAAGGGGACAGAAGTGGGTGCAGGAGTGCTGACAGCACGCCTTCTCCTCACTGCTTCACTGTACTGCACTTCTTCGGAATGGAGCACAGGCTGTCGGGGCGAGCAGGGTTGCACGGCGCTGCACGGC
>VXAL01008761.1:0-18763 GCA_013399475.1 Chauna torquata
TTTTGAAAATGAAATACCTGATTCGGACAGTTAACTACTATGTCATCTTGAGAGCCAAGTGAACGTGCCTGTACGGCGCGTTAGCGAGCGGGCAGCACCTAGCAACCCTTCCTTGATGATGCGGTGAAAGCCTCCGAAGCTGCAAGTTGCACTGAAGGAAAACAAGACTGGGACACATCCTGCTGACCCACTGTTCAGTGACCCAAGCCGCAGAGGTTTCCCTACGATCACCAGCCACATCCACGTATCTCAGTTGCAGGTCTGGGACCTAACCTTCAGGAACGTGGATGCCAGCTCTGGAATAGCGCTGTTGGGTACGCGTGTGCGCCCACATCAGCCGTGCCACCTCCCGGAGGTATTATCCAAGCTTTATCTGGTATAACTGACATGACTTCTGATGTGATAAAATGACTAAGAAGCACTTTTAGACCTCTTTGTAGTGATTATTTCACCCAGTCATAGGATGTAGTCACAATTCTAAATATTTAAAATGGGGGAAGGAACACAATCTATTGATCTAATTAAATCTGCCAAGGAAATTCTAGCAAATGCAATATAATTATTAGTGCTGAAGACAAGCCAAGATTACTGCCAGTCTAAAAAAACGCCAAAGAATCTTTTGTTCCTTAAAGGAGCAATTACCTTTTTAACAGGCAAAATGACTCAGTAATGTTATTTTTTGTAGTCACAAATGCACAACAGCTGATAGAAGAGCCTAAAGAAATACACAGCAGTTTCCATCCTGACTGAACTTTTGCTCGCACAATTTCAAGCGTCTACAAAAGATGGGCAAAAACTCCCCTTTTACTCACAGTTCCTTGTGTACTGCCCAAGGACAACCCCCTCTGCTTAGCATCTAATCAAGGCAAGCAATGCAGCACTTGGGAGTTACTGAGCTATGGGAACTGGTGCCGATTCTCATCATGCCGCTTGCCTGTAACCTTCAGCTTATGCTGAACATTTCTATATTTATTGTTTCATTGGTTTCCAAGTGAGAGAAGGAATAAGAAAGGCCATGAGAAGAAACTGGGATGCTCCAGCATGAGTTGTCAGTCTCCTGCTTCTTCCACGGCCCTTCTACTTCAGAAGTTAGTTATGGGTTAAGGCCTCTGATGCCAGAGAAAATCCTGCTTGCCAGTCAATATTTGGCTGTATTAAGATGACTCCTTTTGTTCCCTTGATATAAAGACCCCAGTGGTATCAACGCTTCACTTAAAAATGGCATCTTCTGTCCTATTAACTTTGCTGGGACAGTAATTGAAAACTTAATAGATGATGGTGTTATCTTTAATGCACGGAAATTACTTTGTTGTACTGTCCATGAGTCTGACAAAACGCAGGTGCCTTGGCAATGAAAGCTGAAGAGTAACAGATGCAGTATGGAGCACACTGAAGCCCTGGAGAAATTCCTCCAGGATAAGAGTGCGCTCAGGTCTTTGAGGAAAGCTCTGGTGAGTCTCACCGTTAGCCACCAAGGAGTGCTTCAGAGGAGTGATCTACACAACAGTACTATGTGTCAGCTTCAGCAAGCACTTGCAGCTCAGACAGTTTAAGATTGCTATACAGAGGAAAACGAGCACCTTTTTAATTACACCTTCAAGCCCTGGATGTGTAGGACAGCAAAAAGGTTGAAAACACTGAAACCTTTGGAACTGCTCTGTGTATAAGAGCATGAAAGCAGAGAAGAGCAAATTTGACTCACGGCTGCAACGGCTCAGCCTTTATTCAGAGATTCCCATGGTACCAGGCTTCCTGAGGCAGGACACATTTGCCCTTAACAATCAAATCACATCAGCATCAAAAGCCTGGTGACATCCAGGCCAGAGAATATTGCTGAGTACACCTGAAGCACAAAGCCTGTCCACAGAGAGATTGGTCACAAGGTGATCACAACTGGCACAGACTGCTCCTTCATCTCTCTGTGCCAAGCTATGCCATTATATGTTACAGACTCCCAAAAACAGATGCACAGGCAACAAATACAAATTCATGTCAGCGTTGCTAGTTCTAGGCCTCGTGTCATTTGGTAACACGTTTATCCTGTAAAAAACATTCTTAAGAATTACATGACCAAAGATGCTGTGCCTCCTGGCATTACGCTGTCAAGCATCTAGGAAGTAGCCTCCACAAACCCAACACTGGAAGGGCAATAGCAACAGAGCCCTGTGTGTGTGCTGTACCTTAAAAAACAAAGCGTCAGCTATGGGATGTTCTGCCTAACTTGTATTTCAAACAGAGGATCCTAAGAAGAGAAACCTGATCAGATTCTCTTCTCACATTGTGCAACTGAAATACAGGTAAGAAACTGTTCTCTTAAATGTTTGTGACACTAGAAAGAAAAGGCAAAAGAAGCCAGAATGCTGCAGTTCAAAGGAAGGGATGACGTGGTATGAAAGGACACAGAAGAAGCAGACTGCTACCAGAATTACGACAGGAGCATGGTAACCTATCAAGTCAGGATCACATCAGAGTGGGCTCTGCAGGAACATACAACAGTCCCTATTCCAAATTGCAAAAAGCCAAGAGAAAGCTTAGAAAAAAAGGCTAGCATCCCTTGCAACATGAGCACAGAGAGGTTTCAGAACGTGTCTGAGACGACACAAAAAGCCAGGAGAACCAAGAGCTGTATCTCCTGAGTTACAGCCAAATGTTCTAACCACGGTATGTTTCACCTTTGAACCAAGGGAAACTGAATGGCTGGAGTTAAGTCAACCTGGGTTTATGTGCCCAGAGTGACATAATCAAAAGTCCTGAACACGACTGTCAGGGGCACTGGGGCAGCCATTCTTTCTTACCTCATTTTGAAAATCATACTAGATACCCATTTTATTCATTAGGGAACTAAATAGTCTTAAAAAATTAGAGGGAAGAATGCCATCATCATTGCTGCTCTTCTTAACTAATTACAGCCAAGTTCAACCCTGCTAAATTTACAACTGAGAGAAATCAATACTACCATTCTGACTTCCAGCCCAGGTTATAGCTGAAGAGCCAGCACTACCATCTTGTAAGAATTAAGTGAGCCCCAGCCTCCCTTTCAGTTAGTGTAAGTTTTTCCAATACATGTTTTTTTCCCTTTTGGCATCACTTTTGGCCTGTGGCAGTAGGGCTTGGAGGTCACTGTTCTAGAACAAGAAGTTCTTTCTATAAAAATAACTTTAAGGTAACTCTGCTCCTCTTAATGAGACCATCACTTCAGTCTTTCTTTGACATGTATTCCAGTGTCAGGTTTTTTTCTCCAGGTTTTTAGATTTATCATTCTCTTCTTTCGTACGACACATGAATTTGGAGGAACATACAACATCAAATTGTATGACCCAATAAATGAGTGCTTTGCTCAAACAGCTGCAGATGAAGGTCTGCAGGACACTGGTGTTGGGACTGTTGATACATTCTCAAGGTTTAGAGCATTAGCAAAAATAACAAGAACGTGAAAACTCTGTAATAGTCACAATCTCCATTACAAATTAAGCAGAAAGAAACAGAGCTGAAAGCACACTAACCTCTGAAAACAACCACAAATTTCTATGCAATACAGCATGACTTAATCAAGGCCATGCAGAGTACAGCACAGAGAATATTACGTACTCTCCTATTTTTCTACAGTGTGTACACAATTTACCTTGAAAACAAATCCTTCTGGACAGGTGTGATCATACTTGTAAACCTTGTAGACTACCAGAAATACAACGCATGTTAAGAACGCAAGGGCAAAAAGGACCAGCACAGTTACCTGTAAAGAAAAATAGAACATGAACATGTTAGTAATGCAATGCTTATTGCACTGCTGTTTGTTACTGTAGGCAGCAGAAGCTAGCTATGAATGCACTTTAAAATCAAGCAAAGGATAAAAACGGCTACTTAATTATTGAGGGAGAACAGGGAAGTAGCACGAGTGCTTCTACCTCTCGCTTCTCACACAAGAATGCAGATGATATGGTCACTGGCTCATTGCCTCTATACTGCAAGACTTTTTTGGTTGCTTTTCTTTTCAGTGTACACATGAGGCCAGAAGGACACATGGAGGTGGCTTGGGCCTGCTGCTTTTTCAGTATTTGGATGATGTAAGTGTAAATCTAGTTTATGTCAGCTGATAAGCGTGTTGGTTTTCCCTGTACCTGTCCAAGAATAGTCAGATGACAATAAGTTAGCACAGGTGTCATCCAAATAATACAAAGGTGACTCTAGCAGGGCAAGGAGGAAGCAATGTCTGCCCCCTCTTGTTAGGATACGAGTTTGTTGCACCTGCTGTTTCTGTTTCTACAGCACTCACAGAGAAGCCTACGAATCTACGCATCACAGACTGCATTGCGTGATGCCGACTTTCACTGTGTCTTTAAGTACCTCTCTGGTCCTGAATCTGCGTTGGAGGAAAAATACGAGATGCCTTAAATTAAATCTGAAATCAGCGTCACTATGAAGCTACCCTTTCCCAGGATTAAACTCTGAGCAGCTGGAGAGTGGACAGCCTTTTACGTGAGATGTGAGGCACAACTACTGCTAGAATTACCTCACCCATTCACAAGAGAAAACACAAGATTTTGGCCGAACAGTTACACTGCAAAGCTCCCTAATTCAGACCCTTGTTTTTGAGGAAGGTGTGAGCTGAGTAAATAGCATTCGTTACCTGGGGAAATGTCCCAGATGTGTGTTTTTATTATTCTACAACTTCTACTGACAAACAAATGAGTAGCTCCTGGAGGTTACAGGAAGAGCAGAAAAAGACAGTGGTTGAGGGTTTTGGGGTTTTTTTTGGCAAGTTAGAAAGAAGCCAGCATGTGCTGCAGCATAAGAAAGTAATGAACAAACAAACTTATGTGATTAATGAATTAAAACAATGTACAGTATGATCTAAATTTTAAAGACAGACAAGTAAGCCTGCTATATACACCTCCTAAAAAGAGAACTTAGGAATATCAGGGGCAGTTATGCAAACAAGAATAATCTAGTACTTCAGAAAGCAACCAAAAAATTGTAGCTTTGCCTCTTGGGAAAAACAAACAAACACACAAACACGACCAAACACTCTCTTTATGATAAACCCCAGAACTAAAAGGATTTGCAACACTGCAAACTGTGTGTGGCAACAGGACAACAGGACACTGAAGGACTTAAATCAACTTTTAGGGACTTCTCATGCTGAGGAAGCTAACTTCACCATGCGCAGACAACAGTGAGTGCTAAATTTCCTGGCTGAAACAAGGCTGGGGAGTATAGCATGCTGCTGAAGCCAAAGATTTTTGATAGGCAGAAAATAAACAAATAAATAAATAAAGAGGGCCAGAGGAGAGGGCAGGGAGAGCTGCAGATAAAAAAAGAAGAAATGTAAATACTAATGTAACAGTGCCAATCTAAGTGCGACACAGAGCAAAGGACCTTTCTGGTTAATAGTAACATCTTCATTTTCCCAGAACAGTCACTGGGTTGAAAAAAAAGAAAAATCATAATCACCTTCTGAAAACCTCACACTGACATCAATTTTCAAAGCCAATTAGTCCTCCCCAAGTTTATTACTCATTGCATACACCAAGATTAACATGGATAGATACCTCTGCCTTGCCAAACTCATGTTTTCAGCTCACATGTCCCATGTCTTTGGATGTTATGCATGAATCCATAAGAAGCACATTTTCCTTTCCGGTCATCTTCTGTGGCCCAGCTTAGTAACAAACAACATCTCCATCCCACGCCTGCCAACCCAGCCAAGCCATGCCCTAGCTTGGACCTTCTCAGGTGTCTTTAATCAGGCCTCTCCCTTTTTTCTTTTACAGTTGTTTGCAGCCCCTTCCTGTGTATCCTCAGCCATCCCACCAATACGTATGCGGTCCTTCACCCTCTGGCTTGGCCCAAACCTTGCATCCTATCTTCCAGTGTCTTTCCCTCCCCACAGCTGTAATAACCTTATCCTCTATTCTCCCCCAGGAATCCTCCTTGCACTCCAAGCTCTAGAGAAACTGACCTTTCTCCCCTAAGCTTGCAGTTTCCACCCAGGGCCATGGGCCCAAGGCTTTCTTCCCCAGCTGGGCAGCATGGGGAGATGAGGAACCAGAAAGGAGGGAGCAATCCTCACCCAGCCAAGCAGCTCTACAACACACTCATGGCCCAGTCCAAGCTGCAGGTTTGGGGTCATTCACTTCCACCCCTACAACCCTCCGGCTCTAAGTCTATGTTGCGCTGTCCCATTTGCTATGCCAGTCACTGCTCTTTCCCTTAGAAAACAGGACAGAGAAGAAAGGGAAAAGAGATACTAGAAAGTTGGGGGAAAAAACATAAAATCCGGATGTGGTTACTACCGAGGCTTCCATGCCCTCCAAGATATATTCCACACAGCCTTCAAGAAAGGCTGCTCTCTCTCACAGAACAGCTCTGTGACATGGGACACTGACACCAGGCAGAACAATTGCTATGGCATGGATTGGTTCAGCTCACTCTTGTCTGCTCCACAGACAGGAGTAAACAGTTCAGAATGCCTTGAAAAATATTCTCAAATCTTAAAGCATTTTAACCATATTCCCTGCCCATCCTACTAGCAGGGAATAGTAAAATCGTAACCATTCCGGCATACAGATGAGGCCTCAGGAACACACTGTAAAGCTAACAAGCTATTCTGTAGTTTAGATCAAACATTAGACAATCTAAACATATTTATAATTCCACAATCTATGCACGATCTCCAAGGCTCTGAAAGTGTTTTGGAAAGGAATTAAATTTTCCGAAAAAGGTCAAAAGCTCGGTGTTGTGCAGATTGCTGGAGCCTGGCAGTTCCAGAGCCGCAGCCTCAGGGCTGATGCGCTGCGACAGAGCGTTTTCCTGCCTCAGTGACCTACACAGAGTTGTGAGTTCTCACTGCTTGTGCAAGTCACGTCCACCGTGGCTCTCGCACTGCCACACAGCAAGCCACTGGGAAGAGCTCTCAGGGCTCCTCGTTCATAACTCTCACAGAACCTCTCTCTTTAGCGTATTGTATTTCCTAATGTTATTAATTTTGGTATTAGCATGTACATTTTTGCTCTGATCTCCAATAATTTGCAATCACACTCTATTTGCAAATCCCTAATCAAGTAAGCTCTTTTCTCCTTCCTAACAGAAAGAAGCTCTCCTCTCTGACCATCCTTCAGGATACAAGTAACTTGCATTTAAGTAAAAGACAGCTGCACGTGCAAATGACACAGATGGAAAGAAATCCATCACTGGATTCCAAGGTGATCCCAATCACCTGTTTATCCACTTCACTTCTCTCTTATAAGCTGAAAATCCTTCTCTTCCTTCTAATAGCCATTTTATTTCCCTCTCATAACCCGTCACTGACGGTCCATAGCTGTCGGAACCCAAGGTTCACTTCTGAACCTGAGCCAGTCAGCATCTTTGCCCTGCCAGTAACCCAGCACAACCCTACCTCCCCGCCTCACCTTCTAAGCCCTCTCCTCCCAGTTGCCTTTCAAAAGCCAAAGCCCGGAAAGAGGGAAGATGACAAGCTGCTCTTTAGACCACAAGCCTGACCAAAGCTGACATTTTATTGCTTTCTTCCGCAGCAAATTTGCATGCTTGCTACAACCTAACGCCCACTTACTTTCTTCTTCCTGCAGGGGCACCAGCAGCAACATGCCCTCACCTCCTGTTCAAGGCAGGAGGGCATGCAATCCATGCGCAGGACCCCTCCCTCTATCCTACACGGAAACCTTGAATCTCTCCTCCTTGTGGCATCCAGCTGGCTGAGTGCTGGACCTCATACAGTGGGAGCAGAAATCTTTTAATTACTATGATCATTCACTGCCATGCACCTCCAGCAGAACACCAAGGTGCCTGTCACGCCACATGGGTGACAGACTTTTAAAATACTTTTTAAGAAATAGCTAGAAGATAGTACAAACAAGTGTTTCTTTGAACTAGGAACCCGAAGTGTGGTCTTCTTTTCATCTCAAGAGTGTCCTTTAAGGTTAGTTTTAAGAGGATCTGGCAGCGGAACTAAGTGAACACACGAGATGACAAGATATTATGTATGTGGCAGATTTTTGAATAGATTGTAAGTGAAGAGCAGAAGAAGGACAATGTCTAGCCAGAAGCTATTTCAGTAATCGAAATGAGAGATGACTAATGAATGAACTAAGTGTACCCACAGCAAAACAAAACAAAACAAAAAACACACTATCTTCAGACTCTGTAAGCATTTAGCTGAACAAATGAAACTCACCAGATCTGACAACTACACTAACATGTAAACGGCTCGTGATAAGACCTTACCATCAAGATCTGCTAGATCTACCCAATCAGTCCATCATACTTTGCTGCAGCTGCGTAATACTGCAAGCTGTATTTTCTTCTCTGCTTGGCTGCTGCAGTCTCCTCCTTCACTTCGCCAGCGTTTATTGTGCTCCCTTTTTAATCAAGCCAGAATGTTACAGCAAAATGCATCAATTGCACCAACCGCGCCTGCTTCACCTCAGACCCCTTCCTGGCTGTTGTCCCTTTCTGAACAAATTACAAGCTGTGTTTCAAGGCATGTACAATTCTGCCTGTGTTGCTCCTCTCAGCCCAACTCCTTTTGTTCTGCCAGTATCCCACTGTCCCACTAAAGCCTTGGTGCCATCTTTTTATCCTGTGCCCTAACCTCCACAATTCTCTTCATGCCTCCTCTTCTCGCCTGAAATTCTTTCATTAATCCACTCTTACTGTGGTTGTCTGCACTGCCTTCCCTCATGCGCCTTTCAGAAAGCACACAAACCCACCTAGGAGCATTCCTATTTATTATGAGAAGTGGAACTAAAGTGGAACTAACAACACACGCAGTAACTTCCACTGCTCAGTCACTGGCACTTGGTCACATCTCGTCTCTATTCTACATCTATGCATTACCTATTTCACTTGTAGCCTCTTGGGAACACAACTTTCATTTCTGATTTGTCTGTAAAGCGCTAGGCACACACTTGGTGCTAGCACCAAACAAAAAGAGTGAAGACATACATCTAAAGAGCACTTTTCATCTCAAGTGATTTGCAACCAATTTATGCTTTGCTCACCAGTGAAATACAGAGCCCTCTGAGGTGAAATACAACAACTCTGTACAACCATTTAGGACAGGAAATTAAGATTATTGCTATCCAATTTAAACTACAAGAGAATTTTAGATAGACAGACTAATTACACTAGATTGTGTCTGGCTACATACCACAGACTAAAATTTGTAAAACATCAAATTGACTTCCCTGCAAATGGCCGTGACCTCCATTTCACCTTTCTCCGCTAAAATCCTGCATCTCCAGCCACACAATGCCCTCCACCAACACGGTAGAGAACACCAAAATCAGCTCTCCACTTCCCCTAATGCTCTTGCTTTTCCAAAACGATTTTCTTCACTATTACCTGGGCCTGTCTCTATAAGTTTACATGAAAGATGCGTTTGAAACAATAAATGTAAGGAATAAGGAACGTTCAATTTGAAGAAAATGGTATGGCTTCCTCCACTTGCTACAGGAATATACATACATATACAATATGACTGCTGACACTAAAGACAGCCAGGTGCCTCGTTTCAGAAGGATATTTCTAACACGATGTCATGTTCAGCTGTATGACTATATCTGCCTCAAAGAGGACGACAGCCTTGGGACAGACTGTAATAGAAAGAGGAGAAACCAAAAGACTCCTTGTCGAACAGGCAAAGAGAAAGAGAGAACTGGCCTGGATGCATACCTGGACGTATGCAAGAAACAGCAGCAAGAAAGGCAGATAGATTCATAAAGGGAAGTAAGTGAAAAGAAACTACAGACCCAGTGCTTCTTAACAGCGACAGTGCAAGACAACAGAGCCAGCCTGCAAGGGAGTTGATTAATGAAACCTCAGGGAGACAGTTATACAAAACCAGATAACAAGGCGGTGGCCTCCAGAGTCTAAGCAACGTTGTGGCTTAACACGACTGCTCATGGCAGTGTTCCCATCATCTTCCATCACGTAGGCACCACGTATCACTTTGTTAACTACAGAGATCTGAAGCAGCAGTCCGAAACATCTTGTGTCCCTGATATAAGAACCTTGTTACCCTCCCATACAAACCTGGAAGGGATTGGTGAGGCCAAGAGAAAGGCTGGAAAAGGTTACATGGCCTCTCCTTGTATGCAGGAAGTGTTACATCTAGAGATACCCAAAGCATCTTCTGTCACCAGTGTCTCTGTCACCAGGTTCTGCTCGAAGAAAAGGATTTCTAATGGCATACAATGGCACAGGACACCCGACTCAGAGCAGGGGGGCTGCTGTTAGATATTATCCACTTTACTCAAATCTGCCAGCTCTGACTGTAAAAAAATTCCTTTTAGCCAATAATTTAGCAGAAGGATTGTCAATGTCGCATCAGGGAGTATCAGAAATTACAAAAATGGAATAAAGACAGTTGCTATACAGTGCCCTTATTTACACCAATTGTTTTAAAAATGGCAGTTACACTGAAAGGAGAATCTCCTTTAATTGTCTTCTTTAAAGCAATAAAAGGAAAAATTCAAAGCCTGCCAAACAGTTATTGTAGCGAGCAACTTTTCAATCCTGTGAGTAGTTCTACTGAAGAAAACAGAACTACACATGGCAGTAAGCGCCTGTCATCCTTCCAGCACTAGGTGACAGACATAGAATTACTTAAGTGCTATCCTGTACAGGAATCGGCTGACATCTCATGCATTTAACAGATTTTTAAGTGGAAGCAGAGCCACCCAACACACAGAGTAATCACACAGAAACCAACAAAGAAGTATTTTCTATGCCTCCGATTATTTTTGCAGCAAGAATAATCACTGGTACTACTAAGAACAATGTGTAAAAAAAGTCTTGAGGCAGAAACATGTTTTAAAAGATGTCCCTTTAAGACAGATCAATCATGGAATATTTAAATACGTTATGTACATTTTTTTCTATCTTTAAATAACCAGGCAAAACTGTGAGAACTGATTTTGAAAGAAGTCCTGATTCCTCTTCCATAACCTCAAGCTTTGTACTTGATAGTACATGGCTTGCACCATAGGGTCTTACCACAGAAATAAGCTTCAGGCTTTGGCTCTGCACTTTGATGTATGTACAGATGTCAAGGATAGAGTCTGAAGAATTGATTTGCCTTTGCACAGAACCAAATGGCTTAAGGCAAACCACAGCTTGGGTTTATTTAAGGGCTTGAAATTTATTGGGAAAACAGAAATGTTTGCTTTCAAAATACTTCTGAATGTTCTTTATTCAGGTTTCCCCAAAGATAGAAAAAAAATCTCATTCTTTGATACATTGGACAGTTTTTGAAATTGGTGTGCTTGTGCGCAACTGTCAGCTGTCAACTCTTGATGACGGGAGCCAGAACAGACATCTCACTACAAAACCCAACTGGAGTTTGGAAAAACGCGGCTCCATCAATGGAGGCAAAGGTTTGGCCTTGGCTAACTGATACCATCAATTTTCTCCTGCCATAGCTTCCTCCTATGTGCTGATTCATAAGACTCCTTTGAAATGACATTTCCAGCCATGTTGTTCTATTCTGTATAGCAGATGGTTTACAGGAGAAAAATCTGCGTCATTCAAAGTGGCTTTCAATGTGAAGGACCAGTTCCCCACATTACTCTACACTGTTCGAAGAACAAAAGAGAGATTTTTATTTCTCAATGAAAAATAAAATCTCCAGTGAAAAATCACATCTTCTTTGGTGTGGTTACTGCCATAAAACTGAATTACAGCAACAGGGTTCTCGGAATCAAGAAGTCTTCACATTCTTATGACAGGTTCTGACTTGAATTCAGAACATGACTTCATACGGGAAAATTATACTTGCAGTTTTCTTTGTAAACATTCTCAGCTCTGTTGTAATAACTGTGGTAATGTGGATTGAATGCAGAAAATACATTTCATAATTGCATATTCACCCGGCTGCTAAAACAACCAAATGATCTACATGACATATGTACATGATGGAGCAGTTGCATTTGTTACAATGTGTAATTTCTCAAGAAGCGCAGCTTTAGATGATCTGCACTGCTGAATCCCAAAAATGCAATCTGTTTTGTCCTTACTTAAGGACTACATCTTAGAATACACATGTGAAATATTAGTAAATATGACTGTTTTTATTTTTAGCACATTTTGGCTGTGTCTTGTAGCAAACTTATGCATCAGAGATATACGATATTAAAGTCATTAAAACAGCTTCTGAAGCTTTTTTCATGAACACAAGCCAAAGTCAGTATCTCACCAGTTAAATAATGCATTTCATAATTATAGCAAATATTTAATTTTCAAACAAATATCCTTTTGCTCTCTCAGAATCAACAGCAGCAGTTAACATGATGGCTCACAATTAATAAGGACCCAGGAGAAAACCTCACACAATCAGTACTTTTCATCTACATATTTATGAAATTTCATCAATTATTCATGAAATATTTACTACTGGGAGTGGTGAATATGACAATCATCCCTGCTGGAGAACCAGTCAGCCCTCTTTAAAATGTTTCAAGCAGCATAATTCAATTCTAAAACTTTTATATAGAGATTAAGGGACATTTTTAGGTTCTGAATGTTCTGCATGAAACTATTGTTTTCAACTACCTGAACCACAATTTTCCTAATTGATCAACCCCCACACCCTCCTTTAAAAGCCGAGTTACAGCCACAGTGTGAATCATCCTGCAATTCCCAAGAGATACCAAATCTTACTGAAACCTCTCTCTGATGCAGTAGTTACCTAGCAGCAAAACCTAGCAACCCTGTAGTATGAGATTAATCCCAGAGTGATCATCATAAAGTAATATCTAAAAGACATTTTACTTTACGCATGCCATCCAAAGGTATATAAAAGCAGAACAAAAAAAAGCTCAGGCTTCTGACTGTTCAGCTATACAAATTAGAAAGACTACCCGACAACATGACAAGCTATTTATTTGATGTTCAGTGAGGTCTTGTTCAGCTCTCGCAACAAAGACAGAAAGAACCCAGATCTGCAGAGAGATGTGTAAAACATTTAGATGCAACTAAGATATTCAAAACCCTTCCTTATCTGCAATTTAATGCTCAAGAGATGAAATCCCTTACTCTCTACAGCTAGTGGATAAGTTCAAAATTCTCCAGGTAGTGGTTCTGCTCAGTTGCTTGGAACCAAGTCCTAGCAGGACACTCACACTAAACACATTCTCCCCCTTTGCTCCTACAAAGCAGTATGCATTTTCAGATCACTTTAGTCTGACCAGGACACACACAAAAGACAGCCAAACATGTTGTATTTGTTCTCAGCTGTCCACCTGCACCTTACCTGACAATATAGCATGCATCACCCTCACCTGAAAGGACACAGATTACTCCCAAGGACTGGTACTATGGTGTCAGGAGAAAGAGAACGTTAGTCAGGATGTAGCATTTTCCCTGAGGGATGGGATGTCCTTGCTCCAAATCAGGTAACAGAATAACTGGAACTAGGTTTTTTGTCTCCTCAGCAAATCCCTGCCACACTCTGTGACATCTTCCATTAGCTACCTGGGGTGCTTTCTCGCACAGCTCATTGGGAACCTACGTGCTTCACTGTATGCCTGAAGACTCTACCGGGTGACCTACACTTAAACATTTGTTCCGGCAACACTGTAGAATTCCTTTGCAAATGTAGCCTAAAGCATCTAATGCCTCCTTGAGCCTTCGCTTTGCTTGTTTGTTTAGCACACACTGATTCCAGGGAGAGCTGTACATACACTTCTGAAGGAAGGCTTGGGTCTGGACAAGTTCAGAACCACTGGTCAGGCACAGTTCCTGTGTTTTATTCTTCAAGTTCTATGTTTTATGCTTCAAATTACAGAACTGGAATCTTTGAGTATGCCCTAAAACTCCCATCACGCAAACAGATGTTACATGCATGCAATAGCAAGAGAATCGAGACCTTTACTGAAACCCTGTATTTTTCCTCAGACTAAACTTAAGGCTTTCCAAGCATATCTGTACCTGTGCACTGAATAGTGTGGTTGTCTGCTGTTTAAAAATGCTTTGGCATCCTTGGGTAAGATGCCAAATTAACAGCATTAAGAATGAAGGAAGAATAGTCTTCCTTCATTACGAGAACTGATAGGAAAGCATGAGCTGAAGTGCAAACTTTCCTGCTTTCCTTTAATTGTATAGAGCAAGAAAACCTATCCTCCAGTGAGAAGGGGGCTAGGTAAGTCAATCCTTGCATCAGTTAAGCTCTCAGCTTTCCTCTGGGACTACTCAAGGGAGTAATAAGAGTGTGGACACAAACGAGTAAATGTGAGTCAGATTCTTGCTGATCTGCCATCCTCCAGCAAGTCACCACCACGCTGGACGATACAGTTGGACCAGGAACACTGATACCGAAGAGCTCCGGTACACATCCTTCAGCTGCCAAGTCATACATTTAACTAGAAAAAAATACATAATGGAGTATGACAGTGCTTTTAAGAGAATGGTCTGGCTACAGAGAAAAACAGTAAGCCAAAAAGAAAACATATACTCCTGTGGTTCTTGCCCTTGAACACTAACAGGCGCTTTACCTGTGCTAGGAGAGGTACCTGTGCTCAGCCCACATACATCCTGTTCTGAAACGCATATTCTGAGAGAACTGCCTTCTGAATTCGCCTGCCAGTGAGAGATTAGAACCAATAATGCTGCCAGGTTTCCTTTTGCTTCTAATTGCTAAATACCAAGCTATTTTAACACTGATTTTTTTTTTCTCATTTCCAGCTATACCCCTAACAGCCACCCTGTTACAGTCTTGACTACAATCAGCAATTGATTGTAAGCATTTCTTCGAGCACAACTGAGTTACTAACATCTTCAGATTGCACCGCTTACCTTAAACCTTTCTGAAACCCCTTCGGTGATGCTGATTGTGAATTCAGCTATTTTAGGAGTACGAAATTTTCCTTTCTTGCGATCCGGTTCATACTCTGTTTTCGTTTTGACCACAACCTTTAAAGAAAAAAAAAAAATCACAAAGCTGTCAACACCTTACTAGCGCATCCTCAGGTGCATTTGCCAAGGTTGGACTAGACTGAAACTAGCCATAGGAATCTTATTTACTCACTAACTCTTCTTTTACCTGCTTACAAGCACATCTAGCACAATTTTCTTTCTTTCCCCCCCGTTTTGTATATTTCTTCTATGGAAGCTTTAAGTTGTTTGCTGTTTCTCCTGTCTACTTCTTTCAAAGCAATCATCAACAAAATTCTCTCTCAAAGTGTTTTTGATGGACCTAAAGGAAGACTTGTTACACGACACTTTCAGAAACGTTCAGTTTTTTCAGGTATTCTGTTACTGTGCTGCTATACTAAACAAACATCTACTCTGTTCAAATCCAAATCATGAAACTTCCCACTTTTTTATAGTGTGAAAATAGCCACCTCCCTTTGCTTCAGGAGAAGCATGTTCTTTAGCTGTGTTCTCCAATGGCAGGATTTTCAGTTTCAAAGAAGTGAGATGACCCATCTAGTTGCAGTTTGGTATATGCCAGATAAAAGCTCTTTGCACTGTGATTTTTAACATCTCAGATAACTTTTGAGCTATTAGCAGCAAGACGCACACAAACCCTTACGTGATAATGAGATTTCTTGAAACACCAAGGGCTCTTTAATTTCAGTTTATTCTTTGCTATGAGCTATTGCCTCAAGCTACACAATTTAGCATCTTACCTGTATTCCGAAAATATTCCTTACGTCAGTCATGTCTCCAGTACTCTCCTAGGCATTCTAATTGTACAGAATTTTCACATACCTAACCTATTTGCCTCATTTTTGTCTTCTACAATTTTTCAGGATCTTTTTTCAAAATATCATACATGAAATAGGGTGCAGTTTATCGTACTGACAGTGCTATTAAGATTTGGTCAATTTTCTCTGTTGTTCCAAAGAATAAATATCAAGACCCTTTCAGATTTTGAGAATCAGACGCTATCTTTAGCACAGCCCATAGTATCAGTGGCAACTACATTATTCTGAAATTAAGATTATGACACTTACAGGCAGCCAGGTACTGAAATTTACGCTTTGGGTTCTCCTCTCCTCAATTTCCTGAAATGGTATCTAGAATGCGTACCTGTACCTAGACTCAGTACCACAAAGCTTATTAAATACTTTTACAGCAGTACACAGATACCTGCAGGACATAGTGAAAACACTTTCTAAACCTATTTTCAGCTCTAAGTAGTAAGATAATTTTAACTATGTAACTTCACACTGCCCAACAGCAGCATGGAAGTAAACCATCTGAAATGTCCTTCTAACATTATACTTCTTCCCCCTTTACATTGCATAATCTCAGGCAACTCAAATCACATTCAGCTGACACTGAACACAGAGTTCTATCTGCTTGGTTATGTAATGTCTTCTTTTGTTTAACATACCTAAATATGAATTTAAATCAGTTCATCCATTTAATTCAGAAGCTGTCAAAATCATCAAATTCTTGGCACTACAGTCGCTACTATCCAAGAAGTTATGCTTCACTGCCATACCGGAGCCTTATATCTGTGCTTATTATTCACTTACATGAAGTATGTACTCCTATTCATTATACACGAGCGTCTTCATACTTCAGAATTTGATCCATGTGTCAATCTTGATGTAATACTTTTGCTGTTTTTCACATCAGTTGCTCTACTACTGCCTTTGTGTCTGTAGCAACCAGTGAAGACACATTTACGTGACTAACCACAGTCACAGAAGGAAGCCAGTAGGACCAATAAATGTGTATCTTTATTTTTTCCTCAATGTTTGCAAAAGGAAAGGAAAGCTATCATACAAATAGACAGTGGAAAGCGCAGAAGAGCCAATCAAATATTCCTTTAAGTTCCAAGCTGAGGTGCACGTTTGCTTTTGTTCAAGGCAAACCTCGTGAAGGTGGGAGGAGTCCTGCCCGGTTCTCGTAGGTGCAATCAGGCTGGCACAGAGGTTTCCTACAGAGGCTCTGCTCAAGTTAAACCTATTACCACACGGGTCCCTAGTTCAGACTTCTGCTTAACAGACCAGTAATGTAACAAATTCCTCTGGATGTTGGTCTCAGTAATCGGTTATATCCAGTCACCAGTTGGCAGGCGTATCAGACACAGTAAGACTTAACTTGTTTTACAGCCTTAGGGTGCAATTTTGTCCTCAGTTACAAGATTTACACCCATGTAACCAAGGACAGAAAATGGGCCCTAAGGCTCTGTAACAGCTGTTACGGCTTACTGTATTTACGCCTGCCAACTGGTCATCACCACACAAAACACAATAATGTTGATAGGAATTAAAATGGAGGTCACAGATTTGTTCGTATTGCCCACAAGCAACATTCTACCAAGACATATTTAAAAAGCTGAAGTTCTTTGCCCCAAGATAAGATTATGTGACTTTTTTTGAGCTATGAGGAATGTATACCTATCAATTCATCTAGAAGTAGAATCGAGCTCATGATGCCAAAAATAAAAATCAGCATGAAGATATTACAGCTCACTTCCCAGTTAAATTTTGTATTTTCCAAAGACCGCAAAGCTTTCTTGCCAGATGCATGTGAAAAATACCTAAGTATCCTACTGAAATACAATACTACAAAACAGGATACTGAAATATCTGAAAAAATATCCTACTACTGTATGTCTCACCTATAGTAACCCTTACTGAAACATTAATTGTGAGTGGAATAAATATATTTATGGGCTACTAAATCATCTTCCAAAATCCTTAAAATTAAATCCCTAATATTCAAACCATGTGATAAGGAATGCAGGATACACACTTCCTTTCCAACCCGTAAGCAGCACCTCAATCTGTCCTCTTCCAGCCATGGAGCATCTAAATCACCTCTATTTAAAAGGTTTGGGGCAAAATAAATTGCTAAGGAGAAACCCCATGGCCTGTTCTCATCTCATTACTTCACGTTGGCTGGGGCCAGCAGGAAGTTTCTACTGAAGCACAAAAGGAATATGGAAGTTCTCTCTGTGGGCAGTCTGCCTACGTACATCTCGCAGACAGACAAAGCAGTGCTTTATCTCTCTCCTTGAGGGGGGCTTTCTCTGAAACGAGAAAATTCACTTCATTCACAGAGAATGCACAGTACCTTCCAGATACTAAAAAGAAAGACATAGAGTAAGAAGGGATACGATACAGCAGAGAAAAGCTTGCATTTGTCTATTTATTTCATACAGCAACACTGAAATCCAAATATGCTCATTGCTAACATTTCCCACTACTTTTTAAAATGCAAATCACTACTACGAGATTTTCATTAGCTTCGCTGTCAAGTTTTTTTCCCCAGAGGGAGCTGACATTCCTTAAAACACTCTGTATTTCTTGACATTTCTAAGCTGCTCGTTACACATAACCTATTCTTTTGTTGTTTGCCAGAGATTTGGGTGTGATTCTCCAGGGTGGAAACTAAAGCCTACTGTACCTTGTCAGGAGGTGGGAACTGGAGCTGATTGACATCCAGGGGTGTGATCAGGGGGATGGTGTCAAATCCATCCTCCAAAAGGGGCTGCTTTGTGCTCTTCTCGCTGAAATTATTCCCCAATTTCACCATTCTTCCAGGAAGGAAGGATTTTCTGCAAGCAGACACACAGACACACGCACGCAGAAACGCACACCAGAGCGACGTGTCAGAAAGTCAGGATGCACCAGACCTTTCCACAGCCCCCGGGGAACCCGAAACACCTTACGGCAAAATAAAAATTAAAAATTAAAAANCGGGTCGAGCTGCGACTTGAATGCATTTTGACCTTTTGGTAAGTAAGAACGATGCCCACGGCTTTCATTGCACGAGTTAAAAAAAAAAA
>VXAL01008761.1:19402-32280 GCA_013399475.1 Chauna torquata
TGCCTGGCGCCGGTCGGTTGGCTTTGTCCTTAAGCTGTCTCTTTTCTTTTTTTTTTTTTTTTCTTCTCCGGTAGTGCGTGTAGGGCAAGGACAAACGCGCTTTTCAGGACGGCAAAACGGATTTTCCTCTCTGTAAAGAGGGAGAAAAAAATGCTCATAGCGGAATGGACGTTCGCGTCACTTCGAGGTAAATGCATACTGCAGAGCTTTTCAGCCCCAGCCAAGAGGACATCTTACGGTCTCTTCGGTTTAAGCAAAAAAAAAAAAAACAAAAAAAAACAAAAACGATTCATCTTCACGGCTGACTGCCTCCTGTAACCCCAGGATGCTCGTTTCGCAGTCCTGCAGGTGCGTTGCTTCCAGCGCGTGGAGGGAGACCCGCTGCAGGCATGCAACAGGTGACTGGGCTGGGAGGCAGCTCTCGGGGAGAGGAGGCAGAGGCGGGTGCGCAGCCTGCAGCTGGCTTTGTGCTGCAAAACGAGCCAACCTCTTCTCACAGGTGGTAGCTTGAGGAACCTCTCTGTTCCCTTCTGTGCTCTGAGCAAGCACAATTATAATCAAAACGCGAAAATATTAAAAAATAGACTGTAGTTGAGAGCTAGAGGGTGACTAGAATCACTGCTGCAATTCTTACTTCAAATTTTCTTGCACTCAGGGCATCCTTGTGTTAGTTTATTCTACCATTTGGACAAGATTTTTCCTGGTACCACAAGCAGTAGGGACCAAAGGCTTGTGCTTGGGATTCAGCTCAGTCCCCAGAAATATTTAACAGTTCTGACGCATATGTGACCTGCAGGTAAAAGTCAAGCCCTGCTGCTTCCAGCTTTTCTTCCCTTACGATAAGCTGATATGCTACAGATACAGCTTTCCTCTTTCACGTTTAAAAGCACCAGATACTGGCCATCTGTGGCTTGATTGGGTCTAAATCTAAAACGGGCAAGGGTGTAACGTGGCTACTGTACATGTCCATTTTCTGGGGTGCAGACTCCCTTGTTTAAATTTACCAGTCCTCAACAGCAGTTCCTGCCAGAGCCAAGCGTCAGTAGTCTGGACCTGAGGCCAATAAAAGACACTAGCCTCAGCTGCCTCAACCTTCTTTTCCTCCATTCTGCTAATTCCAAACAAGTCCATGTAGGGTTTTTCTAAATTGTCCACTTTAACATTACTCTGCAATAAAAAAGTTGTCATATGTCATGGTAGGGTGTTGTCAATATAAAGCATACGAGTTTCATACAGCCCGTTAATTTTGCATGTTTCCAAAGATGTGTTCCATCTTTTTTCCTGCCCAGAGCTTTCCCTGCAGATTGGCAGCAGCAGCTGCATGCCCAGTGGAAACACAGGATCTCTACGCTCCCTATCCATGGAATTTTTTCTTCACTTAGTGTCCACGGAGATCTCGGATAATAGATGGAGAATGCCAGAGAGATTTCAGGAGTGAGCCCTTCCACCTAAAAGTCAGAATTTCATGTCTTTAATGGGAATTTAAGCTTTTCTGTGCAGAGCATAGCAAAACTGCTGTGGTGGTTTTTTTATTTCAAATTTTATTGTTTTATGAGTATTGTTTTTAATCTGAGAATTGTATTTGATCTGAAAGTCACATTAGGCATCTGCACCTTTTTTTGGCTCTCTTACAAGCTCTTCAATGGGTACAAATGAAACCTGTGTTCAATTACAGTCACTGGAGAAAATCTGTTGACTTTATCACAGTCGTGATTTCACTCCAAATACAAGAATTTTGAATATGGTGTAGAGTTAATGAAAAAAACATATTCAAGATACTGCTATCAAAATAAATCTCAATCTCACAGTTTAAAACAGCAATTTTTTTTTTTCCTCTCTTAAAGATGCTCTGGTTCCTATCATCTCTTTTTCTTTTTTCTGTTTGGCAAATAATTGATTTTTTTTTCCCCCTTTCTTTCTCAGAGGGCACAAAACAAATGGATTTTCCTTCATTGGATTTGTTTTTTGTCATAAACATCATTGATAATGCTACTGTCGTCAGCACAGTTCTGGGAAGTACAGCCTAATTAGTTAACCTGCTGGCTGGATAACTACCTTTGCAGCAGTGAAATAAACATACTGGAAGATGAGAATGAACAGTGGGCTATCACTTATTTTTAAAACATTCTCAATAGAATACCATACTTCAAATATAGAACAGAATACTCCCAAACCAACACAAAACATTTTAAAGGTAGGAATTGATTGTTGTGCCTCTCAATTACTGAGCAAGCAGTTTGCATTTTGTTGTTGTTGTTGATGATGATTGTACCAAATAGAGGACTGAAATAGTGAATTTACCCCTGAGCACAATAAGGGTAGCACCATTTATGTCCATCTCGATGCCTTATTTTTGTAGCGTTTCTTGTTCAGAGCATCTTGACCCATGTACCTGGCAGATATGGCTGGCATTCAGTCATTAGCTCTCAATACATTACTGATTTCTTATGTGGTTTGTTGGTTTGTTCCAGTTATCCAATGCAAAATGCTTATTTATTTATTAAAGTCAGGGGTCTGTGATGCAAGAGGCCCAGATTCCATTCCTGGCTGTGGAATAAAGCAAGTCATGTCTCTGACTATGGATCTTCTTGTCTATCTCATTTATTTCTGCCATCAGTGTTCTGTTCTGAGTAAATCAAGTGTAAAATAAGCTTGCCTTACTTGAGGAACATAACATATCCAGATATTACTTATGAAAAGTAGAAAAAAATGTTACTCATTTTATATAGAAAATTATACCTGCAAGGGGAAATGAAGGGGTTTCTTAAAAACAAGAAGCACTTTATTTAATTTTGGCAATACCCTTGTCTTAGAAATAAACGTTCTTCAACAGATGAGTAACCCATGGATGGATGAGTGTAATCCATTCATTTGTGTGTGAAGCCAAAGTCATTCAGAATCCAAGTGACATCAAAAGTCCAAGTGATGATCAGAAGTACATTTGACAGTATGCTATAGGGAGCAACAATAACATGGCAAATGTTTTAACAAGTTGACTGACTAGGTCCTTTCATCTCCAGTGTCTGTGATTTTGTAGTTGAGCCCTTCTGTTGGCTGAAGATCGTCAAAAGCAATGGGCCATTGGGTATTTAGTGTGTGCCTGGGAAAGTATCAGTGTCAGATTAAGATGAACGGAGGTGAATTCCCCAGGTTACTGGTGAGGCATTTTTTTCAGTTATTTGAGCATACTCACAAGGTACTCATTTAGTATGTCTTGTGGAGAAGAGAATTTTGGATAGTGCATTAATGGTGCAAGTTATTCTTCTCGTTGGTACTGCGCATTTCTTTAATGGTAATCTGCCTTTTATGAACTAACTAGGCATAGTCTTACCCAGTTCTCTAGTTTTACAGAAAAATCCTTACATAGCATTTTTGTTAAGCAACTAGATAGTGCACTGTTGCCACTTGATACCACTCCAAATAGCTTACTTTCATTTTAAGTGCAATTCACCCCATATATTATGATAAGACAGAAAAGATGTGTGTATGTTACACAAACATCTGTGATTAGTGTCTCCACTTGCTAGGTGTGTGAAATAAGCAGTTAAGAGGATTTAATTTCTGATCCCAAATAACCAACCATAGTTTGCCACCAATGGTTTTAGTAAGTTACCTCATTTTTCTTCTAAGAAAACTGCCATGCTTTCTAGACAGAAGTTGCTGCCTTAAGGATGCAGAAAAGTAAGTATTAATGTAAAGAATATTTGGAAAGTAATGCATCTTCAGAACTAGCGCACCTCTTTCCTCCAGGGCTCCTGCTGTAGGTCATTTCGCTGTGGTTATTCAGTGGGTTGTAAATTCTGGGAAAAGACTGTCCTCCTATCTCTACTTTCCAAGGGTAACTCAGCAAGTTCCAGGTGCTTAACAAATAATGCACATCCTTGCTGAGGCACTTAAGAGTCATGGACTGCAATCTTTATCTAATGTTAGTGATCTCTGAGGAAACAAGATAGCTCCTCATGGGTTTTGACTGGTATATAGGCAATGGTAAAAGCAGCCAGTGCCCAGAATTGATGACCTAGCGGCTAGTGTCATTAAGTCAGGTTGTACCCTGATTTACTTACTATGAAACCTTAATGGTCTCAGTGAGGCAAGGATTCACTGTGCGTACCATCAGCCCTACTAAGAAAGCAGAAAATTTGCGCTACCATCAAGCAGATGTAGTTCTTCCTAATGAACTACCTAATAGGAAAAAAATTAGGAAGTAAGGCCAAGCTTGTGTCTGCCAGCGCTTGGTCCAGGAAATAATACAGAATTCTTCCCTAAAAAACAGTAGGCCTGTCCCCCACAAAAGCAGGAGAAAGACCAAGTGTGGGGACAGCCTACATTTTAGCCTAAACTGAGAACACATGCCAACTCCTTCTTTGGTAGCAGAAATATGAAGCATGGAGTTACACGCTCTCTACATATGGAAATGAAGGAAATAATGTAAACTGCCGTAGGGCTGGACTTCCGATTCATCAGAGGCAAAAGCTCTAGAAATTACAGGTTTTTTTTTTTCCTGCAAGATATTTTTTCTAAAAAGGAGGAAAAAGGAGGACCGTTAACCTATTATTTCTGATTTGACAGTGTTTCATTCAGGTTGGCCACATTTCTTTGTGGGCTGTAGTTTATTGGCACAATCAACTGAAATGGCTCTTTTGGAGCCATTACAATTTATTGTGTTAGTGCAGCTGAAAACACTTCAACATACCATGTGTCACGCTTTGTCAAGTTATCAGTTAATGTTTCCAAATCAGGATTAGGAACAGTGCTGATGCAGTGCAATGCAGCAATTGCTTGTGCAACATAAGCATTCATGAAAAGAGACGAACTCTGCTGAAGTAAAGAAGTGCTACCTATTGTTGGTTGTCAGGTGTCCCAGCAGTTTATTTATCCTACAGCATCAAGCGGACTATCCCTTCAGTACCTGAGGTTACTTGCAAACACCAAAAGGAAGAATAACGTTCTCACACGCTCACAGACCACGGGTCCATTTTTACAAAGCAATAATCTTCAGAAATTATATTAAACTCTTAGCAATAGGAAAACAGATTAAGTGATGTACCAAAGGAGATTCAAGAAATGCATGGCAAATTCAAACAGGTACGGCGAGCTGCATGGCTACTAGCACATGATACAAGCAAGGAGTTCACCTCACCAGATTGTGCTAAGGTTTATATAGCCCCTCTTCAGTCCCTCTCCCTGCCCAGCAAATCCACACCTGGACAGCAACAAAGCTACAACTTAACTTCTTACACCATGAAATACATCCTTCCTCTTCAGTATTTTGTCCTCTGATTTGTACATGTGATAGGCTTATGCGTGAACCACCCTAGAATTGTTAAGTTCATGCTGAAACGGATGTGAGAACATTTAGTGAACCTGTGCATGAACAAAAGTGATGCTTTGTTGATAGCAGAAAAGAGCAATGCAAAAAAATTGTGATTTTCAGTTTCTGACGGTTACTGTCAGATTTGCAGAATTGCTGAATGGAAATAAAGGTGTTGAAGAATGCATATCTATTATTTCCAAAAACTGCTGAAAAGGAGCAGACTGAATTCTTCTTTGACTGGGAAAAATTTAGAAACAGTCACTTGAAAGCTGTGAAAATTTTAAAACATCAAACAATTCTTCAAGCCTGGCTTCCTAATGTTAATCATCCTAAATTCACATGTAGACATCTAAATGTGATTTTTCAGAAGGAAAATAGTCCACATATTGAAATAACACCAGAACAGGGGAAGTTCTAAGCTCTCGGATTCTCAAAAGCAGCATTTCTCAAACAACGAAGCAACCATCAGTGATATAGCACCATAAAATACAAAGCAATAAAAGCCAGAAATATTGCTCCGAGAGTCAGTACTCTGAGCCTGCAAATGCAGCAGGAGGAAGAAATAGTGCTGCAAGGCAGATTGTGTACCATACCTCCCTCACACTGTCTGTAGACCTGCAGATTCATCTTTTAGTGAAGATAAGGTGCAAAAATACTGCAGGAGAGATGAGATGAGTGCTGTGAGATTAACTGTTCTCCAGGCCTCTTGCTATTCCCAGCTACCAGACCCACCACCTTGCTAAGCCGGGGCAGAAAGGTGACAGTCCGACGAGGAGGAGGCAGAGCTCTGGCAGAGGAATCTGAGGAGACAGCAGTGATGGGAAATACTTAAAGGCAAGGAAGCACTGCTTTAGGGGTAAAGTGAGGTTTATTGATCTCAGGTTCATCTTGCTTATGATTTTAACAGTGATTTAAATGGCTAAACTTACCTGATTTAGGAAAGCAGAATAATGTTTCGGCTATTATACAAATGGATTTTAAACAGCACCTAAGTTACACAAGGCCATGCACATATGCAAATGATCCTCTGTTAATTCAGGATACTACATGAATTTAAAAGTTAAGATTAATTTCAACAGAAGATTGACTTAACCACTGAACCATCTATTTAAAACAAAGTGCATAAACAAAACTTTCACCAGGAATGCCAGGATGCAATCCGAGACTTCTCTTTGGCCTTGAACCACTTCAAATTAATTGGTTTGGAGCCAGAGGTGCGTAATATTACATCACAATTTATATTTAGGAAAAGTCATTAGAAATGAAAAAGTTATGTAACTCCTCAGAGAAAGCAAAAGAAATATAGGACAAATTATACTCAAACAGTGCAGTTAAATTATTTTAACAGCAGGGCATCTTTAAAAAAACCTGTTAAGACAAAATCCTACATAGCACAGGAAAAAAAGCTTTTAGATCTTACTGTAATTAGAAACTCATCAGGTTAATGGGGCAATTTTTCAAAAGCTGCCATTTAAGTTTTTGCATATGGCATTGATCTTGCTGTATTTCAGTTTGCAAATAGAACTTGTCCAGGACAAAAAAAAAAAAAAAAAAAGCAATCAGGCATTTTGTAATGTACATGAAAATTCAAACATCTGTATCTTTGTGTCTATGCTCTTTCATTCAATTCATAGTTGCAATACAATTCTACAAAGATTTCATTTTCACTTCAATATCCACTGACCGAAATTTCCAAAAGCAGCAAGTGATTTGGGGGTATTTCAGTCTGTAAAAGGGAAACTGAAAGGCTTCAAGAAAGCATGGGGAAGGGAGCCAGCTAGTCAAGATCAGCTCTGAATTTCAGCACTCAAAATCTGAGGCGTGGGAAATTAATGGTCGTTTTTGATGACTTAGGTCAGTACTTTAAAAAAGTTGTTCAATATTTAAATATATGATGAGAAGAAATTCTAAAAAGAATGGAAAGAGATGCAGGATAATGGGCAAAGTTTTCAAAAACAGTGAAATCACAGAGGAGCCTAAATCTATAGTGATTTGGATTATTGCCTATGGCAGTTTTCACACATGTTGTTTTGCAGCTCCTAAATATGTTTCTTATGTACAAAGATATTTAAATGTTTGAAGACAAAGAGAGATATAAAACACCTACTCACTTCAAATGACTAAATAACAATTGAAATTATGAAGAAAAATAAGATGGAGCCTGCAAAACAAGTAATGAACGAGCCAGCTACCTTTACTGAAAGGATGAGTTGTTCCTTTTTGGTAGTAATGAATTATTAGAATTAGGTGCCTAGATTGCAGCAGCTTTCCACTGTAAGTAAACTTTTTTCATGATAAAGCTTTAAATACAGTACTGAAAAACAGAATGACAAACAGAGATGTTACTAAAAAGCAAGGTACTGTGCTTACTATTATATTAATATTTTTCAAGGTGGAGCGAATGAAATTAAGTAAATGGAGCAATTCTATGAATGAAGTGAAACAGTGTAACTCTTCTAATTAGCTAAAACCTGAAGGGTATTCTTGACTTAAAATGTACTTCTATTAACACATAATAATTCAGATTTATATTCTGTGTGGAAAGGGGTTTACCTGCGTAAATCTTGCCTGCTATTAAGAACTATAAAAGCAAAAGCTCATTCAGAGCTTACGTGCACTGCATATCACACTTACTTATAAGATTAGAGCTTCATCACTGGTTTAAAAAGCAGCAGAGTTTTTCCACTCCTGGTAACCCATTTTGCACTCCTTGAAACTGGCAATCCATGTCAGAGAAGATACTTTGAAAAACTATGACAAAAAGATATGGCAAGCAATATCAGTAGAAACTTACAAGAAATAGTATTAACCCTGCAGGATCTGGCTGCCACAGGAATAATTTCTGCTCTACTAGCTGAAAAAATGAAAACCAAGACCAGCTACATCCAGACAGCATGGATGCTGACTAGTATAGGATTACTGATACTGCACAGCAAGAGGTCTAAGAACTTAAAAAACAAACAAACAAACAAACAAAAAAAACAGAAAAAACCCTACTTGTATTCTGCAAAAATATTCCGCAATGTTACCACTATATTTGAGTTATTTTGTTACTTTAGAAAACTGCAACTTAAGGCATTAAGCATCCTAGATGCTAAAAATTCTAATCTTAGGAATTTTAAAACAAACAAATATCCAGAAGTGGTGCACATTCAAAAAAGAATAAGTCAAAATGAAAACAGTGAAAAATAGGAAATGAAAATGACAAGCAAGGCACGATTCCATAAAGACAGGGCTCGCACTAGGCATGAAAGTACAGCGCCTCCACCAAACGCATTCAGGACTTTCCTTAAATGGGGTTCTTCACTCAGTACCTTCAATTTAGAAGTGTTGGGATTGCCAAGCTAATCAGCAGTAGTAGTTTAGTGACAATCTCCAGGTTATAATCTCTCCAGAGAAGTCCAAAGTGGTGTACTTTAATACCTTCCCAACTACCTAAATACATTTTGCTCAGCTGAACTCAAGCCAACTGGCTCTTAACAAAAAAAGAATTTGTGGATAGTCATAAGACCATAAAGCTCACTGGACAAAGAGAGGAGCAGATGGACATTTTTTGTAGTTTCCCAGTAGTCTGTTCCTGTTTTCTTCTATCTCCAGTCATTGCATGTAGATGTCGACCACCAGAAAGTCAAAAACAAGTGCTGCATAAGGAAGTATTTGACAAAGACAAGGAAGTATCTATCACTTCTGCTAAAGAAGGATATCAGCCATTAAAGAGCTAACCTGCCCATTCTGCCAATCTACTGTGCAGCTATGGAGATCATAAGTCTCTAATGCATTGCTTTTGTGGAAGATTTACGATCTTAATTTGTAGAGGCTTTTAATTACTTTCTTACTTGAGACGTTTTTCTAAAGGATGAGCATATTAATTCATGGGATTTCAGAGAAAGTTTAGGCCTGGTCAAAACATGATTTTTGTTCAAGCTACAACTATGTCAGTTTGGGACATGTTTGTTCGTTTGTTTTTTTCAAATGAGTATCCTCATGCACACAGAATGCCATAGGGCAATGGCAGTTCTATTTATGTAGACATCTCATTTTAATAAAGCTTATTCTCCCTCTTATTTGGGAAAAATTACACTTATATCAAGCATCTATAATGGTATCAACTACAACTGGATAGCAAATATGGTTCATGTGTTCCTGTAACAGTCTAACCAACCCAACATACATTGTATACGCAAACTCTAAAGAACTGGAAGTCCAACTTTTCTGAAAACTGAAGGCCAACTTCTAAAGACTTTTTCACGTATGTTTACAGGTACCTGTACATAGGCACCTACAGGAGGGTGACTTTTCGAGACACCTAGGTACTTTTACAAATTTAATGAAGAGCCTGAATATCCTTAATATTCTTGTCCAATGTACACAGCTCATTTAGATTAAAGAAAACCCAGTTACCAAAACACTACTAGTACCAAAATATTAAAAATATATGAGAAGAAATTTTTTTCTACAAAATAATTGATGCAAGTTGCTTTAGAATGTTTTTGGGGAACAGTATTTTAACAGATCTCTATTATAAAAATGTCTGCTAGTAAAGCAAGTGACAGTTCTGGTAGAGCTGAGTGCTTAAATTACTTACGATAAACAAGCATAGTACTTGTGCTTATCAGCTGCTGTGCACTCAGGAAATACAGAAAGCAATACGCTTTCAAAGAATAACATCTAAACAAACACATTTACATTTATTTAAGACTCATTGGGAAAAAATACTACTGAACAGAGTTAAAAATGCTATAGCAGCAAAATCCTGGTTGAAACAAGAGGGAAGTGCACACCCTGTTTCAGCTTGGGCAATCTGCTGTTTTTCTGGCAGTGACACAGGTAGTAACAACAAGGTAATACAAATTATAGTGATAAGAGCCCTTACCACAAATGGTAAAACAATGGGTTGCAAAGCTAAAGAACTGGCAAAGTCATACTATTTGACTCGTAACACTTTATAGATACCTTTATTGCTGCCAGAGCTGTAAACAGGTTTAAAACCAATCATAATGTTTCATCTGCACCTATTACTAACCTGCCAAGCCAAAATCACAAAGCCACATACTGCAACTCCATATTAAGACATCCTTGAAAATTACATGTAAGGACCCAAATCCTTACTTTTCACTTTAGTATTAGATTTTAGTTTTTGTACATTTTTTGAAGAGAATATTTGCTAACTCTTAAAGGATCCATTTTCAGATTCTTCTTTCCTGATTTTTGACCTATTTTCCTCCCATTCTGGGGACACTGCAGCAAAGCAACTTCAATCTTGCAACTTCCAATAACTAATGATTTTGAACACAGACAACTCACTGTTTGTGCTTTGAGTGGTTCCTCTGATCTTCTCCCTTTGAGTTTGAATACACGCATCAGGGCAATACTTTCAGATCCTTGCCAAAAGTAGGAGTCAGGACAGTGGTTCTGCACAGAGCATTAGTGGGAAATGATTTCTTAACTTAGCAGGATGGCATCACCCAATGGAAGAATGGCAACAGGCATTTAACAATAAGTTCAATGTAGAGTAGTGTTAGAACTATGTATGTGCTGAAGATCCTTTCAGGTTACACAGAAGAAATAGTTAAGTGTTTTCTTTAGAAAATAGTATCAGGAAACAGTAAGAAGTCATAGCCCACAGAGCTCTGTCAGGTGGTCAGAGCTTTTCCCATGGGGCTGCTGCATGAGTGCTAGGGAGCTGGCTTACCTTGTATAACAATCTGCAGCAAGAGGAGCAGTTGTAAAGCATTAGGGGATAAGGTAGAAGCGCATACTCACAAACTATATGGTGATAAAGCACATTGTAAAACTTATTTTATTTATATCACTTATCACAACAGCCACAAGAGTGAAACAGACATTCTGGCTGTTGTTAAAAATGCTATCTCCAGCTATGATCAGAAGGAATGCCTTGGGTAAGAAATTATTTCCTTAGTTTTTTAAAGATATAGACAGCAAACCAGCTAACCGAATTAATGCTTCCTAACAAAGAAATGAGTTTTATCACTATTGATATAGCCAGAGTCTGATTACCTACGATGTATAACGAGAAGGTAATTCTAGGCTGAATAACTATGCAAGAACTGCGCTAGCCAAGCTGGGGCACAGGGAATCAGTCACCTTTATTAACTCAGGCTTTCACTGCCACCTCGTGGACAAACTGATTTACACCTCTGAATTAACCTATATCAGACTTCACTAGTGACACATCAGAGAGAAGTATGGCCCAGCGGATTTATAGGAAAAGACAAATTGCTTAACCTAAGTTTATGGAGGAGGAAGGGAGGGAGAGAGCAATCTAATACTCGATACAAACCACTCATTCAAAAATTGAGTATGTCCTAAAGCATCATATATGTGACTTACAAATAATGGCTACAAATACCTGGAAATGCTTTTTATCTTCCGATTTCTAGGCATTTAAAATATGTCAGGCTTTTCCTGCAATACCAAAGGCTATAGTAGTTTTTAATAGTAGTTTACCTCATCACCTCATCTGAGGGCAGAACTTTTGAGAACAGCAAACAGCACAAATCTTATAATTAAGCTGCTGAATGGTGCCAATATTAATATTAGTTGACAAAGCTTGTTTAAAACAAAACTTTCAGAAGTGGTAACTCTCTGATGATTCCACTACAACCAGGTTATTACCACAGACAATATGATATATGCAGGACAATCAGATCACTCAAGATGCTCATCCGTATTGCAGTCCACATATGAGAGCCCTCCTTATTAGAAATACATTACACAGTATCATTTTATGTCCTAGACTTTAAGATTACTTAATATTTTTTTAACAATAGGGTTCTTCTAAGGACTTTAAAGCAAACAAACAAACAGTGTGACATAAAGCAACAAGAAAGAAAAAACAAATTCCAGATGAAAACACAAAGTGGAAGTGCGTGGTTCATAAATGCTGTCTGTGTAATGCTTGCATCAGGACTTTGGTCAAAAGCATCCTGTAGGGTTATTGCCTCTAGGCTCTGCAAAAAATCAAAGCTAACTTGGCCTTAGGTATTTAAAAGCCACATTTTAATCGGAAAGTTCTTTCCAGTTGGGAGCTATCAGGATTCCTATTCTCCTCACGTGCCAATGTAATTAATAATTTGGATCCAGAGTTTAACACTTTGTATTCCTGACAAATATTAGAATTATCAGACTATTTACTTACTAGCCAGTAGGAGAAGAAAAAAATACACTTTTCTTCCTATTTGATTGTAACTGGATGAATCTGAAGGCCCTCCAGGCACCTAGTGAAGGATCTTGGTGCCCTAAGGGCCCAGTGGGAATCCTTCCAACAAAGGAGAGATGAGAAAGTAAAAGCTTTTAAGAGCAAAAGCTTTTTGGTCGATGTCCTTTGTTTGATAACTCAAATTCATGATCACAAAACAAATAATGTCAGGTTCCATGATTATATTCTCCATTTCAGGCTGTAAAATAACTGCTCGGAGGCTAACATGGCATAATCTAATCTACTTTACCGTAACAGCAGCTGAACTAAGCTTTGACAGCAATATTCTTTATGTATGCTCAATTCCTAAACTTAAACTGAAGTTTGAGCTTGAGCAGGTACAGA
>VXAL01008761.1:38618-57843 GCA_013399475.1 Chauna torquata
AGGTTTGTAAGCAGTTTCTATCCAGTAATAAACTATTCATTCCATTAATTAGCTAACGTTTTACACTAATTCACTGAAATGCAAGGCAATCTACTGGTACATTGACTGCACTTATTTTATATTCCCATTAGCATTGTAAAGACACCTGGAACAGATGGAATTATGTTATTGAAAAGATGAAACACTGAGCAATTAAGATACAATGTAAAACAACCTCCCTTTATTCAAATTAAGTTAGCATTTCCTGATCTTGGTCTTCATTGTACAAATAATCTTCTGTGCAAAATACTTTATAAAATACTAAAAAAAGATTTTATTGTAAAAAAAATAAATTTTCTAGATATACAGTTACTTTGCACTATCACAAATATTGTCCAGTATTCAATTTTAATATCACAATACTCAAGTCATGTAAACCAATAGTCTTACTGGTAAAAAAGCCACTACTCAAACTCAGGTTCACTAGGGATTTGTTCAATATTTTCCTCTTTTCGTATCTACACCCTCATACAACTCTGATGACCCACAGTTGAATTGCACTCATGTCATGAAATTAGACTTTGGGCCATCCCTTCCTCCATTATCAGATAAAAAAATACTGAATTAAATGGTAAATTTTAGTAAATTCTGAAAACAGACTAGCTACACAGTGCAGTCATAGAAGAACAAAGATCCCCCAAACTAGATTTGAACTTTGCTGAGAAGCATGTAAAGGCAGCCTACACTGGGTTCTGGGCATGTGTACCTTGATTTAGCAGTAACCAAGCAAGCTGACTTAAAAACTAGCTCAGACCTCTCTACTTTGCAGTGTAATCACAACACAGACACATCTACTGAATGAAATGCCTCTAAGAAGTTTTGATTCAGTAACCTGAGCCCTCATTGTTCCAATTCACTTTCATTCTGCAAAGTCTTCATAGCTAACCCCCAGAGAGTCATGCTAGAGAAAAATGGTCCTTCAGTATTCTTGTATGGAGCAGATGATGTTCGACTGCCTAGTGGATCATTACAATGACTGTCCAAACTAACCATAGAGGAACGAATCATGGAAACATTATCAGATTGTAAGGGTTCTTCTGCAGAAGATCCGTCTACATCTGCATAAGCATATGGTGGTGGTGGAGCTCGCTGTGTCTGAGCTTTTGGGAGTTTAGCAGAATCCACATTCAGTTTCTGTTGGTTTGTTGAGTCGTGGTGTTGAATCATTGATCGTAGCTTACAGTAAGAATCTGCAGAATCATCATATTCAGTTGAATTTGCAGTTGGACGAATGGGAAATTTAACTGGTAACAACGTAACAGACATTTCTTGGCCAAAAGAGTCAGAACTCTGAGATTTCTCAAGATCAGAAGTTTCCATCCCTTGAGTAAATTCATCTAGTGCGTTTGGACCTTCATCAGTGGCTTTACAATGCATTTTCTTGTGCCGCCGTAGAACAGCAGAGCGAGTGAAGCATTTGTTACAAGTTTCACAGGTATAGGGTTTTTCTCCTGTATGAGTCCTCACATGTCTACGCAGGTCACCAGAGCCTGCAAAACATTTCCCTACAAGGCAGAAATGGTAATATTGTGATTTTGATCTTAACACAAGTGCATAAACATGTTTTAACAAGTAATGAGCTATGGTATGTCCCAGTTGGGGTACTCTGTTTATCTAGAACAAGTTCAAGCAAGTTCCTTCAATTTCTACAATTCAATTACTTTTTTCTTCTCCTTGCTCTGCCTTGTGTTTTCCATTGCTTTAGTTTTTGTCTCCAGACACAAGAATATCCATTAGTATTTGAAAGCTGTGAGCACTCTCAATTTGTATTAATCTTTGTGGAGGGAAGAAAAAGTAAAATAAAGATCAATCGAATTCCTCTGTCTGGTAAAGCAGCATGCTAACAAGCTTCTAATTATATTCTTCCAGTGAGAACCGCGTTATAGAAAGTAACGATTTGTTCATTAGAGAGGAACTATTCTTAAAGTGCTGATAAAGGTAGCTTTTTTGTTAACTGAGCTAACATAATGCAGCAGATCATTATTTATATTCTCTCCAGAGAATGTGTCAAATCTATAACTTTTTATTGCTGCAAATGTTAAAATATAATAAAGTAGTCAACTGTTTGCCTGTTTTCAGAACCACAGGCTCAAATAAACTCAATTACCACATTGCAATGAAAAAAATGACAGGCTGAACCAAAGCAAAGTGCAGAAGCACAGCAGAACAAGAAAGCATTAATTTCCAGAACATGATTCAGACACCTCGTGTTCTTTAGGACAACAGAAATAAATCGGTACCTCTTTGTGATTTTATCTCGCTTCATATATGTTGAAGATTATTTTGTTTTGTATGGACAGATACCAACTAAAACGAACTGTATTTTCTGAAAGCCTAGTAAAATTACAGTCTCGGTTTTTGGCATACTTTTCATTCTACTGCCTAAATTTATCTTCAGAAAAGCCATTAAACAGTGAAAGTAAGATTACAAATTACTGGAGTAGTACATGTGAAATATTTGCCAATGTGAATGATTTCTTAACACTTGATCAGACCCTCTTTGTGCATTTCTTGCTCTCCATACAAGGCGAGCTGGCTAAAACAGAAAAATGATCAAAAGACCACTACGAAACAAGATGAAAATAAATCTATTTTAATGACAAAACAAATCTTTGTTTATACTTTCATATCCTGCGTGTCTATATTTCCTCTCTCTCATGCAAGATCTAATAATTATGGATTTTGTTGTTGTCTCAAGACATTACAAATAAAACATACTGTGGCTGGACATTATCATATAGTAAGTACTTTCCTCCAAAGTTGATTCCTCAGAACATGAATGAAACTACAGCAAAAGAGCACTTAAGGGCAGAAAAATACTATGCAGGATGCTAAGTAATATCTGAGATAGACAATGCAATTTCTGAGAACTATGCTATACTAGGATGAATCACTGATCAAAGAGCAATTTGCAGATCAGTTGGAAGTATAACCCATCTAGCAGATTTTGAAAACAGATGTTCTCTGGCATGAAGCATTAATTAAGTTTTGATTTTATTCCAGAGGTTGAAGCAAAGTAGCAAAATCATACTACTAACTCTGTGGTTGAATGCAGTTAAATCTCAACAGTAATCAGTTGGGGAGAAAAAAAGGAAGAAGGAAAGGAAGAAGAAGATTCCACTTAATAGCCAAGTGATGCCAAACCGAGCTTTCCATCAGAAAATAAATACATTTTTTGAAGCAGCTAGTATCAGTATCAGTTTCTATAGCAAACGTATACATGTTGATTCCTTATTTCTTTTCTGTATTTTTCAATTGAAATTCACTTTTGAACTTACTTACAGTAGGTCAAACAGTTTAATACACCAAAAGCTAAACTACGAAGTATGCAAGACAAGATTTTGTTAAAAACCTTCACAACCTGGTATTTCAATTTAAAATTATTTTGGTTAATTGTTATTCTGCTGACATTGTAAATTTTACTTATTTAAAAAGCAAAGGCATACAAAGACAATGCAGAGTAAACCTTACCACATGCTGAACAGCTGTATGGTCTCTCTCCAGTATGCCTAATTCTGTGCTTTACCAATTTTCGTTGCATGTTGAATGACTTCCCACATTCATCACAGGTGAATACCTTATCTGCTGTATGAGTCTTTTTGTGCTCCTTTAAATTACTGAAGTTACTGAATCCTAGAAAAATATGACAGACACAGATTAAAATGACTCCTCACATTTCAATAAAAAGAAGCAGCTTAGAGGCAGAAGCTTTGGTTCTTACATACCTCTGCCACAGATATCACACAGATGAGGCTTTTCTCCAGAATGAATAATAATGTGACGCTGAACATCACCAGAAGCAGCAAATCTGTAACAAAACATGGAAACCCAATTACTGTCTTTACAAGATACTTGTTCTCCTAATTGAATATCAAATGGAAATCCACTATAATGAATGCCTGATGTTCTGAACAAAGATTAAAATCTAAAACACAGATACCCAAATGTATGCGTTTAAAAAAAAAAAATTGAAGCTGGCAACATCTATTTAAATNCTTAAGTACTAATGCCATTACTAAACTAGTGTATTTTGCCACCTGTTAGCAGAAGGCAGAAATATTTAATACTTCGCTCAAATCTGTCAAGTTTCCCATACTGCAAAATTTTCATAAAATGGAACAAAAAATGTAAATGATATGACCAAATAATGAAAACAAAATATGAGGTAAAGGTACAGAAAGGCACAATTTACTGTGCCTCAGACTGTTCAAAATACACACAACAGTATAACCTTAACTAAAGATAAAAAAATAAAAAAATTATAGGAGACCACAGACTATAATTTTATTATTGAGACTTACAACAAGACACTTTCAGATGTTTATATATTTTAATATTTAAACCCAATGTCTTCTAAACAAAACTCAGTAGCATGCTGCCTTAGCTCTTGGCCCTTAGTTTATCACTACGATTAAAGAAAACATAAACAAGTTTTAACATGGTAACTTTACTAGGATGAACAATTTACTCACCTTTTCCCACAGATCTCACAAATGTATGGCTTTTCACCAGAATGTCGACGTAAATGTGTCTGGAGATTACCTGCCTGAAGGGACAGTAATTTAAACATTTAAATTCAACTAGCCTGTTGTTGTATACAGATAAAAAGACAATGATGGTAACTATGAGACTGGCTTTTTATTCCTAATTCAGAGGCAGTTATGACTACAAGGCATGTAGAAACTGAAGCAATAAAGAAAGACTACCAGGTACTTCAAGTCCAAATTGTTCATGTATGCAATCATACATTGACAAGAACATGGTGGGGGGGAAAGCCTGGAATCAAACACTCAGGAAAAAGAAAGACCTACAGTTGAAAACAGATCCAATTATAAATGAAAATGACACTATCTAGATTGCACTCGAGAAGAAAACTTACTAGTAATATGGTACATGTTAGTCTCATTTTCCCTGTCCTACAAACAATACACTGTTACATCACAACACCTGAATTCACCTACCAGAAAGTTAAAAAGAAAAGAAAAGGATAAACATTTTTTCTATCCACAAAATATGCACAGCTACTTGCTCCAAAGCCATAAATATTTACTCACATCAAAAGAAAATGGAACAGAAAGTACAGAAATGAACAAATAGGATTACTGGTAACTAATTTTCATTACACATCTTCCCTCTCCCAATCCTGTAAAAATCATGCTAGTCTGCAGACAAGCCAGGCAACAACAATCAGACAAAACCATCTTACTAATGCCAACTTTTTTTTTTTTTNNTTTTTTTTTTTTTTTTTTTACACCACTAGTGCTTCTGAATGGCTAATCCATTGAGAGTCCAGTTCTCAAAGCACAAGATACATCTAGCCTGGATAGAAGAGCTGCAGATGTTCCAGAAAAAAATTGTGCATACTTCCAGGGTCAGTTTTTAACACTTCTGTTCTATTCGATGGATAACTGCTTAGTTTTATCTAACTTCATTAAAGGAATAGTAGGTCCTTTCTATCACAAAGAAAAATGGGGATGAAAAGATTATCACTTCCTCCTTAGTTACAGCAAGACAACAAAAATGTGACCCTTCAGTGATTTCTTCCAACTCCGCTAGATATAAATTACCTTTAATGATCAATGACTGTAATCACAGCTTATGATATACCAAAACTAAATTATTGCAGACACACACAAAACAATATTAAATGAATCAGTCTGCACACTGAGAGAGCTTTCCGTAAGGTTTTTCAGACAGACAACTGAACCACTGTCCTCTAAGGCCAAATTCTACAACACTGGCATTGATTCAAAAAGAGGCATTGGGTACCTATTTCTGTGGGAGAAGATGGACTGAGCTGACTTCTCCACAGAGTAATTTATGCTTTGCAAAGACTGAGGATTTTACGAAGAAGTGCATTTGAGAGCAACATACAAGAGAGGACTTTTACCTCCATCCGTGCCACAAAGCAAAATATAAAAAATGCATTTGTTATTCTGAATTAAGAGGCAGTGTGAATTTGAAGTGTAACAATTACTCTGAAATACTTCCCATACAGACATTTTTAGTCCAGAATAGAAGCATTCTACAGAGAGTAGCAAGTAGATTCATTTCTTTATTATGATCCTGTGTCACTTCTTCCTAATGAGGGCAACAACCTCGTTATTAACTACTCTGAGACAAAAAAAAAAAGTAAAATCATTGGTCACTTGTATCCTTCCTAAGCTTGTAAGGTTGCACACAACCTTGGTTAAAGTATAATATGCCATCCAAATGAAAAGGTGTAGGAGGACTTCTGTGAGCATTTCAGTGAAAGAAAATAAACGTTCAGAATAATCATCTTACTGATGTAGGTCGCAAAGCACTCCTCACAAATTCAGAGACTAGAGAGATATGCTAGACTCTATTCGCAACCAGCATGTTTTTAAAGAGAAGGAACCAATGCCCATCAGCCCCCCAACAAGCCCTGCAGAAGGCAGACAGGAGGCAAGGCGTGATATCCTGGATCACATCAAGAGAAGGACCACATAGCAACAGGCTGCACACCAGCAGGGGAACATGCAGACTTGGAAGTACAATAGAACCCTTTTTCTCCAAAAATCGTTCATAGTTATTTGTTCCAGACTATGAGTTCCTGTTTCAGTTTTCCTGCTTTCTTCTTTTTCTATTTCACATTGCATCAAATTTAACATGAGTTAAATTCAACAGGCGCTGACGTACTAGGCAAAACAAATGCATTGTCTCCAAAGCACAGAACATGAAAGCTTAAATAAAAAAAGCGGTACTATTTCTGTGTCTGCAGGCCGAGAAGCTTAACACAGGACAAGATCAGAGATGGTCTTTTCTGTAAAAAATAGACAGTAATTATCCTCGACTTACTTTCTGGTCTTGCTTATTTGCATGATTCAAAACAAGTACCTCGGAAGCATGCGAGTTCCCATTTATGACAAGAGAAAGAAGTGTAATACACAAGCTGTATGCCATGACTTATATTTGGGAAGCATACATACTGTACATTACCACGTATCTATCCATACCTTCAGACAAGTGAGGTAATGGCCAGGGGAAGGAAGCTGTTTAAGAGTGTTTAAATTAAAGGCAGAAATTTCCTTTTTTTTTTTTTTTATTAAAGAGGAACAATGCATGTTGCATGAGGAGCCTGTCATAGATGTCACACACTCATATATGAAACTTTTTTACTCCCTCTTCCCCCACAGTAAGGATCTAGTGTACAGAATGCTACTCCTTTTGCCAAAAGTACTTCTAATGGGATTTGGAAATACCCACTTTTTTCTTTCAGTAACTAGTAGTTCAGCCACCAAAATGAATGAAAATGCATATTCTCTGGCTAACAAGCAGACCCAGTTTTGCTCAAAATGGCTTAATAATCAGGATGAAAGAGTACTGCTCACTGGATGCAGCGTTATATTCCTTTTCAGCACCAGAGTGGAGTGTGCAACCGCATCAGATTCATGGGTCAAAGAAGCCCCATTGGTGGACTACAAAACTGGGGCAAGAGAAGAACAAGCACTAGCAGGTGGGCGGACAAAGACCCCATAAGTCTAATCCTTAAACCAGGACCCATAAGAAAGACCAAAGTTATTCAATGATAATTATTATGCAATCTTAGTATAAAAATATGCACCTGTCTACTGTCTCCCGTACTTAGGTGTAAAGATTCCAAGCTAGAAAATAGAAAAGAAATAGAAATTTTGGAAACACAAGACAACTAGGCACCAAATTTTTAGAAATACAAATCAACTGTTGTATTCAGAACAGTAAGCAAGCTTTGGAGGGCAAATTAAGAGAACTAAAGTCTAGGCCCTGTAAATAAGTAGGGAATTTCATGAGAATTTTCTTAAAAATCATATCTGAGTTTTGTAACTTCAGATGGACTATGCTGTACTTATTTATAGAGGAAAATAGAGCCCCATTATATGGATGCTATTTTTTTAGCTGATTAAAAAAAATCTGCTTATTTTTTGCCATTTAGGAAGATGAAACTGTATTGTGAATACAACATATATAAAATTCTAATTTTTAAGACACTGATGTAAAAATGCTATTCAGAACATATTCCTAAGCGTAAGGTAATAGCACAGTCTGAGAATGGAAGTTCTCTGTATTTTAAATAGGTTGTGGCTCCATATATTTAAACATTCATTTGAAGATAAAATACATAACATACATCTGAGAGCAGACAGAATCAAAGGTACAAAACATGTAAAAGAAACCTAAAGCATTCAACAAGTTATTTTCAGATGTTTTAATTTTTTATTGCTAAATTCACATCTGTTTGAGCAAAAAGTATCTAATCTATAGATATGAAACCAAGTTTATTTTTAGAATCAATACATAGATGCATTTCATTTTCAAGTGTAAGTACCATAATATAAAATATTCCCACCTGTGAGAAGTGTTTCCCACAAATGTTACATTCAAAAGGTTTTTCACCTAAAAGGAGAAGAAACAGAACATAGAACTTCTAATAGCTGCAACAGAATACAAATCCTTTAAATTGGTACACTTCCTTTTAAAACATATAATGTAAAAATAAAAATATCCCCAAAAGGACACTTACCCATCTATTGAAGGTATTTAAGGGGAAATTTAAGACAGAAGTACAGCATTTACCATTAAGCTTGTAAAGCACACTTCTTCAGAAATAGAATTTATCTTTCAAAATAAGTAGAAGAGTTTTGATATGAATGGGAGTGTTTTTTTTTTTTTTTAATATTTCTTTTTTCCAGATGAAAGACCCACAGGAAAAGAATAGATGACAGGGTCCTACTACAACAACAACAAAAGCTATGGAAAGTACACCAGTTTTTCCACTTGTACACACAAAGGCCCTCTCTTAAAAAGAATATGGTCTGCAGAGAAGCTAATTTGGAAGGATTCAGTGTTCTCCACTCAATGTGTACCATACATCTCTGATCAGCACATAGCCATTCACTCCCAGTAAACACACATTTGCCTTCAAACTCTCAGTCTGTGGAAGAGCATCTGATAACTAACCCAAATATTTTGCTCTAAAATTCTTAATTCATACATCTAAAACTTGTATTCTCAAACCTCCAAAAACATTAGCTTTGAGTAGCGTTAGTAAAAAGCTAGTGCAGCCCACTTCAGCATTTGAAAATAACTTGACACTCAATCTCGAATGTGACTGTACTATTGCTGTCAGTTTCAGACAAATATCTTTTTCTAATTATTTTTTCTCCTCTATAATATTTCATAAAGGTCATCTCTTCCCTGCATAGTTTGTGGTTTCCTATTTTTTACACTTTTGATAAAAATCTCTGTATATCTTCTGGAATTTTCAAAGAAAATAATAACGCTCAAATACCATTGAATTCAATGACAGACTTCTAATGATATTTTCATGAGTCTAACTGTACTTTAAAAGCACATCTATAAACTGGCCCACAGCTACAGGGAAGCTAAAGAACTAGTGTAAATCTCTGATTTAGATGCAGATATTTCCAGAAGGAAAACGAGATCTTACACTTTGTTTCATCTTGGTGAGGACTCAAAATCCGTCTAAAGATTTTTCTTTATTTATTTTAATAATCATTCTCCTGATTTTACAGAGCACTTCTTGGCCATCTGTAGCCTTGTTTTCCAGCAAGTACTCTCTACATCAGCATTCTTCCTCCATCCTTGGAAGTGTTATGAGCACCATCTGCAATATCCAGGTGTTGAAGTTCCATTTTCCATCCCTGCTGCCAAATACAGGTGATGCTGTTTCAGCATCATTCAGGATCAAGGACCATATGCAGTTATCTTAGATTTTAAACCAGAGTCAACATAGTTATATGGCTTCACAGACAGGCAGCAGTCTTCCAGTTACTCTGACAACTTAAGCTTAAATCTACTTTTTCTACTTATTAAAGAATGGAAAAATTCAGTTTCAAGAAAGCTTCTCTTCAATTAAAGACAAAAATTAAGAAACCAATAACTCAGCTATAAAGAACACAGAGGCTGAATTTCATTATGGCTCTGAATACTCCAAACACTGAAAATTCTGGTACTGACATCACAATATAAATGAAACCAACAGTGAGCCAGAACTGTGGCAACTGGAAAGGCTTCTGGCAACCATAAAAGCATTGGGGTAATTTGGAATGGAAGACAAAAAACATTATAGGCAATTTCTGCAGAAATGACCTACATCAAAAAAGTTACTGTTGACACAAAGATTATAATCTGAACAGAAATCCACCCTGAAATAACCAGAAGGTTGGAATTCAAGGCTCAAATTCCTCAAACCGATTGTTGTAGGCTGCATGCAGCCTCATTATAACTGTACTGATGCAAACACTGTTTCAGTGAGTTAGAGGGTTTTTTTCCCATGATAAGATAAAACAAAGAAGTCTTGCTTGAAACATCCAATTAGTTTTTGGAGAACAATTCTGCACCTGCATAAAACTCCAAACAGCCTGGTATATCAAGTAGCCTATTGCAAGAAAGAATTCTAGCAGAAATACTAAATTACTCAGAGCACTACAGCATCCCTCAGTAATGTGAAGCTAACTGCTTCCTAGGCCGTATTAGCAAGAGTGCAGCTAGCAAGCTGAAGATGATTCTTCTCTACTTGTCACTGGTGAGACCATACCTGGAGCCTTAAGACGAGAAGGCTAACAGAAAGTCTTACTGATGTCTACAATCATCTAATGGGAAGACTGATGGAACCAGATTCTTCTTGAAGGTACGCAGTGATAGGACAAGGGGCAGCAGACACAAGTAAGATCATTAGATCCAGGAAAATACTTTTCCCCTATGAGGGTGGTGAACACTGGAACGGGTTTCCTGGAGAGGTTGTGGAATCTCTGTCCCTGGACACGTTACAAACTCAACGACGCAAGGTCATGACCAAAACAACCCAATCTAATTTGAGCTGCTTTGAGCAGAGCATTAGAACAGAAGACCTCCAGAGGTTCCTTTCAAACTAAATTATTCTATGACTGTCATTAAATTGCAGATGGAAAACGCTATCTGGGATCAACACTGATCTTCTCAAAGACCACTGTTGGATCAACAGCAATAGAGAAATTTTCTGGGGGAAAAAAAAAGTAACTGAACTCCACTTATGATAATGCTTGAAAACACACACACACACACACACACACACACACGACTTTACTTCTAAACTCTTGGACTGCTTTGTGTTATCTATCTTCTGTTGCATCCCTCTTGTTCAGCACTGCAAGAAGAAATAATGATAAAGCACACAGTAGTGGGTTCAAAGCAGTGGTATGTCAGCTCGAGAAGAGAAAAGGCAGAAGCAACGCTCCTGAAGAGATCATAAAGGTGAGGAACATGAGCCACTAAGGCATGGAATGCTGGCAGCTTGCTCAAGCCAAGCTCAGAATGAAAAGGTTGAGGATCAATAGTGCATTACATGGGTAACTCTGCTCCTGTTTTTTTCAATCCCGACAAGAGTTCTTTCCACCTTTTTTTTTTTTTTAAAAACAAGATATTTCCTGAAAATATTTTTTTAAAAAAGAATAATTATTCTTTTACTGGGTAGATAAGGAATGTGTAAAAGTGATATATTTACTTCCTCTTTTTCAGACAGGTTCTGCCACAGAAGTCAATCTAATTAAAACAAATTACAATATTCAATCAAGTCAAAGTCAGTCAAAGTAAATCCAATAAGATCTATTTGGAGATTCCTTTAAATGGCCCTTAGCAACACAACTAAAACAGTTACACAACCCAATACAATGACTTGTGTTGAACACATTATGCCTGTGCTTCACGCAGACAACTCATCTATGCAAGCATATTAACCTGTGAATTCTTTAGTAATCCTAGAGTTCAGGGACAGAGAATTTCACGTGCTTTCTTGACAACTAGGCCACCACGGCACTTATGTTAAACAAGTTGTCATTTATGGGTTAAAACCTGGCTTCCCAATGTGAAAGGTCCATTTTAGTATCTTGCTTCCACTGTCTGTTCACCAAAGCCAGATTTGAAGGACTTTCAGTATGTACTGTAATACTCAAATGCTTGCTTACTTTTTTGCTCAGACCTAGCAAAGAAACATTTTAAAATAAAATTGATCAGATGGCAATTTGAGATGGTCAGCTGTGCTTTCTGAGGTGGAATATGGATGGAAATGGCTTTGAGGAATACTTAACTAGTAGTATACTTAATATTAATGATACTGATGTGCCCTGTACCTTCAGCTATAGACCCTTCCTATATTAACATCCTACTCACTTAAACTTTCCAAGCACTCTTTTCACACTAGTTGGTATTTAAAACAAATTAATATGACCCAAAAATAACAGGCAAGCAAACAGGCATATCCAGTTATATTCTTGTAACAGTTTTCCATCCTTCTTTGATGTGATTATTATTTGTTAAACTTAAGTTCTTAAACTTTGTCAGTATAGCACACGTATAGAAGAATGTTAATGCCATATTAAGTGGCATTCAAGTTTGGAACTTTTGGAGAACTACTGGAAGAACATAGTGTATAGAAGGATAGCACAAACAAAACCAAGCCTGGGATCACTTTTCTTACATGGTGTATAAAGCTAGTTTGGATCAGGTTGTGTGGAATGTAAAACAACATCTACTAGAGCTCAACTATAGTGGAAGCATGTGTAAATACACAGAGGTCAAAAAAGAAATGACTTGCAACACAAATAACCTTTCAAAGCTACTGCAACCCTTTTCCTTTTTTTCCATTTCCTACACTAGTGAGCATTTGCTGGTCATGCTGTGTCTACAAAATCAAAATATTAAAACACTTGTATCAGGAGTCCTAGTCTGTTTCCTATATAAAGTTTAGTACCCCACCCACTCCCTTAATCTTTAAGTTACAATACATTACATGAGGCTCAAAGTTTACTTTACCTCTTCTAAAATTATTTTAAATGGTTTACCAGACTCAGAAGTATACAATAGCTAAGTCTATCGCTCAGGCAACACACTCTTAAAAAGCAAGTAGTCTAACAGGCACCAGAATTCATGAAATCCAGATTCCTTCCAATGATTCAGATGTCTAAGTAAGAGCAAATTATAACAGGTTTCTCCTAGTTGGAGTCCCTCTCACACTTTTATTCCCTACCACAAACTCACATTTTTACCAACTTCAGAGTCTCTCCCTCAGCTGGGACTTCTCTAGATGCTCTATCTTCTATCTGACCACCTATTTTCCTGAAATTTGTAAGATATTAAAATCTACTTGATGATGTCAGTTCAAATCCAGCAATAGTTTCAAAAAAATACAAGGCAAAGAGAGGATGGAGGTAAAAGACATGCAACAGTTTCATAGGAGACCAAATTAAAAAAAACAGTATTAGTAATATGAACATACAGAACCAGTCAAAGATACTGAGTGAAAACTTCAGGAAACAATGCAAAATGTTCATATTTTCAGGTTCTGGAAAGATTTTTCTATTAATCATATGGACAAATAAATTATTAATACTAAGGTTCAATTAACAAAAGAAATTAGTGTCTGCTAAGAGGGACTCATATTTACTATCAAAGTAGTGATACGTATGCTCATTTGGAAAGTGATGTTCATTTGACAAGACCAAGAGAGATGCACTTGTATATTTAATACAGGGAAAGAGAAGGGCAAAAAGTATTCAACAGGTTAATCAGGAACAATGCCGTCCCAAGGACTTGGAATCAATGGTGTTACTTGACTAGCTAAGGTATCTTCTAAAATCCCTTTAAAAAAAATAAAGAATCTTAAGCTGTAGAAATACAGAACATGCTGGTTAAATTGAACAAATTCATTAATTCAAAATTAGACTGGGTCTTGTTTTTCACTAGAATAAAAAGATACTTAAGTCTATGCTAGGCTTAAAAGCAGTATTACCTGTAAGTATTTAAAACAAAGTAAATTTGAAATTACCATTCACTCTGCAGCTTACTTTTTTTTTTGCAACGGCATCACTCTAAATAAACACTATGAAAGTTGTTCATACTAGGCAAAAAGTACAAACTAATTAAAGAGTATATTTGACAGGTTAAAAAGAAATGACCATCAAGCTCTTATCACTTCTGTTTTACAATGAATATATGATCAGAAAGAACTGTGGTTTTCTAGAACACTTCTAATGTTTTCTTCTATTCCCACTTTTTTTTTAATCATCTGCCTTGGACTTCTAAACAATCTGATAAACTGACTAGAAATGCCTCGCCTAAATGCATGACACAGATTAAGTTTTCATTGAAATACCACATGATGTTCCTCGAAAAAGAACCCTAAAAAGCAAACATGGGGGAAAAATCTTTAATACAACTAAAACTCTAGACTAAACCAAACTCGGCTTTACAGTCTATTACTATTTGATTATTCAAAAAAACCAACCAAACAAAAAGAAACACACACAAAACTTTTGAAAGTATACCCTTAACCAGCACCTTTGAGATGCAACAAAATACCCTCTTCAATTCCAATATTTGGTATGCAAACCAAGTTATTGATAACTGTACCTGTGTGAGACCTTCTATGGAGCTCCAAATTGCTTGGGTGCTTGAAAGCCTTCCCACATAATTCACAAGTATATTGCCTCTGTGACTGAAGAGTCTGTGACTGCCCGTCTTGTTCCACAGGCCCTTGAGATTTTTCAGTTTCAACAGTTTGTTCAAAATTCTCAGAATTCACCAAGTCTCCAGCTTCTTTTTCTTCAGTAACTCTGACATTTGTCACGCCCATGGTACTTTCATTCACAGATTCATTTACTGTTGTTATTCTACCGTCATCTCTTTTAGGCTCAGGGGGATGCTCTGCAGACTTCTGAGACCTTAGAAAATTTAACTTTTTGAGGTGTACTGCCTTTTTCAGCCGCATCTGTTTGGTGGGCTGCAAAAGTGTGCTTTCTGCAGCTTGATCTGGAGCAGCTTCATTCAAGGACTGAACCAGAAAGTTTGATGGTAAATGATCAGAGGCTTCCAGAATACATTCAGAGTGACTGACAGGACAAGAATTATTCTCTACTGTGTTTATTTCTGAAGATGTGTTGTAAGAAAAGGATTGTTCTGCCACCCTCTCCTGATTAGAGCAAGCATTTTGCTTATAGAATTGTTTACTGTAAAAGTTGCGTAGCTTATAATAGTAATTTGGTTGCTTAAATGGAAGCTCTGTGCAGTTGCCATGTAAGGAGTCATGCGACTGTTTCTGTACATCACCTGAGGGTGCGTGAAGAGTAAGAGACTGAGATGCATGAGAATGGTGGTCAGCCAAGACTTTATTAGCTTGTGTGTCAGATGAGCATTCATGTAATAGGTTTGTTCCGTAACTATCATTGGCACAGCTAGTATCCGCAGTCAAAGCATTCTGCAGAGAAAATACACTATTACAAGGCATGCTGGCTGTTTGCTCTACAGCTGTAGAAGATTTTAAAAAGGTATGGCAAATATTCAGCACATTTTGCACTTGAAGACACTGCGCAATATCCAACATAGCTTGTACATTGTCCTGACTAAGATCCAGATGAGAGGTGTACATGAAGTCCAAGATCTGGCCTATTCCACCTACATTTTTAATGTCCAAATGAAAGACATCGTTCTTCTGGCCTGAAGAATTCTGAAAAAGGGTCCTGATAAAATAAGGCAAATATTCAAACACACACACAAATAATTCACAAACACTTTTATAAAAAAATATACATACACCTCAGACTGCCTGATATGAATCAAAAACTTACACTATATGGTCTTACCTAGATTGCTGTGTTTTTGCAGATGAACTTCTCAAAACTGCTCAAATATTTGTCTCATGCTATTAGACCTACGCTATTAAACTTAAAGTAGAAATCAAAGCACAAGATCCTTTACAAAACATTGTCTGCTTTTTTTTTTTTTACTGTTTTGAAATCACACCCTATACTTGCAGTTTCTTATCCAATGTTCTTCAAATTTTACGTGCAGTGGCGTATTTATGGACTGTTTGCAATAGCTGATTGACCCAGAATGGTGTTCCCCCTTCCATCATGGCAATTAGGACATGCAAAATTTGCTAGTAAAAAGGAGAAGATAGACCTCAAAGTCTGCAAAATTACTCTCTTCTGGCAACTGAGCTTGCCCACCAACCATTACCAGTGAACCTTATTAAGACTGCTCATTAGTTCTTTTTCTGCAAGTAAACAAGGATGGTAATAGTAAATAAGAAGATGGCATTATTTTCAATCCTTTCTGTCATATCCCCCCAAAAATATTTATTACTGGTACTGAACAAGAACCAAGTAAAAGAAAAATGAAGAGTATAGGTACAGGAGCCTAAAACAGCAGTCCAACTATTCCCCCCTGAATTGTCATTGTATCCTTAAAGCATCTGAATTGACAGGACTTCTATTTGATGTATTCTTAGCATCAGAGCTGTAGTTCTTCATATGCATAACTAGTCCTAGACCGAGTGGCTTGGTACTCTGTCTCAGTCTGGAACTTCACACCCTTCCGTTAAAATCCCCAGTCTCTAATCTGATAACCCCACAGCAGATGATGATACATATACAATGGGGTCAGGTCACTCCTATACAGACAGCCTCCTACACCAGGAAATACCCTGAACTTCAAGATTCCTCTGCTGGGGTTAACTCTCAAATTAGGTTTGTTGAAAGGTGGGCATAATATCAACGAGCAATGAATCTTAACCAAATGGGAGTCTAGGCTTAAACTTCAGAAAAGCAATTTCAGGTGCATCCCCGTACCTAACTTGTCCTATCCTCATATTTACATGCTACTCTGAAGCAACTGCCCACATCCAAATCTTTCATAAATCCAGCTCATATTATCTAAATTAAAACCAGAACTATAATAAGTAGATTTGGGTTGAGAATGTAAGTGGATTAGTCACTTACATCCTATTGAATCTGAGTAAGAGTTGAGAGCCTAGTTCTCTTTAACTGCTTTAAAAACCTCAATCTTTGAGCATAATTCCACTTCATCATCAGGATTACAACACCACAGCAGAAAAAACACCCTCTCTTCATTCTCCCTGTTCATAATATAAAAATAATTTTCTTACATAAGACTTGGTAGTCAAGCTTTTGAGATGTTTTAAGAAGCAAGGTCAAAAGACCTGCCATATCTAAATAGCAGCTTACTTATAACTAAGGCTATATTTAAACACTAAGCTAGGTGATCCAGCATCTCCTGAAATTTGGGAGATCAGTGGGGGGGTGGCATACGGAGAGGAAAGAAACTACTGATATTGCTTCATGAGCCACCCGTATATTTTAAAACACAGACATTGTCTCTCTGATAATCTGCTCTAAGCAGAGGTTCAATAGTTACCTATATACTCAAATTTTATTTTGGACACCACCAAACAGAAATGGATAATATGAATCATTTCATCCATTATATCCCTTAGTTGGCTTTGCTCACATTCAGTACTATGCTCTTGTAAACAGTTATCTTTTTATGCTGAAATACTGACTGTAGGCCCATGCCAAGAATCCGTTGTATGAGGCACTGTAAGTAAGTAACGAACAAGAAAATTCCAAACTCAAACAGTGTAGGAGTTAACTATGCACAGCCAGAAAATAAATTAGGATGGCCACAGTTTTCAATTAGATGTAATACTTGATACAGATTTATCTCTGGACAATTTAACTTTATACCTTCCACTCTAATAGTTACTTTGTCTGAAACTACCAGAAAAAATACCCTTCTCAGAGAAAACCTCAAACAACAGCATTTAGTTCACTTTTTTAATAGAAGAATTTCTACCACATACCTGAAATATTGACTGAAAGCAGCTAATACATTTTTGTGTGCTTTGAAGCAGACACCTTTTACCACCAACATGCAGTCACAGAGAAGACCCTGAATGCGCTGTTCGTGTAGCTGCTGGAGAAGATGACAACTATGGCTAGCAACAGTGTCCATGCTAGAAAATCACTTAAATTACCTACAATGAAATAAAATGCTAAGATGAATTTTAAATATCAACTTGCAAAATGAATTTAGAATATGAAGAACATTTTTTCAATTTCTTTTAGCTCCCAAAGGAAACAGACTTCAGTTTAGACCTGCCACATGAGCTCCAAAGATGTTTGTCTGTTTAAAGATGAATCACAGAATTGCTCACCAGTGGAAATATAGCAGCACGTATAGGAAATATTGATTTTAATGAAATTTTGCTTACGACAAAAAGCTTCTGCAAAAATATGTTAATGCTGCTGCCAATAAACTGAACTCTATAAGCACAGAAAAAGCAATTTAGACAGCTTTGACAAGAAGATTCTTAGGGGAAAACATATCAGGCCTAAAAAAAAAAAAACAGTAACATTTGTAGGGGATAACCTCAGTTGCTTCATCCTCTGAACTGAGCAGGGGGAACCCTGTAGCAGCATTATTTGTATCATACTCATTGCTGTTGTAGCGAAGCACATTTCCCACTGATCTGATTCATTAGGCAAGTTAGTATAGTAACTCTGTTATTTAATAAAATCAAAAGTCTCTTAAAAGTCACTTTTTTGAACAGGTTGAAGTGAAAACAAGTAACATTATTCCCACACAAAACATTTACACTGAATTCTACACTGCCTTTTTCTGGAAGAAAGACGCAACTCCTGCCCGACACATTTGTAAATATGAAAGAAAAATTCCAGCTACTAGGATAATTGTAAGTTCTAGTCTTCTAACTAATGAATGAAGCAGAAAAAACACCTTGACTTAAACATGAGAAGCGGTTATCCCCATTCTCAATTCTGATGACCGCTTATGGCTCCATGCTTTAATTTACTCTCTTGCAATGCTTCACTTTCTCCTGTCGTATTAAAGGGGGTTATTGCATTACATTTTTTTCCCCTATTTAATCACGTCTGTCACCAGACTTTAAAACAAATAAACCACACCTGTTTGCCAGAAAATTGCCTTGGTTGTGCAAGTCTCCCACCTCGGGACCTGACATGGGCTTTAGCAACCTATGAATTCAGACTTTCTCAGCAATCAGGTGCCTTGTTCCGCCTGGAAAACGCACACACGTTGAGCTACTCCCAAACAACAGCAACCTCAGCAACACAGCCGCTGTTTAAGCGTAAACTGCCACTTCAGGGTCCCCTCAGCCTCGCCCGGGTACAGCCGCGGCTCAGCGTGAAGCAGGCGAACCGAGGAAGGGTCTGCGTCGGGCGGCGGCGTGGGCGCCGAGGGGAGGGAGGGCGAGGAGCAGGGCGGGCGGGGGCCCGAGGGGCCGCTGCCGCCGGGGGACGGGGCTGAGGGAGGGCCGAGCGCCAGCCGCCGCGGCGCGAGAAGACGGCCGGGGGCA
>VXAL01008761.1:58099-113465 GCA_013399475.1 Chauna torquata
AGTTGCCGCCTGCGAAGCGAGCGGCTGGGGGCGGGGGGGAAGGCCCGGGAGAGCGGGGGGGAGTCCCCGGGTGGGCAGGCGCTGGGGAAGGGGTCTCGGGTGCTGCAGCGATCCTGGCGTTTGGGGGCAGGAAAGGGAGGGCGCCGGTGAAAGCCGAACTGGGGCGATGTTGAAGGGGAGAAGTAAACTTAACTTTGCAAGGAATAATCAATGTTGGTAGGCATAGCGAATGCAGGTTTTTTTTTTTTTTTTTAGGGTAGGCAGCAAGATTTGGCAGCCATAATGTGTGTACAGAAGAGAAGGCAGGGATTTGACTCAGCCTGGAGTTACTAGTTTCAGGGTTACTGGTTTCACTTGTGCTCAGGATACCAGGCAAAATGAGTTTTTCCCACTGAACTTTTTCACGTTTAAAATCAAACTGCTTAGATTTTCAGTGCAACAGTTGCATTTCTCTGTGGCCATCTGAATGCTTCTTTCAAGTTGTAAAAGCAAGGACATCCTTTTTGTCTTTCTAGGGCTGTGCTTGTGTGGGGAGGAAAAAGATTGTACCCATTTCATAGAAGCTACTGACCACTCACCAAAATGGTAGTTTTCACATGCAATGCCTGTGGAGAATCTGTGAAGAAAGCACAAGTTGAAAAACATGTGAACATTTGCAGAAACTGTCAGTGCCTTTCTTGCATGGATTGTGGCAAGGATTTCTGGTAGGTAAATGATGGGAAATAGCCTTGTTCACTCTGTGGTGGTTGTCACAAATTTAAAGTTTTCCTATGGTGAGTTAGAATTAACAATGGAAATTTCTGAATAATTCAAATTATATTTAAGAAGTGCAAACATTTATTTCAAGCTTGATCATCCATATGTGAGCAAGGGTCTTGGAGGTTTTCCTGCACTAGCAGGAAAATGTGCAGCAAAACTCCATGCACTTTCTTGTCCAGAGTGGAAGTGTGAGCAGCTTTTGGCATCCTTCCTGATCCTACTTGGACACTGGCACAAGACTGACAAGAATCATAATAATTTATGTTGTTGCTGGGAAAGCCATCAGCAGTAGATAAAGCAGTCATGGGTACTAACTGAGTATATGTGTTAAGACCATTTCTACAGAGTAAATACCACTTCTAGGCATTGCTGGAGGCTATGTCGATCATTTAAATGTTAATTGAAGTATTAGGTTAGACAGCTGAATTTTAAAATTTAAATCCTTTGGGGGAAATTGCAAGTTTCCAAAATACTGTATTGGAAATTTGCCTAAACATCTAAGTGACTTTAGAGTGCAGCAAGTAGCTTCTACCCATTGTGATCTGTGACCAAAAGACAACTATACCACACTGTAAACAGAGATGCAGTGTCTTTTACAGTTATAAGTGACAGGACTTTTATCTTCTAATCAACAACTGTTTCTATTCTACTGTAGAGAGAGTGAGATTGGCAATAACATCCAAAATTCTGAACTCATCACTTCTCAGAACTCAGAAGTCAGCAGTGCTACTATCAGCTTTCAAAAAATGAATGTAGGAATTTGTGGAAGAAAATGAAATTATTCTCAAATAATGATTATATTTCTCAGTACTTCACTGACAAAAGATTAAGATTTGTATTAATTGTTCCTTTTTGGGGGCACTTACACAGTGATCAGAACTGCATTACCACATTAGTGCATACATATTTAGGAATTAGGTTTTTGCAAGCATTTTTATCTGTTTTACTAATTTTAAAGTGTGTCAATGTGAGTAGTAAAACAGATATTTGTTAGTAGCTGTGCATGTTACATGAACAAATATGTGTAAGACTCATTAATAAAAGCAGCCATATATTGAAGACTCGGATCTCATTTTGCGAGTCAGAAATTTCTACTGAACACTGTAGCATGACAAAAATGTAAGCAGTCTTATAAGCATGTACTTTAACCATGTTGAACTTTCCTCATATAAGCATTGACAGTATTGAGGCATAAGTGATAGATACTACCTATCTTGATTTCTTGATTACATGAGAGTTGCATGGTTTGAAGGACTGAAACACTTTATTGAACTACAGTTAAAAATCTGTGTTTAGGGGTGATGACTATAAGGACCATGTGAAGTGCGTAAGTGAAGACCAGAAATATGGTGGAAAAGATTTTGAAGCCAAAACTAATAAAGGAGATGCTAAACAACAGGAGTGGATTCAGGTAAGGTTTATACTATATACAGATAAGATCAATATTGATTATAATTGTTAAAGACATAAGAGAGGCTCTAATGGATAAAGCCAAAGATCTGTTTTTCCCAATATCTACAACATTCTTTTGGCAATTCCTTGGTAGGTCTGTTGCCCATCCTGGTAAGAAATGTACCTTTTGTTTGTTTTTACAGTTTTTACTAGTTTTTTCTACTAGTTTTTACAGTTCCACTGTATCCCTATGAAATGAGGTTACAAGAACTACATAAACTGTTCAAGATATGGATGAACTGTAGATTTACTGTGTCAAAATTATGTTTACTCTTTCCTTTTCTGTTCTTAATGATTTTTGTCTATTGATTTGCTTTTTTTTTTTTTNGCTCATTGTGCTGGCATTTTCATGGAATTGGCAATTTTAACCCCCAAGATCTTTGCTTCTAAGCTCCAGTGGTCAACTTAAAGCCTGCCATTTTAGATACGAAGTTAAGATTTTTTTCCTATGCATGCTGCTTTACATGAGTTTGTGTTGAATTTAATTCACCTTTTTATCACCTAGTCATTATTCTCGTAAGATCTTTCTGGAATTCTTCACAGTCCTCATCCTGAATAGCTTCATATCGTCGGGAAAATTTTCCTGCCCGCTTTTCAGATAGTTTGTAAATAAGTTGAATAGCAGAGGTTCTAGCATGGATCACAGGAAATGTCTCCTGCCATTTCCGTCCTAGTAACCTACCCTCTCACTGCTGTTAGGTTCCTTTAAGGGTTTTAGGAAGGAACTTCCAAACATGCTTTTAACACCCCATTAGATATAACTAGTTAGATCATATTTATCCACAGATTTGTTGACTTCTATCATATAGAAGACAATCCAACAAAGTAGTAATGCATCCTACAGGGCGTATGAATAATACTATTAAAGTCAACAGATTAGTGCCATTGTTGAGATTTAATGTTGTCTGAATTTCAAAGGCAACATGATGTGAATGCTATTGCTATGAAAAATGTCAGTCTTCTTCACTAGTAAGTACCTTCTGCACAGAAAAGTGAGGAATTGTTGACAGGTCCATAAAACCTTTCGGTAAGCAGATTTTTAGAAGTACGGGAAGGGTCTCCAGTGTCCAGCGGCTGCATCTGTAAATAATGGGAAGCTCAGAGTATAGTGTGAGCTTTCCGCCACAACAAGCAGTAGTGTTGTTCAAGTAACTGCTCCAAGGCCCTGGCCTAACCTCCCCTGTTCTGTTGTGCTGGCACAGGTAGCATAGGAATATGCCTGAGCTGTCTGTGTCGGGATTAACGATTGCTGAAGCTGCCACTGCTGCCAGAAGAAATGCATGTCAAACTGTGGCCTCAAAGATGGTCTGCTTTTCACAGTTAACTCCAGAATTTAAAAAGTTTGCAAAAAAACAAGCAGACGACTGTTCCTTTTCTTAATGCAGGCCCTTTTCACAGTGCAGGACTCCCCTATATGATACAGTTACTTTAAAATGCTTTCGTTATAGGTTGTAATTTGTACAGCAGAAGGCATTGGTGAGCAGTCTTGCTTTCCTCTGCTTAGTATGTAAGTATGAGTATTTATACAGGTAACTGATGCTTATGCGACCTTATGATAAAACTAAAGGTTAGAGGTTTTTCTCACGCTTGTTGAACGGTTTCAGCGGGCTATACAGTCTGTGGGTGATTTCTGTCCGTGTTTCCAACTTTCATACCTTGCACGCATCATTTGATGGTTATGCTTCTTCGCTGATTTCATTCTGGTTTTCATTCAGAAAATTCATGAAGTAATGAAGAAGCCAAATGTAAACCCTAAAGTGCGGAACATTCTGGAGCAAATGCGTATCTTTGATAATATTCCAAGAAAAAAAGTAAAATTTCAGGTACGTTTTAAGAGAGATTTGTATTAATCCATGCAGTGAGCTTAAAAATAGACTTTTGTAGCGAGTGCCACTCTCTTTTAACAAAGGTGGAACAGATTGTTTTATTTGAGCATCGGGAAGTGGATGGTGTAATAGCCAAGTTTCAAGTAGGAGATGTTTGTAAAATATTTCTCTTTTCATAGAAGGATTCTATATGCAACTTTCATTAATTAAGCCAGGGACTCACAAAGGTGTTTGTCAGACTTGGAGATTAAGCTTGGATGGTTCCATGTGTAGGCTTGTTCTTTTTTTTAATACTTTTTTTTATATTTGCAATTTCTATTGAATGTCCATATTCTTAGACATATTTTTAAAGAATTCTTATTTCTGTGGCTTTGGTTTTGCTTGGTAAATGCAAGATGCTGTTTCTTTGTGAGTTTTTCTGTTGCTAAGCATTCTGACTTAATCTCCCACACAGGATGCTTCACTAAACTTTCTTTGCTTCACAGCCACAGCAGATTCCAAATGTTTTATGTGGTATCACTAAAGAATTACAGTTTGGCCTTTTTTGTTTGTTTGTTTTCTTTTCTTCCTTCCCATTCTGTGTCTCAATTTGTGAGGCTGAGAGAAGATCGTGATTCCTTCTAGATGATTCAAATGGGACATAACAGAGCTGTGGTGAAATTGCTGCTGGGGAGCTAGCTAGAAGGTTAGAATAGTTATTGACAACAATAATGGTCTAACCAGGGAAAGTTATATTTTCAAGAAGCCTTTTTCTTTTTGGTAAGACATTGCAGTGAAAGATAAACATTTTTTGCAGTCCATTGTTCCAATCTACTGGTGCAGCTTTCCAAGCCTTTTGATTGCAATGCAAAAATGTTTATATTAGGTTTTACTATAATCCTGAAAGCTGGTCTGTTGCTGATAGTGTGAGCATACTATAGGTAGAAATTAACTGCTTTGTTTTTCATTTTCAGCAGGAACTCCTGCAATAGCCCCAACAACTTTTGAATGTTTGCATTGAGATATTTGCTTAAATTTTATCTTTTTGTAATAAAGTAAAGTATCCCTTCAGGAGCATGATCATTTGTCTTGTACACAAATAAATAAGATCAGATCCTTAATATTTTAACTCATACAAACAGTCAGAAGGTTTAGTAGGACGTTAACACAACTAGCACTGTTCAAAAGCTTGAGAATAATCTTTTTATATATTAACCTCTTCTGGATTACTATTGGTGAGGCAACTGAGAGGCATGGGGTAGGCTTTTAACACTACGCAGGTACTACGCAAAACAATTTAGAATGGAGTTTTAAGGTATTCATAGAGAGTAAACATCTAACCAGGTCTTTATCACAAGAAATAATGAAATTCTTAAATTCAAAAAAACAAGAACCAAATATATGGTGATCAAGAAAAAATGGGAGATGCACCTATTTAAGTTATTGCTTGTGTGTTTTTGTGTTTTTTTTTTCCTGCACAGAATTGGATGAAGAACAGTTTGAGAATTACTGACAGCACTTTGCAAGACCAGGTGTGGGATATTTTTTCTGAAGCAACCAGAGATGTAAGTTAACTTAAATGTACAACATTAAACAACGGGAGTGCGGTCAAAAGTATTTATCTGCATAAATCAGAGAGTTGTCTCTCCTGTAACTCAATTACTTTCAGCAAATATATGTTAAAAAACTACATAGACACTTCTTTGATCTGCGCATTCCCTATCGCTTTTATACTGATGACTAATTGCTAATAGCAGTGTTCCGGAAAGGTGTCTTTGCCTGCTAACTATAGTGTTTTAATTTAGGAAGTACCTAGTGCTCTGTCTTGTCGTGTTCATGTTTTCTGGCATTCACATCAATCTTGTACCCTTAGAAATTCTGATGCTACATTTTCAATGCCTTGACAATTGAGTATTTAAACATGTATCAGTGTAAAAAATACACTGTTTACATAACGCAATATATATTGTAAAACTTAGAAAAATAAAATTAAGCAGAGCTGAAGATTTTTATTGCAAGATAATGTTTGTGCTGTGATGCTAAGCTTATTAGCATTTAGGCTGTTAAGTTAAAAGAAGAATCAGACATGCTGTTTAGTACTATTTCCTAGGTAACTTGTGTAATCAGCTTGACTGAACTCAGGATATGGGTGTTCTTCACAAATGATGTAGTGGAGAAAAGTTGCATTATCAAAAAAGGCATGTAAAATTTTAATAACCTGTCTTTCAACAAAAGACGTCAAGCAAAAAAGAACACAACAAACCACAACGGAAGGAAGAAGTCCGGTCTGCAGAAAGTGGGGAAAAAATAGCGGCAGAAGAAAATGGAGTTACAGATGATAAACTTGAACGGAAAAAGAACAAGAGAGAACGAAAAGAAGAGAGACAAAAGAACAAAAAGAAGGAGAAAAAAGAATTGAAATTAGAAAACCAGCCTGTGAGCTCAGAAATAAAAAAGAATAAAAAGTCCAAAAAAGGAAAGGAGAGCTTGGAGAATGAATTTGAAATAAATGGAAATGGCCACCACAATGAAATAGAAGAGGAAACAAATGTAAGGAAACGCAAACATAAACATGCAGAAGGTATCCATCATACTTACTATATTGTGTTCAAGAGACTTTTGTCAGTGCCTTAAAGATCAATAATCTACTTCAGTAGAATTTTTAATGTCATTAATGTTACATACACAGATTTGATTTCTTTTTTTTTAACGTGCTGGTTGCAGTCAGTCCTTTTACAAAACATGAACATCTTAGCAAATGCTTCTGTTACAAGAACAGAAACTAAGTCATTATAGAACTTTTCTTCTAGTTTTATCACTTTTTTGTGTATGTTTATTTTCATTCAATTTTACCTCTAGAGGAACCTCATATTGCAACAAAGAGGAAGAAAACTGAAAATATTTCAGAAGACATGGAAACAGAAAACACCAATGGCAATGAAGAAACTGTGGGAACAGATAAAGGTACTCTTAAAGGAGGAGTTTAGAATGTTGTAAAACTGTTCTGCAAAAGACCTAGTGCAGAATATAAGTACGATGCTTTTGCAGCAAGCCATGACATAAGTTGCGCCTCACTCATAACCTGTACGTATCTGCCGAGAGGAAGTAGCATGTGCTACGCTTCATACCTGATGCTGAATTCTCTCATGTTACTTTTGCTGTGCTGTCAGCCTTTAGCTACACTTGCTTTCATTGAACCGTGAGGAATTTGGCATATTTGGTTCACCCCATTAGGTTTCTTCCCTGTTGCCATGCACCTTAGCGAACATAAAGCAAAAATGATAGCAGCTTTGTACCCCTTGTATCTGTGTGTTTTTTACATCCCCATTCTTGCTAACTGAATCATAAATTGGGGTTTGTTTGTATTTGACCTTAGTTTATGTTTAGATAAGCCAATGCACTTCATGACTGTTTGAGAACACCTGTGCGTGAACATATAGATTGTATATTTGGGAACTACCAATTAATGACCTCTGAAGTGAGTATTGTGTGAAAGTCAATATCTGTGCTGTAAGGGTGGGGAGATGAGATCTTCCCCACTATTCCCGTGTTATGTAAGGGTTACTGCTTTATAGCTGAAACACAGAAGCTAAGTGAAAGCAATCCTGAACCTGGCTGTTCAAGTAGTATGTTGGTTCTTCATGGCTGTCCTATTAAAATCCTCTGAAACAGCCTACCTGACTTTATGCTTAAGACACCCTGCTGTTGTAGGATCAGTAAGGTAACAGTGAACTGTGATGGCAGCTGAACTGGTTTGAAAAGTAGTAGGTTGAAGGCTGGTTCCTACTGGAGAAGAAGATCTGGAAATACCTAATTTTACTTACGGTGTTATATAGGTTACCTAATTATTTTCTAGGTAAATTCAACTGGAAAGGAACCATCAAAGCTGTTCTGAAACAGGCTCCAGACAACGAAATTTCGATTAAAAAACTACGGAAAAAGGTAAGTATAACACCTTTTTTTTATTTTTAGATCTACTTTGGTCTTGAGAATTTTTTTTCTGTAATGCTGAAGTTTGTAAAAAAAAAAAACCTGTCCCATATAAGCAAAAATGTTTGACATTGTTTAACAGAACAAGTTGACATCAATTGACAGAATGTCAACTGGAGCTTTAGAGCTTACTAGAATACGGAGGAAATTCAGTGCAGGAAATTCTGCAAAGGAATAATAACATAATAGATTCAATGCTGCTTTTCATACAGTAACATGAATGTATTATTGCTTTAAGTGGATCATCTTTACTAACTCAAAACTGTTCCTATTTCTTCATGCAGGTTATAGCTCAGTATTATGCAGTAGCTGGCGAACATCACAAATCAGAAGAGGATATTCTAGTCATATTTAATAAGAAAGTGAATAACAACCCCAAATTCAAGGTTTTAAAGGACAAAGTGAAACTCCTAAAGTAAGAGTTTTCATACTTTCCATAACATTTGCATTTTAGACTTGCAGACTGAGTCAAATTCTCCTGTCAAGTGTACAAACAGCATGCATTGGTCTCAGTTTAAAATGGTTTGTATATGTGAGAGCAGAATTTAAGACTGAATTCCTCCTCTTTTTATAGATTTATCACAGAACATTTGGCAGTGCTGCATATCTGTTTTCAGATATTTTATTTTTTGATTTTTATGGAAAATGTATATTTTTTGTACACGTTTTAAGAGGCATTGAAAATAGTGTTGCCTTCTATATTAAAATTCTTCCGGTAATGGATATAATTTATAGGCATGAATGTTTATCAGGACCTGAGTTATGTGGCTTTTTGCAAAACCTATTGTAAAAGCAAATAGGATTTTCATATTCAAAACCTCACTATGGAGTAAATGTTTTGTTATGGTACAATTCAAAATGGTATGACTGATAGCCCCTTTATGCACTATAGTTTTTATACGCAGGCTTTCATAACCTGCTAATTTTGTGTTGTAAAATGCATAATTACAGTGTCTGTCAAGTTTGTGTATATAATGTTGCACATTCAGTGCAGATCTAGACTGTTACCTGTACATGCATCGCTACTTAGTGTTTTAATGAGTAATGCAACTGACTTTGCTCTAAGTGATGTCACATGTACTAAAAATTGACCGATGAAATAAACGACTTTAAAACACCACCTTAAATACAAGAAATCTTGCCAGTTTATGATTGTACAAAGAAAGACTGTGCATGAAATCCATAAACTGTACCTAATTTACTATATTGCAGTCACTGAAAGAATTTTAAAAGGCCAGAAATCTTATATATATCTAAGAGACAGAGTTGTGTGGGGAAAGTTACTTGATGTTTATAGGGTTTTAATCAGATGCAAAATACTTCCAGACAGGGAATTTCCTACCATGAAGTAATCTGTTAGGAACAGTAGTGGAAAGCCAGTGAAAATTTCTTGAAGTACGTGGTAATGGTGTTCTGGAAAATTACGTAGTGATTTCAGGAAGCTACATATGTATACTTTTATAAAATCCATAATTAAAATATCTGAATTTATAGAAATACGGAATATATTAAAAGTATGAAAACTTTGTCTGATACACTGGGTCCAGTTTTTCTGAGTATATATTTGTCTTATTTATAAGAAAAATTGCAATAAAAATCCGTAATAAGTTTATAAGATCTCTTCATTAAATGCTTTTTGTCAATTCATGAGAAGGGTTTTGGAGGTATGTGAATAAAATTTATTTACAGCCATGGAGAAACTTTGAGAAGTTGTTTTAACACATTTCAAAAGCTTAGGTGTGGGGTTTTTTTTTTTTTTGTTTAATTTAGGAAGGGACATGAATGAGGCCATGCCAGTGAAACTGACATCAATACAGTGCCATTAATCTTTTCACTGTTTATATTACAACAAATATTAATGTTATATAAAGATCCTAAGTAGTTTTGTTACAGCAATTGTTACAGGTTTTAATTTTTTTTTGTTTAGAATTAATGCCAAATTATGCCATTTTCTTACTTTTTATCTTCCATTGTTGTTGACCATAACATGAATTTCTACATGTTTGTATCAAAAACTAGACATTTGTATAAAAAAAAATACATTTCCTGTACTTTGCTGATAATATCCTAGGTTCTTGTGATGACACCAGCAGTCATGGCTGCAGTCAGCAGCTGCTATAGGTGTGGCTGCTAATTCTGTGCCATCCATCCTCTTCTCCCTACCCTCAAACTAAGATCCAATGTCTCTATCCAACACTTCAAAATGCCAATCTCAGGCTTCTCTTTCTGTGTACCCACCTCCACTCTCAGCTAGCCGCTTGTAACTGCCTTTTTGTGGGAGCACATGTAGCTCAGATCAGTTTCTGAGCAGGGTGGCACCAGCTCCCTCTGCCCAGTGAGCTGGGTATTAGCAGCACTGGCTGTACTGCTGTTCGGCAACCTGCATTGCCTGCCCGTATTTTCAATAAAGGCCTACGTTTGTCATGACATGCTTATGACCTGATTGGTTAAATCTTTTTTCCCTTTGTCAGATTGCTAACTGCAGTGTGGATTGTTTTTGTTATGTGTTTAAAGATTCACAGCAAATTCTTATTGTGGAGTTTGTTGCAAGCTATCTTTCATAGGCTGGGAGAATGACAGTTTATTGCTCATGAAAAGCATCAGCATTTTCTAATCTGCAGACAAAAATGATCTATATCAGATGAAACAACTTAAGAGTCTAAAAGGACCTTTGAAGTTGTACAACAGTTGTATGTGTTCAGGCAGAGATAACTGGATATTTATGTGCTTCCTGTCATTGCAGAGTTCTAGTGCATTGTGCTCAGAGTTTACTTGTGATCACTACAGGTGCCTGTTAATGAAGCAAAGCAGCAGGCTAAATGTTCAGAAACACTACACATTGGTTTAAAACTGAAAATAAGGAATACATCAAAATGATGGTACACATGATCTAAGTAGAATTTACCTTTGACATTTTTTCCTGCTGTAATTGGGATTCTTACTGGTTGAAATGCCTGACTTCCACTGTGCATTGGCATGGTTGTATTAGTAGTGCCTGTGTGGGATAGTAAACGTGACTTCTGCATCTTATAAAAATAATCTTAAAAACTATTAATCAACATATTTACCACTATTTTTTTTTTTTAAATCCCATGGATCTTTTGCAAGGATGTTATGTACCTTGGATGCTTTTGTGTTCTTAAGTGAGAGGTTTTTTTGCACAACCTTAAGATTTAGCAAATCCAAGGGGGCAACAGTATCAGTTTGTCTGGAGATCTCTGATTGCTTTCAGGTAGCGTGCAATATTTAAAAAGGATTATTCTAGACTGTAAGAGCACAGCAGGGTACAGCCCACAGTGGTAATTTGGAAACTTGCTGCTTGGCGTTTAATTAATGTGTTCATTAAGCATTATCTGATCCCAGCTTCTAGGTCAGATGATTAATTTTACTGAACAGCTCTTAAATCCTCTTTTGAGTGACCTCGGGGTCTGTCACCTTCCAGAACATGACAGGACTGACATCCATCTGTTCATGCATGTATTTCAAAACGGAAGCTCTAACTCACGCTAACTGCAGTGGTTCTGGGTGTTCTGCACATGCTGATCGCTACTGGCATCCTCTGCGTTGCTCTGTCTTTGATTATCTAGGTCAACTGCAGCAGGCTGCTGCCATTGATACCAAGTTTGATGCCTATGGAAATTTAGTTGACATGACCAACAACTGACATTTTGAATACAGTTGGCGACAGACACATGATGAAACAAAGTTTTACCACCTTTGACCTAGGTTCTTGGCAGCAAAGTCAATTGATTGGGCTTTTGCATGGACATGAAAGTTGTGGGTGCATTCATCAAGCACACTACTGAACTCCTGTTCAAAAATATATAAAAAGTACAGAATATGTAAAAGAATGTCATGACAGTAAACTAAGTACGGCTTTATCTTAAAATTTTATCTGACAGAAGAGCTGTGGTATTAGAGTTTCTTTTAACAACATACCAGTGTATGGGACTTGTGATGCCATGGAGAAGTTTAACTACTAAACTACTGCATTCACGTCTTGTAGCATTTTTTAACTTTCTCTTCCACAAATTATACATTTAACAGTCATCAGTAATGTTAGTAGTCACAATAAATTGATGAGAAATGATCAGATAATAGTAACATAGCATTACAAAATGTTCAAGAATATGTTCTGTTGATTTTCTAAACAGCATAGTGTATCTCATTAAGAAAATATGCCTTATCGCCAAATTTTCCTTTCTAAAATAGTGCATCGGAAATTGAATGTCTTGAGATGAGGGAGGAAGATGGAAATATTGTAAATTAGAAAACTGTTTAAAGCTGGTGGCTTTCTTGATAAGCATAGAATCAGAATTTAATCACTGAAAAGAAAAAAGCTTCAAAGGATGCCTACTTATTTGTTGTGCTCAGTACTCCACTGTACGGGTGCATTAGAGTAGTTCATTCTTTTTTCTCCCAGTGAAACACAATCCTCCCACCTGGTGCTATAATCCGATTGCATCAGTACAATGTAGTCAGACCCCAACATAAGTAGTGGCTTATAGCTGATGACCACAAGATAATGAGACCCAATACATTATTTCATTCGGAAACTTTTAAAGCTGTGACACTCACCCTTATTAAGGAAATAAGAGAACAAATATTAAACTTTTTGTGCAAGATAAGCAAAAAAGGGCATATTGTTCTATACATTGAGCTGTATTCACAGGTCACATGATATGTCAGTCAATATGTTTAACATTTATCCCTTTCTTCTCCTGGTTTAGCTTTCAAGAAAAAACAAGTCCTCTAAGTTTCTTTTCTGCTCTGTCAGCCAAGAAAAGCAGCATATTGTGTTTCCCATTAGTACTTTTACAGGAAGTGTTATTTTATATTGAATTCTAAATTTCACTTGGACTAGAGGAAGTTTTAGTGGTAACTGTTCTTTGCACTTGTTGGGATACAGTTCCTTTTGCACCTGTATCCTCATGCTTTTACGATCTCACAGGGTAAGGGCTGAAACACCCTTAAGCTTTTTGCTTATATTGGATTTTTTTTTTCCCCCAAGACTGCAGATCCCAGACCTTAGTCCTTTGTCAAACATATTTTATGTTTTATTTATCCCTCCTTTTTAATTTACTCTAGAAGACTTGGAATTATCATTTCAAATAGAGACTGTACACTTTGCTCTTCTGATTTAAGATTCTGTATAGCAACTGCCCTTGCAGCTGAAACTCAGCTCCCCCTGAGTTACATCAGAAGTAAAATAACAGACTTCATACAGAATTAGTCTTACAGTTCCTGAAATGACTTGAAAGATACTGAGTAACAGAAATTGTCTCTGTATGTCTACCCACTAACACTATTCTCAGACTTTTAGGTGGAATGCATTACTACTGAAATAGCATCAAAATCCTAACTAAGGCCTGATTACAGAGTCAAGCTCAACTCTCACGTGCACGTTTTATTGGAAAGAAGGTGCTTTTAAACATACTGAGATCTTCCTCTAAGGCAGCATGAACACAAGCAGAAGAGAATGCATGTTTATTGGTATCTGACAGGATGTGCAGATTAATACTACCGGCAAGAAATACAGAGAAACTGGTACCTCATGTTTTCTTTTAAACAATCAAAACAAGCAAACAAAAAACTTTTTATTGACAACTCAAAATACCATTACAAATTGCTCTGGAAATGAACATTTCATTGGTCCATCTTTCACTATTGGTTTCCCTTTTTTGGAAAATCAGACAGACAATCTACACTTAAACCTCAACATTTCCCCTTTTGTTTTTAAACTTTAACGCCTCTTTCTCCTGCCTGGATATCAGGACTTGAGCCTAATGGTCTCCTCTTTCCACTAAAATGCATGAAGCACTCAATCCATCTGAAAGCACTGAAATCACTATACCTCATTTAGATGACAAACAATGAAAAAATAACACCAGAAACTTGCCTGCATCGTAGATGGCTCAAAATATGTGAATTTTACTCCTTTGTCTGTTCTTTTTAGGAGCCATGTAATGAACTCTTAAGATCCAGACATTAATGTATAAATAGGAAGCATGAAGTGCACTTTTATGTGCTTGATTTTCTGCCTTTCTGATGGCCTTTGATTCTTGATGATGAGAAGGAATTCAAGGAGGAATATTCAGCTGTCGACACTATACAGTATACATGCATAACAAAAGCTAATGTTTTTTTGTGGGTGAGACAGGACCAGAATCTTTTTTTTTTGTTTTTTAAACCATTAAAGCAAGCACTTCACTGACTGAAGCCAATACCTTTTACCAGCATTTCCGCCTTGGACTTCTAAATCAATTGCTAGTGTAAAAGCTTTTCTGAATTGTACAGACATTTGTTACGCTTACAGAGTTTTATTGACTTTTTTTTCCCATCTATCCACTCTACCATTTACTGTAAGATATTTTATGGACTTTTTGTTCCTACAATTTCCCTGCTTTACATCATGAAGTATGTTTGTTCTTCCTTTCTTGCTGCTTCGAATCTCTCTCACCTATTCTACCTTTGAAAATTCAGCTTTTTGGTGAACAGTGATTCCAGAGGTTAGCACTAGGCAAGTTTTCTATGAGAAGAAAAAATATGAACCCTGTCATACCTTCTTAAAAACCTGTTAACGTTAAGCAGATCAGCCAAAACAGTACCAGGAATTGCACAACCATCTTCCAGCTTAAAACTTCAAATTGAGATATTGCTGAATTTAGTTTTCATACCAACAAACATCTTTTTCTCTCTTTCTCACTTTGACAGTACAGCACTCTGTCAGTTCCCTGTAACGCTGTTGTCAGTCACAATGCCAGATGAAAATAAATGAAAAATTGACCCTACAGAGTACATAAGTGGCAATGGACTGTTAACAACTAAAAGAAAACAAAACACCTGCATAGGAACCTGAATGAGGTCTATAAGGACTTTGTTACATGTTTATTTTTGAAGGACTCCACAGAAAAATTTCTCCAAGCAAACAGCATGAGCTGAATTCCATGCTATACACATCAGCGAGATGTTCCTATGCTGTACATATTATGAAAATGATCTGTACTTTCCAATGTTGTAGCAGTGACATTCACATGCCTAAGCAGCTTTGTCCCTGTTTCATTACACCAATAAGATCGCAGGCAGCAGGGGCATCAGACCATCTCCAAAAAATAGTTAATATACTACCAACAGCCTAAAGAAAAATGCAAACCTCTATCAATATTGAAATAAAGCGTCAAGTCTAAGTAGAGCAATACTCCTAGAGTAAGGACTGTCAAGTCTAAATAGAGCTATGAATATAATGAACTTGAATGCCAATTCCCACAATTGGTAAGTCTTTCCTGCACAAATTAGATCTGCCTTCATTATCATTACTCAAAAAAAAAAATTATACTTTAGGATGTTCCTAAATGCACAAAGTATGAAATTCGTGTCATAGTGTTACAGATGTGCATGGCTGCACAGGCATTTTCCTCAGTGAGGAAATCAGTTTCAATAATTCACAAGTGTTGCCTTTCCCACCCTCCCACATCTGGCCATTTGCTTTTGCCTTTCTGCCATCCCCTGCCTTTTTTCGCAGGCTTTTAAAACCAGATCAAATCCTCAAACTGAGAGGTATTATATACCACTACTGGGGACTGAGCAGTCAAGAACAATTATAGGTGGAGTATTGCTGCCAAATGCTTTGTATCATTAAACTGTAGTCTTTGGAAAACATTTTGAGAGCCATTGTACTCCCTAAGAAAGTAAGCATAGTTAAGTGAAACTAAATTCAATAAATGATTCAGGAGGCAGAATAGGAAGATTTACTTACCAAATTCTAGGAGAATGGTTTATCCAGATTTATTTCAAGCACGGTTTTTGTTTGTTTTTTATATATTTGAAGATCCAAGCTGGAATGAGCAGTCATCTTATTTTATATTCTTAATACTGATCATAGCAAAAGGCAAGAGTCAAAAATTGAAGCTACTTAAGATTTTTAACCAGGATAATTAAAGGTGTTGAAATGGTCTTCCATCAAATGGATATTTCAGACTAAAACAATGTTCTGGACCAGGTTCCTTTTTTTTTTTTTTTATAATTTGTATTGACAACTTTCAAGGCAAAGAATAACATAACTAGACAAATCAGATCACATTAAGCAGTGCATTCTTTTTCAGTTCTCTTAGATGCCTTCTTCCCCTTTTTAACTGCTTTTTTCTTTTTTGTCTTTTCCTTCATGAAGTTCAGATGTTTGCAACTTAAAGGTAGTGCACTCTTTGTATCAAACACTATTATATGTACTGTTTCCTTCCTTAAGGGTCAGTTCAGGGCTGCACTGTCATTTAATACTCACCTGGAGTTCAATAGTTTGTGTATATACAACATTCAGATTAGACGGAGTTTTAACCTTTGGATGTTTTTCAGATCTGCGTTAAGTTACTAACACCATGTGCTTTCAGTCCTTTGGTGATTTTTTTCTGTTGTACTGTATTTAAAATAATGAAAGGAATGCTAGATGAAAGCAAGAAAACAGCAATACTATTTGAAGGCTGTTTTCTTACCTGGATGAGTTAGACAATGCATTTAAATTTTTTTTTTTTTTTTAAAACCCACTCTAAGAAAGGATATGCCATACTTTGCTCCAAAAATGTTTAGAATGGATTATGCTTCCAATGTTTAGAAAGGATTGAAAATCTTCACCCATCTGATCTTTTTAGTCCTGATGGTGGAAGATAAGCAGCAAATTACTATTCACTGTATTATTTCTTAGTTTATGAACAGAAAGCACAGAGAATATTGTACATTTGCTCCTCAAAATGAAGAATACACCTACATTATAGCCAACCTCCTTCAACTAAAAATGCCCTACTTAGGTAAGAAATGAAGAAAATTCCAGGCAGGTTTCTTGTGAAACCTGAAGACTCCTGAGCCAACATTCAGGCTCATTTAGCTACTGACTTTTGTAATGGGGACAAAGTTACAAATATTTACTAGAATGCCAGAAAACTAATTTGACTTTCTAGAACTGAGAATTTAACTGAGAAATCTAATCCTAAAATTTATATGAACCCAGTCAAGGAATATAAAATGATACCACTTGTGTGCCTCATTGAGAGTTACTTGCAAATCAACATTAAAACAACTAGTCAATAAATGGCAAATACTCAGCGAACACCAAGAAAATAAATTTAAAAGTATACACCTAGATTGCAAAGTTCAGCTTTCATTTATAACCGCAAAACTTGAATATTTAAAAATACTCAACTTACAAAGCATTCTTTTCTATTTAAAAGAACCTGAAGGCATTGAAGTTGGTTTCTGAAAACATGGGAACAATTCAAGTTGTGAAAGACAATGAATATATTTAACAAAAAAAAATGCTGTGAATTCCACCCTTTGTACGTTTCCTTCACAGAATCTTCAAATTCACAAATTCTTTTCACAGACCATTAACTAAATTTTTCAGATAAAGAACCATATTTTAAAATATTTCCTAACATTTCTACAGGAATTCTTAAACTTTTACTTGCAAATAATTAATTATCTGTAACACACCCACTGTTTAGATGCTTTGTTAATCATGTTGTTGATTTTCTAACAGTCTCAGTTCAGCTCCTGATCACTATCTATTCTTTAACAGATTAATAATGTCTGAATAAGAGAATCTCTGTGAAAAGATCACAGAAAACATCTCAGCTCTACAAGCACTGAACATGAGTGGTCTAGGTTAAGGTCAATAGTGAGTCAGGGACGGGAAGCTCTTATTTCAGCTCTTTGCGCAATACCTACTCTGTAGGTAAACAGGAGTCTTCAGTTTAGCAATACTAACGTAACTTAACCTTTTCAAGCATACATATTTATTTAATTACTACATTTAAATCAAAGGTACTTCCTGTGGATAGCTTTTGCAAAGAGAGTGCATGATTTCCTTTGTTTCTTATTTGAATCACTAGTATGAAAGTGAAGGCTGAGGTAATCATTTCACTCAAAGGAAGGAAAACAAAGAAACCTCTATTTCATTGCTAAGAAAGCTGAGCAGAGGCTCCCATGAGCTGTTAACTTCAAAATATTCAATTGAGCCAAATAAAAAATAATCACTGTAGTCACTAAAGACTATGATGTGGTTGACCCTTATGTAAGACATTTTCTAAGGCTAGGAAAAACTTCTACTCACTCATGTCATAACATGGCTCAGGTAAAATTCAGATGCAAATGAAGGCAGCAAAAAAAAAAGTTCCATCCTTGCATCTTTTAAGGTTGAATTTACTCAAAAGTCATTGCAAAGTAATAAAGAATAACCGGAATCCTTGCTTCACTCATCACTAGAATCTCACTCATCTATAAAACTGGTGATAGGACATTTAGGAATATACACTGTGTAAATTACTGTTAGCAGCCCCTTTGCTGAAAAGATAACATCTACAGGTAGATTACACAATATAGTATATCTACATATCAGGCTACATGACAAATTGAATCATGAAACAACCCAGGTTGGCAGGGACCTTGAGAGATCATCAGGTCCCACCGTTCGTGGGAAAAGGGAACCTAGATGACATTATCCAGCACCTTGCCCAATTGCATCTTGAAAGTCTCTAGTGATGAGGATTCTAGCACATCCTTACGGAGGTTGTTCCAGTGATCAATTATTCTTATTGTTAAAAAAAAGATTTTCTTATATCAAGAAAAAACCTCTCCCAGTGGAGCTTGTACCCACTGCCCCTTGCCTTCTCCATGTTTCTGGCCGTGAAGGGAGTGCCTCCATTCTCTTTGTAGCCAACCTTTTAAATGCTGGAATACTGTGATGAGGTCCCCCCTAAGCCTTCTCTTCTGTACTGGGCTTTTTGCTTATGTCGGTTCAGGTACAGGACCTTGCACTTTGTTAAATGTACATCTGGAGTAGCTCAAGTAATGAAGCCTCACTTCCTTTATCACTACAATTATTATCCACAATTCCCTCATTGTAACTGCTGTGCCTTGTTTCACCCTTACGCTGGGCAGGATGTAGCCTGTGCTGGAGCTAAGCACATGCTGATGAACTAGTACAGACATGCTATTTCAACTGTATATACACAAATGAAGAGTGTTATTTTCCTTCTACATGCAAAATGTACAGATTAAGCCAAATTCTCCATTACTTCAGCACCTACAACTCAAAGCAATATAAGAAAAAGTGTTAAAACACTGAAAAACTTAGTCATATGTACTTCTAGGGTTATTACAATAGTTACACTAATGTAAGTCTACTGACTTGTAAAGCTGCTGTAACACTGTACTGAATTAGCCTTTATCTCCAGAAGGTCTATTATTTCATGAAGACTTATCCCAGTTTTTTCCATCCACTTCAAAAGGTATTTGATAAGGTCATTAGTTAACCAAGAGGTTTAGAAGTGCTTAAAAACAGTACTCTGTGCAGGTTGGTGCATGTCTAGCTTGTATCCTAATTAGTTTCTACCCTTACAATGGCCTGAACTTTTTAAAGGTTTACTGATAAAATATATAATTATTTAATCACAGCCTACATGCCATTCTTTTTGCTGTTCTTGTTTTCTCAACATGAAACTACAGAGGAAGTATCTGCAAAACTTTTATGTTGATGAATACCATACAATACGTAAAGAATGTACGCGGTATGTGAAAACTTCACGTATTTCTCATACTCACTGTTTTCACGCAAAATACTTAGTCTACCTTCTAAAAGGAAAAGCATAATCAGGTAATGAAACATTTGTTTTGAACTTAAAATTACACACAGCTAGAAGGACTATAAATCTGCTTTTGTTAAGTAAAACACATACTGAAATTATTTTTTCTTCAATCTACCTTGTAAGAATCTGAGCTTTTATTATGAAGCTCTCAGAATTTTTTTATTTGACTCCTGTGCTATCTAAATCACTGCTGTCTTTGAGAGCTCATGGTCTGCTAAATGTGAAGAGCAAAGCATTTATATACCCCATTTCCCAGTTTTTCCAATTTTTCTTATTTTTCAGTTATTTTGACAGAACAGGCCTTGCTTCTGCACTTGGATTAACATCACACTATTTTCAGTGGGGATTAGTGTCATTTGTGACACTATTGATCTATAACGTATTACTGGACCATCACCAGAGTCAACATTTGCTACAGCTGCACTCATGGCACATTTTTTTGCTCTCTACACATAACACAGTTTTTATCAATTCCTTTAGGAATAAATACTATTGAGGAAGTTTTATTTTATCAGGTGAGAATTAATTTATGAACCTAAGCAGGAAATCATCTAGATGAGACGGAAAGGCACTTACCGCCAGAACTGAGGGACTGTTGCTAACACAACTCACTGCCACGCTTTCTGCACGTTTCTTTACCACTCCAACCACTACCATGAAGACCAGCAAACAAAAGGTACAAGAAAACTCTTTTCTGGAGGATAAATCATCTAAAAGCATATTTGAAAACAGAGTCAGACTTAAAGGCAAAGTTGGCAGTCTTGTATTTTCAAGGCCACATGAACAGCGAGACGCGTGCAGCGCTGCATGCTAATGGCGAGGCAAAGGGTGGCTACCACCCGGTGCAGCCTGCGACGCAGCTGTACCGTGGGCCACCTGCTCGCTCTGGCGGTGACATTACGGGGGGGAAAGCGCGGGCGACTCTGAGGTGAAGCACGCTGCAACGCTCTCCCTCTGGAGAGGGAACACACACCAAACCCGGTAACTGCCCGCGCTAACCCAGCTGGCCGCGACGCCCCACGCACGACAGATGATCCCCGAGCCGGCTGCTCCCGTGCCGCCCCAGCGCCCTCCCGCTGCACCCACGCACCGCCGCGGCGACCTGCGCCGACACGCGATAAAGTCTATTTCCCGACACGAAGGGCCGACAACTGCCTCGGCGAGGCTTTACGCGCTGAGGGAAGCCGCTCGGGCTGCCCTTCCGCCCGCACACGCAGCGCCGCCGCCCTTCCCGCCCCGCCCCGGCGTCACTGCCGGGGCTGCCCAAGATGGAGGCCGGCGGGGACAGAGGGGATCCGCTCCCCAGGCTCAGGCGCCATTTGCGGCAAGGGGCAGAGCCCCGGGACCTGCTGCTGCTGCAGCCGCCGCTCCAGGGCGGCGGGACGGCCGGTGGGTGGTGCTGGGAGGGAGGTGAAGCTGTGCCGCCCGCCCTTGGTGGAGCAGGGGGAAAGGGACGGACCCTGCCGAAGGCTCTCAGGAGCGAGGGGGCTTCTCGGTGAAACGCGCGTAGCGCCTGAAGTGTCGCCCCCTTGCCGCTGAGGCGCGGCTGGCCTGCGGCCTGTCGGCATCGCCGCCAGCTCGCCCTCGCTCGGGCGTCTGGGCGTGAGGGCGTGTTGGGTAGGAGGCCGGAGACCCCACTCGTGCAGCCGAGGCGCGCTGGTGGGAAAGGGGTGCTGAAGTGCCTCAGACCTCATCCCTAGGAGGTGAGGAAGAATCTGAGCAAAAATAAAAACCAGGTGGCTGTAAACTTCAGCAGAGCAGAGGCGCTAGTACAGTTAGCTGGTGGCAGTGCATCTAGAAGGGCGCAGAGCTAGCATACGTTAGATTGCTGGAGGCACATAAACCACCAATAGCTTTTAATGATAAAGGAAGTTCAAAGTATGACACATCAAATACACCTGTACCTCCACAGGTACCTCTGCTCCACTTCTTTTTTGGCAGTGTATCTAAGTATTGAGTGTGTTAGTGGTTTATTGTCATACACAAAAATACGCTTTTAAATCTGTTTGCTCTGTTGTTCATAAGTAGTTAAATAAGCCTTTCCTAATCTGTTAATTTCCCAAAAGGGTCCACAGACGAAGTATGTGCTGATTACTATCAGAGGGTACCTTGCTTAGACTTTTCTTTCAGGAAATGCACAGAGCTTTTTAGAATACTTCCTCTCAAATACAAAATGTATTACACTGAGTATAATCATCTCCAGAGATAAATTAATTAAAAAGATAAAGCATCACGTTTTACATAACTATAATCATACTACATTTAGTGACTGGTTTTAGTGGTATAATTATGTTCTTATTTACAGAAGAGTCTACAGCTGTAGAGAAGAAGAAGCCTTCTTCCAGACTGAATATTCATTCTGCATCCTGGATTTTGGCTTCAATTGCTGTGACGTATTACTTTGATTTTTTTAAATCTGTTAAAGAAACTATTCAAGCAGATAGGTAAGATACCTTTTCTTGCAAAGAAAAGTTGTGTTTTCATCTTACAATTGTATTCAGATTGTTATGTCTGAAATCTGTGTTTTAAATCTTGGATAAACAAGATCTACAATAGGAATAGAGAGAGCTGGGACTGTTCAGCCTGGAGAAGAGAAGGCTGGGGGGGATCTCATCAATGTGTACAAATACTTGAAGGCAGGGGGCAAAGAAGATGGAACCAAGCTCTTTTCAGTGGTGCCCAGTGAGCACAAATTGAAACACAAGAGGTTCCATCTGAGCATCAGGAAACACTTCTTTACTTTGAGGGTGGCTGAGCACCGGAACAGGCTGCCCAGAGAGGTTGTAAAGTCTCCATCCTTGGAAATATTCAAAAGCTGCCTGGACACGGTCCTGGGTGACCAGCTGTAGGTGGCCTTGCTTGAGGTTGGGGCCTGGACCAGATGACCCCCTGAGCCCTTATTATTAATTTTTTTTTATTTTTTTATTTTTTTGGTAAATGTAATGCTTAAATGTAAGATTTCAATAAAAAAATCTTAGTTTTGTTATAACTGTTTTTTTCTTTAGGCTCTACTGAGCCATCTGTGTACATGTAAAATTTGTTCAAATAACATGTTTTAATACAGTACCTTCATGTTTATTAGGCCCAAGAAATTACTGTCTGTTTTGTTGAAAGTTTTGCAGTTTTGATTTTCGTCTAATCAAGAAAGCTGAAATTAATCTTTAAACATCAAACTGAAGATTTTTTTTTCCTCTAGTTCTCTAGACTTCTTCGAGTAGACCACGAAAAGATAAATGAAATTATTTCTATGAAATGATTTCTATTCTATTTCTTTTCCATGAAATTATTCTCAGTAGGATTGATAGATGTTAAAACATTTTCAGATAACTTCACCCAGAGGTGCTTTTTGAACCTTCCCGTTGTCATTATTGTATCACTATGTATCACAGGGCTTTGCTCTGTGCTGTGAGCTTCTCTGAAACTGCTGTTCCAGGTTTGTCTTTCCCATCTTACTCTGGAAGTACATCCCCAAATAGGCTCAGAAGTGCATCATTTCAAATAATCACATACCTAATGGTTTTTTGATTCTGAGTCTGAAATCCTGGATTTCCCTGTGGTGGTGTTCTGCAGCTATAAAGATTTTTTTTCATGCTTTTTGTCTGTTAAATTTGGGAGTTCATAAACCTGAAAGCTTATTAAAAGCTTTTCACAACATTCCTGTTACACAAAAATCAGTCAAGTCTAACTTACAGTGAGAAGCACAGTTGCAGTGGAGCCTATTTTATGTCATTACTGATGAAGTATTTTTAGTGTGGTGGTATAGAAGATCACTGTGACAAGGTCTGTTCCATTGCATTTCCGAAATATTTGAGGGAAAAATAAATGACAGGAATGATGCATTGTGAGTTATGTGTTTTGTAAAAGTAATTTAAGAAAAACACCACAGGAGCTCTAGGCTAATCTGTATAATTAACAAGTATTGTCTGTTCTGTTTCTAGCCTAGAGTGAAGGTTAATATGTGGACTGAAATGTGACTTGTACTTTTTTTCCCCCACCACAGTTGGTGGTTTGCCTCTGGCAGTTGCTTATTGGCTGCTTGTTTATCTGTTGCCTTTTACTGCATAATATATCTTGAGTGGTATCGTGGAATTGAGGACTACGATGTACAGTATCCAGTACTGATACCTATCACAACAGTCACTTTTATTGCAGCAGCTATTTGGTAAGTTAAAACACAATGTATACAAACTTCTGCTAAACCTGTGCAGGTCTAACTGTGTTAATGGGCTTATTTTATAAGAAGCATCATTTCTCTAATTGTACTGAAGGTATTGGTGACAGTACCAGTTCCATGTAGCATGATTTCTTCAGCTTTCAACATTCATGCATGAGGCAAGGTTTGTAGTAGCTGAAGCTGTAAAGCATACTTTTAGAGGTACTGGGTCTTTTCTGTGTTGAAAATGTATGGCAAAACTGAAGTCCTTAGCTTTGTGAGTGTAAATTGCTCATTTCTGATAATAGTTTGTGAGGTTTAAAACTTAAAAGGTATATTCTGTAGCAGAGAAAATTATACCTGATCAGTTCCTAAATACAGAGTTCTTCGTTATCAAAGACAATATATAAATAGCAACTGTACTGAAATTTATACTTACCCTTAAAGCTCATATAAGAATAATAATGATATCTCATCAGAGAATGGTGCTTTTAGTAAGAGCTAATTTCTTTATCAGATTATAGGAGTCAGAATTGAGCAAATGTGCATGTGAGTGAAAAATGATATGTGTGTGCCAGTATATTTATTTGCTCTCTGCATGAAAGCTGGTTGTCCCTTTAAATTTAGGTGCTGTGTCTGAGTAACAGCAGTATTTGTTGCAACGCTGGGGGGGAAACACTGAAGAAGATAAAGGTTCCTTATAGTTTAGAATTAATTCAGATCCATAATTATTGTAAATTCCCCCCCAGTCCCATTCTCTTCAGTTAAGTCATTCTCAAATCCATTTGGCTGTAAGTATAAATTAAGGTTTTTCTCAGCTGCCATGCATGCCCATGGAAAACTCAAGAGTATTTCATTTTCAGATGCGTCATTCACAGAGATTCTGAGAAGGTATCTTTACTCTTGATGGGTCTGAGTGGCCTTGCTCAGTGTAAAACAAATCTGCAGTAGTTACTGAAGTTCTAGGTTGAGTTGCCAGTAAATAAATAGTAGACTAAACTACCAATTTAATAAGTATGAGCTTTTTTTTTCTTTTTTCTTTTCCTCTCAAGTTGTAAAGAAACAAGTATTTTTCCAGGTTGAGTTGTTTAAATTTCATTTCCTCTTGTGCTATGATTTATTTGTGTGCCTTGTATTTCCATAGCATGACAATTGAACTTATCTAAAGCTTTCTTCTTTTATTCCCAGTTTCAACATTGCCTTATGGCCTGTCTGGTCATTTATAACACCTTTGTTGCTCTTCATTCAGTTTATGGGTGTTGTGATGCTTGTGTCACTCCTGGGATAAGTCCTTCAGGTAAATAATTGAATTGTTTAAGCGCATGAAAGTATGTTGTTGCATAAACTGCTTTGTTCTAGAAACAGTTTAAGGATTCCTTCTCTATGTTTTTTGTACAGTTTTAGAATATTGAAATTTTGTGGCAAATGGAGCTACCAGAGAATATTCAAGTATCTTAAATGGAAGAATATGCTTTTCCTTTTCCCAAAGATTCTGTTCTAGACAGTGAAAAGAAGAGATAAGTGAGAGTGTATGGCTTTGGGCCATCCAATTATAGGCCCAATATCTGCAGCTTTTACCCAGACTGGGAAAACTTCTTAGGGAAGTTGCTTGACATGTAATAAAGGGGAGAAGCTATAAGCATCTGCAACTGTCTTCTTTTTCTGTCTCCTTCCCCCACCCCCAAATTAAAATTCTTTGTCTTATCTTTAACGTTAAGTATGCTGCTTTCATTTTCTGTGGTGAGCAGTCCAGTTCTTGGATATTCCTAAAAAGCAACCCTTCTAATGCAAAAACAGATATTTTCTTGACTTGAAAAATTCATTTTCTGTAACTGTCATGTTGAAAAGGGGTTCTCGCATTTTTTGTTAAGATATTCTATTTAAATGAATCCTGTGAAATTGAAAAAGCTTAATAAGGAAGACATTAAAGACAGCTCAGCAAGTAGAGTAAGAGATGTCCCCTGAATCACATGTGTCTACATCATCCAGTGAGGTGACTCCTTCAGCAGGTTGTTTGCTGTACTTGCTTCTCAAGGGAATGTGAGGAAACCTGTTTGTTCTTGCTTGCCATCAGAAATCCGTTCCAGTGAAGAAATCCCCTAGCATTTTCATGAATGCAGCAAGAGGAATGGGACAGTGCTGAATTTTGAACATAGCCTCTTGCAGTGCCAGAATTGCAGGCAAAAAATATTTAATGGCTGGGACAGCCATACATATACAGCTGTTATTTGCATAAATGAACTGAAACTAGTCTTACATTTTTTTCACTAATTGCTTGATATCAAGAAAACTTTTTTTTCTAACACCACCTGTGGGCTTCTGAAAAATATAGTGCTTACTTCAGAACCTCTTTAATTTATTATGGGAGCTCAAGTCACATTTGCTAAAGCAGAATTCTTCAATGCATGTTTGTTCCTTCTGTCGTTAGCAACATTCTTTTCAAGGACTGGAAAGGTGGAGAGGATGCATCTGTTAGAGCTTTGCTCATATTAGACTAAACATATTAGACTAAAACAACCATTCTGCATTAATTTGTACTTGGAGATAGAAAGTCAGAAGTACAAGTGAATTGCAGATATTCTGAACAGCTGACCCTTATGAAAACATTCTGTTTTTCTGTATGAACAACCAAGTAAATTCTGTTACACAGTAAGCTTTTACTTGGTGGTGCAAAGTCATCCAACTAACGAACATCAAATTAGTACAAGATACAGTTTGTGCAGTATATACAGCCTTACAGTATTTTTTTTTTACAATGGATTTTTGTCTTTTCTTTCAGCTTCATGTGAAGGACTCAAGTAACGGTTATCCTGCAAAGTGTTGCTTTAGTTACATTCCAGTCTTTTGATTATTAAACTATTTGATTTATAAAGCAAATGAACATAAAACCCTGGTTCAGCCAATGTCTGCGAAAAAGCAACTGATTAGTGAATAATTGAAAGATAGATAGGTTTTATCTCTGTTAGTAACATAAAACATCTCATGCCTACTTTGTAAAGCTTTTATTCACAGTTCAATATTAAGCAGATGGGTAGTAAGTCAGTTATATAGTCTTAAATCCTATTTGGGGACTCCAGAGGTCACCTAGTCCAACTTCCTGCTTAAAGCGGGTTGATTGGTTTGAAAATAGTTGATACTTAAATTCAAGTGTTGTGGGTTTTTGATACGTTATTTTTACATTTGAATTGATAACTAAGATACTGATATTTGGATTCTGTTTGAACTTGTAAACTTACACATAGACGACATAGGAGACACTTGATACATTAGATTTGTAATGTTATGTGTGTTACCATGTAGGAAATATTTTATTAATCTAACCCCTTGACTCAGATCTGTTAGTATTTGAAAAAAGGTACAGATCTGAGTAAGAGCCTAGAAAGCTGGTTGAAATTTACATCAGTGTTAATTTGACAGTGCCAACAGTGAAATAGATAGATTTACAGTTGTACTGACGTAATTTGTCCACAGCCACAAGCTGTGAATAACCAGCAGTATAATGAGCAATAGTAACACTACACAAGAAATTAAGAGCACAAAGTAAATTATTTTCATGTATGCACTATTTTCCAGTATTCGGGATGTTTTTCTTCCAAAAATTTACTTTTCATTCTTAGCAGTGCCTGTTAATGAAATTGCCATTTTTCTTCCTCAACAGTAGAGGTTGATATTAAATTAAATGCGATTAGTCATACACAACTGGGAAAAAAAAATAACATTGTCCATTTGTTCATCTCAGCTGAGATGCTTAAATATCTGGAAACCTGGGCACCATCTAGTTGGTAGACCATTTTGCATAGGTCATTGTGTTAAATAATTTTTTTGGAAGATAGGAGAAAGTAGAAGCTGAGTTTGAAACTTGTTTAAATTTACTCTTTGTGATTGTTGCTTGAAGTCTGGACTGTTAGAGGAAGCTATTCTTTATTCTGACTTTCAGATTCACACCATTGCTGAATACACAATATGTGAATTGTTTAATAATGAAAAAGATAGACATTGTCTGAAGCTGCTGCTGTTTCTTTAAAGAAAAACTTGCTGTCAGTGTGCAATGTAAAGGAGCGGTCAAACCGAAATAAAACACATCTAGCACCACTGCTAAGTAGCTTGGAGAGTAAGTCAGCAGTTTGATTTTTTTAATATAATATTTGAGTTGTCAAAAAACAGTTGTATGTTGCATTTAAAAGTTGTACTTTGGGTTTGCTTAAGGTGTTCATCTTTTAAAAAATTTCAATTTTATGTCTGCATAGACATGTACATTGAGTGACTTTGTTTTTTATATTTAAATGCACTGTTGCTCAGGGATGGTAATTATCACTGTATTTTTATTTATCAACTATATAAATGCTCTAGGTGCTTTAAGTTGACTTGTACTCTTGAAATTTTAATATTTGCTACATGTTTTTTCAAGTTTATTCTTCTGGACATCTTAATAAACTTTGTATAAAAGTGATCAATTATTGTTCAGTACTTAATTGTTTAACTATCTAATTCCACTGTTCTTGGGACTGTCAACCCATCATTTTGCCTATGCTTGTCTTGCATGACCTCTCAGCTGGGTTTATTGACGGTATAATACCATTTTGTATGACTTGGGAGAGCTATTTACATTCTGACTACTTTGTCTTTTTCTGAAAATCCCAGGTAGATTATCTTATTTTGCAAAAGTCCTGCTAAGTCTTTTGGTAGCAGTTATGAGTATCAAATGCAACACTCATTCCCTTGTATGCTTAGAAACAAGTAGTGGCAAATCAGGTAACAATGTAAATGTACAACGTTTGCTGTAATTAACAACCTGACAAAGTCTTGCTGCTACTTCCAGTTCTGTGAACTCCTTGCTTTCATTATTTTCCTTCCACCAAATAAAGAATTTAGGGCAAGAGATTAGGAAGAGATATCTTAATAATAGTTTCCTGAAAACAATTATTAGGTTGTCAAAATCCCTACTTCCACTAAATCTTGAATATATTGGCTGTCTTCAGACCACCATAGATGTTTTCTGTATCCATTTATGTTAATTTCATTTGAGGATGAGAATGTGTACCAGTACCAAAGAGCTTTTCTTCACAGGTGACAAGGTATGCTGTGCAATCACCTTAAAATAAAATAGAAATAAAATAGCCCAGACACTGAAAATTATTTATCACGGTTATATACAGAACCTCTGTAAAATGAAAGCATCTTCCTTAGTTGTTCTTTAAAGGTAGCAATTACATAAGATAAAAGTAGGGCTTAGCATTTCCATAAGCTTCAGAAAATGGTGGCTGTAGTTCTGAGCTAGAGGTGACTGAAGACTTAACTATCTGTTATCAGAAATGTCCTGTGTTACTTTTGTGCTTAGGCCTCAGAAGAGAAAAAGCTTAAAACCTCAATAAGTTTTGCCAGTAGAAGTGGAGTAAAATAGATGCTGTCTTTTCATTTCTTCCAATTTTTTAAGTAGCTGGTTTAGTGGCTAAATTTCACGTGAGACATAGGTCACATGGTGTAAGAAAACCAATGCTGTGGATATTTGATATGCTACCAGCAGATTTAGGGTAAAAATGTAAGACCTGCCTGGCCAGAACAAGGACCCGTCTACCTTCGTATTTGGCCTCCAAGCTATGGCTAGGTACGTGAATACCTAGGATTAAGAGAATTTGTGTCATACGCAAACAAAATACCATTTAAAATATTTCCTGTTTTACACTGGGATAAATTCCTGTCAAGCCCCATAGGCAACCGACTGGTGCTCCAGATCTTGAGGTTTGAATACATTCGTGTCTTCTGGCTATAGGTCACAGATAGAACTAAGCATTTTATATATACATATAAAATCTATATCAAGTAAAAAATGTGCATAAAAATGGGGAAAATGAATAAATAAGAAATGAACTAAATCCTGCAAAAGCCTTTGCTACTTTGAGTTCGGTTATTGCTACTCCAGCTAGCAATCACTGTAATATTCTTTGTCAGAATGTGACTTACTAAAGGAAAATGAAAAAAAAAAGAGAAATTGCTGCCTTTGAAAGGACTAGAAAATTCCTGGCTGTAAAACAGGTGCTGCTGAAAACAGGTTATTTATTACCACTGGAAATGCCACCTGCTGAAAGGAAGGTGGGATGTGGGGCCCAGAGCACGGAGCCGCGGCAGGCACTGCCCTTTCCACCCCCGGCAGAAGGAGCCGAACCTCCCGCACTGCCGGCCGGGCTCCAGCTGCCCGTCCCCGCTGTCTGGGAAGGCGGTCCCTGTGCTGGCCGTTCCTCGGCGTCCCGCTGATCCGCGGGGCTGTTCCGTTCCCTGCTCGCTGTCTTTCCCGTCTCCCCAGCCAGAGAACGTGTGTCGCTCCTTGCGCGGACGTCCTCTACAAAGGGACATCGCCACCTCCTAATCCTCCCCTAATACTTTCTCCCCTAACCCTAATCCTGACCCTAGCTGTTGGCCGACTCGGAGGCAAGACCCCCCCACCGGCCCGCCCGGGGGCACCGGGCTGGCCGAAACCTCCCCGCATCCTTTCACCCGCGGCCGCCCACCCCGTCCTCGGGCCGCTCGGGGCTGGCGGCCGCCCCGCTCCTCCCGCAGCCCGGCGGCGCGGCCCCTCGGAGGCCCCCNAGCCGGCGGCCCCGCTCCGCCCCCGGCCGCCGATGGGGGACGGGCCTGCGGACGGCCTCGGGGCTCCCCGGGGAAGCGGGGCCGCCTGCCCGCAGCGCCCGGCTGCGAGATGGAGAAAGCCACCGGTTCCCCCTCCGTGGGCGGCAGCTACCCGCAGAAAAACGCCGAGATCCTCAGCAGCCAGTACGGCATCAACCTCTTCCTGGCCGGGCTGCTGCTCACCTTCGCCTGGGCTGTGCATGCCGTGGGCATCAGCAAGAGCCACCTGCTCTCCTACCTCATCACGCTGATGCTCATCCAGCTGCTGTGGATGCTGTGGTACCTGTGCAGGAGCTGCACACAGAGGAGGCTGATCCGTGACAAGGACACGCACGCCGGAGCCCGCTGGCTGAAGTGTAAGTACTGGCCGCGGCACGCAGGGTGGCACCGGGTATGGGACACCTGTGCCATCAGCCGCCTCTGCTACCACATTGTTGCCCTCTCCATCCCTACCAGGAGACATCCCAGTATTCATGATCCTGTGCGCACACTGTGCACTCTAATTAAATATATGCTTAAGCAAAACACATTAAGAGGTCGTATGGGAAAGCAGTCTACTAAATGTACTCACTTCCCAACCTACCGGTTCCAGTGCTGAAAGCTACAGAGCTGTTTTTCCTTTTTACTCCCGGTACCAACCTGGTTTGGCAGCACTTGAAAATGAAAGACATTTTGGAAGAGGCAATTATTAAGGTGTCGTGCAACTCTCCTGGAGGAATTATCACCTTTTCCAGGCAATATAATGCAACTTCCTTACACTAGCACCAGTCAAAAAGGTCCTTGAGGGCTCTCTGTACCAATGTATTTCAGAGATTCCCATTTGTACCTGCACAGTGATGCCTTAGAATTATAGAATCACCTAGGCTGGAAAAGGCCTTCAAGATCACCGTATTCAACCACCAAAACCTTAGAAATATCTGGAGATAGAAGAGAACAACATGCTTGGCCAGACCAGTTTATACTTCAGTATGTAAAATGTATAAGCAAGAAAGCTAAGGTTAGAATTAGCTTGGCTAATTGGAAAAGTATACACATTTGCAAGGATGGTGGTAGGATGTGACAGCCCTTATTTGCATGGTCAGGTACCTACTGGAGTAAGGACACAGAGGTATATTGAGAGCAGGTGGCTGGGGGAGCACATCACCGACTCATATCGAATGCCGCATTTCTGGGTCCCAGGAAAAGGAAACAACTTAGATCAGCACTATGTACGGTAGTAGGCAAGCCCAGTTTTATCGACCGCTTTTCCAGTCTCAGTACTATAAATAGCAGGTTGGACAGTAAGTACGTTAAGGGAGTGCTGTAAGACAGCTTTTCCATAAAATATTTCCTTCCTGCTAGCAAAGATACAGCAATCACTTACCACAGCAGCAGCTAATGAAAAATTAATTAATCTAAAACCCAATTAGTTTGAGAAGTAAGGTTGTGTTGTGGAAGGTTATTTTGTTCTCAGTCTCAGTGTCTGTGTGTCTTTTATTTTTCTTCGCACTTGTTAACAATTATGCTAAAATATTGCTAACGGATTTTTTTTTTTTTAATGTCTAACATTATACAGCCATGGTCTGTAGACTCTTTGCTGAAATGTGCGGAATTATGTACTAACTGCTGTTCTCCTTGATTATTCACTATTTTCCAAAATAATACTAATCTCGGGCATTTTTCATTTATTACCTGATGTGGCTTACATCCTCCTGTAATTCATTACTGCAAGGTTTAATTTGATCCTATTTTGGACCAAGATATGCTTTTCTTACAGAGAGTAGCTTTCTCCTCTTAAGTATGGAATAAATACTGCTTAACATGGGTAAGTACAGCAGAACCTCCTGCCCTTTCTTCTTTTGGCACAGCATTCACAGCATTTCATTTGTCCTACAGGATATGAGGAGTCACAGACATTTAGAAATAAGATACTGGAATGCACTACTAGGTTACCTTATCCATTTCTTTTACCAGCACAGGATTGCTCTTTGTAATATGTTCTCAGCTGTGGCGGCTTCCACAGCTTCTCTTGGATGTCTATGCCGCAATTCAACAAATTCGCCCTTAGGGCAAGTCCTACACTGTCCCATTCTTGAGAGTTTCTTGTAGTTACAAGAAGTCTGTAAAACTCCTTTATCCTGTATCGCTAAGAGAAAACTTATTTGAACTATGGAAAAACTCAGGTGGCAATTCCTCTGCCAAGATCCCTCTTGCCCTCGTGTATCAATGGTTTTGTCATAGATACCTTATATCTGGAAGACAAGTCTAAAAATGAGGGGAAAGGACAAATTTTCATCAGGTCTTTCCACAGAAAGCTCTTGGCAATTCTTGAATAACTTGATCAGCTGCTTTTGAAGAATGTCTCCTTGCTCTCATCAGTAGAGAAAATGTCCATGAATTAACTGGTATAAAATGCGAACACGGGCTCAGCATATTTTCATAATTCCCTTCAAACTGTGAATATCATTTTAGTACAAGTGGTGGTAGCTGGCTACTTACAGCCATCTGCTATGACAAATACTGGGTGGCATTTTCACAGCTGTATCATTATGGCTTCCTGCTTCTTGATGGTTAACAGAAAGAATTAAGCCAGAGCTTTGCAATACTGGAAATCCTATTCTTGATCTCCTAAAATACAAAGGTTTCAATGAACATTTGAAAAAAAAACTATTTTTTTTTAATAGTACAATGCTCAGTAGAAATCATTTATTTTTTCTTTAACTTTAGAAATAGCAAAATAGTGTAATCATCTTCATCATTTCTAATTACAGGTATATATCAAGTATTTCGGATTAATGTATAATACTGAAGTGTCATCTTTGGTTGCTTCCTAGGAAAGCAAACCACACAGTTCATTGCAGTTTTGGTCTCTGACTTAAAGTGTAACCTCACGAACAATGGAGATGGCATACCAAGTGATTGTGTTACTTCCCGCTGTAGAGCTCTTGGGCCTGGAGACTGTAACAGTATTGTTCAGCTCCTTTGACATGTATAGTTTGCTGTGTGACTGTATAGAGCATTAACTCATGCATGGTATGGCTGCTTTGGTGCTACAGTTACATGAGAGTCTGGTCTTGCAAGGAGCTGAGAGCCATCTGCAAGGTGCTGAGTGTCTTCAGGTCTCGGAGGATGGGCTCCTCCGTGCTGTCTGCTAGGTGGGTACGGCGATGTGCTTCAGTAATATATGGGGCAGAGGCTTTCACGAATTAGAGGGACTTACTGCATTGAGTCAGTTATCTTCATGAATATTGATTCACTTTTATTTCCCTAAACAAGAATATGAGCATTGATCTATATTTATTTCCCTAAACAAGATTTTGGCATAGCGCTACAGATTGTCTCTAGACACTAACCGTACGTTGATGTATTGTCTCTAGACACTAACCGTACGTTGATGTTTTCTCGTCTCTTTTCATTTGTAGGTGGGATTACATTATTTGCAGTGATTACTTTAATTCTGGACTCTTTTAAAATTGGATACTATATTGATTTTTCAAACTGTTTATCACCAACTGAAGGCATTTTTCCTGTTACACATGCAGTGCACACCATCTTACAGGTAAAAGTCACTGGTTGCCATTTTATATCATATCTGTATCTCTTACCAAAAATATCTTTTTCTCTTCTCATCATCAGTGGATTTAGCACTAATCTAATTTCTAAACATACCACAGGATAATTTTGAGGGCTAAGTTCTTGTCCATGTATACCTTTTTTATGTGCAAATTCAGCCTTGGCAACCTGAAATTTCAGTAATTGCTCAGCCATAAAACTCTCCCCCCCCAAAAAAGAAGTTCAACAAAGAAGTAATCACAAATGTCCTTGTGTAGTTGAAGTTACATGCTTTCTAGTTTGTTACATTAGGTAACTTAAGTTAACTTTAACTTAAGTTAAAACTTTCAGAATTTTCTGGCAGAAATGAGCATCTTGGTTAAAGACAATTCACTTATTTCTCTGTGCACAACTGGCCACACAAGCTCAGTTCAATCTGTCTGTCCTGATATCCCGGTATAGCTAGGGGTGAACGCCTGATACTTCAAACGGGCAAGAACCCTTTCCTTGTGGGTTATAAAATACTTGCACATCTTTCTTGTAACAAATGAACACAGATTTTCCTTCCAGAAGCATTTGATTATGCTTATCAGTGGCTGCACAGAAGCAAACACAGTCAGTGACTCCTGTAAAATGTTCCAGCTGTTTGTTTATTTTCAGGCTTTGTATTATATTTTGATATCCCATAGCTGATTGTTTATTGCATGAACAAATGTTGCCCTTTCTTTTTTTACACAAAAAAGGAGCAAAAGGAAACTGGCCAGTTTTCTTTATAGTTTTTCTTATTTTGAATAGCTGAATCATGAACAGCTTCCAGTTCTTCTGTTGCAGCTTGTTAGCCAGTCTGTGCGAAGGTAGAGATAGTGAGAATTGTTGGTAACTGCAAGAGCCAGATAGGTCTTATGGTAAGGCAAAGATTTAGATTATTACCCTCTTCCTTGTCAGGACAATCCAAAATTGGAATTCCTTTGGGCCCCAATGAGCAGATTTGTGGTAAAGAAGGAAAGGAAAAGCCACTAAAGTAAGATACTCAGTTACAGGCAGGTCATCTAATGCACTTTCCAAGATGATTAAGTAACACGGTGATAAGAGTGAGAACAGATGAGAAAAGAATGATTTTCCTAGCAGCTGTGGTTGCAAGTAAATGAGCAGTTGAACTACGTACGTTTTTCTGTTTTCTGTAACTGAAAAAAAAACTTTGAATTTTGAGCAGTAACTCTGACTTCTATCTTTTTATCTGAGGATGAAATTCTGATTTGATGGAAGTAGTCATAATTTTACATTCTTGTAATATTCACTCTCTGTGTCTAACAACTTTGCTATACCTCTGACAAACAAACCTAACAAATCAAGCCTTTTTTTCGTGCTGATCTGCATGCAGCATTCTTCTTTACATCCAGTAACCTTGAGCTGATGAGATTTCTGGCTACTGGGAACTGGAGTTTGGAAGAGACAGAGCTGAACAAAAGGAACAAGAATTCTAATTTAATATTACATCACTAACATTGCTGATTTTATCATTTACTCAGCTTAAAGTAATGAAATCTTGAATGTTAGCATAAGCACTCAAAGAAAAGGTGAAAAAAGTAATTTACCAGATACTTCTTGCCTAAGACAAATCTCATGTCCTTGAAACACAGGATGAAACTACAGTGGGGAGGATTCCTAATTATGTGTCATCTAAAAACCTGAGGATTCATTTTCTATGGAATATGTGTTGGATGCTGTTGTATCGTACTCTAATGAGGCATCCTCATATTTGCCAATAAATGAACAAATATATATTGCAATTGTGCAAACAATGAACGAGCACTGACCTGCCTCTGATCTCCACTGTTCCAAGGCAGCCATTGCATTAAGCTCTTTCACAGACAGAAGTCCCTTTGAGACGAGTGCTCTGGGAGCAAAAACTGCATTTTATGTAATTTTTTTATCTTGCAGACTTTTTATTTCTATTTTCCCTCCACCTTCTTGACTTCAGCATTTGAACAGAACTTCTAAACTTCCTTTTTTTTTTTCAGTTTTGAAGAATGCTTTCACATGTGCTGTCAGATTTTACTGCATCTATCCCAGAACTGGAAACTGAAATGGCATAGATGAGACTAAGGTGCTAATCACTGATTTCAGTTTAAACTTCCATGGCATCTTGTAGTCTTTACATCTGGAGTTTTACAGTGGTCACACTTCCTTGTGATAATTGCTTCATTGGATGAATGAATGAACTTGTTATTAATGGGGAGAGTAGGCACCTGGGTTCCTGGTTTCATGCTAGCTGACTGAGCTCAATTGCAAATGTCCAGAAGTGTCTTGTCTGTCCTGAGCTTCTAGTAGGCATGACAGAGAACTGCACATCCCTAGCTTTTTCAAAAATGAGGTGCTGAATGCCGCAGACAACCGCAGCTGTGGAGGCACACTACATTAATGGGCACGGTGAGAAGATGGACTTCCAGTCCCTGTAATTACTGCAGAAGAACCCAAAGTTCTTTGCACTTTTCATATGAATCACCACATCAGGCAGGTTTCTAAGAAAACCCTTTGGACCATTTCTCTCCTGATAGTTCACCTGTGGTTAAGTTCAACACGTTAGGAGCTTTTCTGAGTAAATAGGATACCCAGTTTCACCCTAGTATCCCTGAGGAATATTGATGTCATTCTGCTTGCACTTACCAGGATTTGGAACAGGTTTTGTATTAGCAACGATCTATATCCTGAGGTTTCCATTATCCTCCCACAAACAGAGATTCCTACTTTGGATACTTCTTTCCCCTTTACTTGCTAAGTCAATACTGTTCTCTCTCTCTTTTGTTCGCCAACTTGAGCTTTCTGCACTACACTTGAGTGCAACTGCATTTGTTCCTTCTAATGTGGTTCTCTCTCAAACTGATAGAACAACCTTTTCTCTTGCTTCCTGGACATCCAGTCTGGGATCCTTTCACTTCTCTCTCTCCCTCCATAGAACTTCATATATTTAGTAAATTATTTAGCAAACTTAGCATCACCACGCCCTGCAGTAATCCTAGTGCTGTCTATAGCTGGTAGTTTTATTTCCTTTGTCGTTGAAATAAAAGCCTCTCCAGACAGAGAAGCACAGTATGTTTTGGTGAGTCTTATGGAAACTTTCTACTGTTCAGCCAGTGGCTTTTGCATATATGAAATCCTAGGTTCCTTGTGCCAGCCAGGTTCTGGCTGAACATCAGAAGAGTAATTTCACATGTGCGGAGATGGAGCTACCTCAGATTAAATCATCGGAAGATTTACTCGTCAATGTTTCTGTCTACAAATACACTTTCCTTTTTGAGTTTCATACATACTCATTAGTGTAATGACATTTCTCTGTGTTCCTTTCATTTAGGTATACTTTCTTTGGTGTCATGCAAAGGATATTATCCAGTCTTTCAAAACACTTGAAAGGTAAAGTATATCTGATCCTCACCTGGAATGCAATTACGTGTATGTCTGGGCAGTGTGTGCACCTACAGTTTTACTGTATGAGGGACATTGAAAACTTACAGAGTTTGATTCTCCTCTTAATTGTGTTAATATAAATAAAAGGTAACTCTTTTCACCCACATGAGAGGATAATCATTAGTCTGAATTATTCTTTTCTTATTTAAACTGCGGTTATATTTCATGATATACAGTAGTCACAGAATAAGTATGTATTTATCATGAGAGAGGGAAAGGGCAACATTTGATACCACAGTGTCACATGCATTTTGCAAAGGAAGGAAACACCAGATTTGTGTCTGAGAACTATGTACTACGTTATGTTTTCTTTGCTTAGCTACTGAAAGGAAATCTGCATCAGCAACCTGTGGTCAGCGCAGTATATCTGGGGTATTTTATATTGAACTTTATGGAACTCACCTTTCTGAACTAGATGAAGACATGCAAATACACTGAGAAACACAAGCTCCCCAGCAGTGTCCTATGCACCCAAATCAGTAAGGGTTGTGCATATTTCTGACACCAGACCTTGCTTCTCATGGGATAACTGATGTGTCCTCTGAAACAGCTCAGTACACATACTTGTTATGGAACTGAGGACTAGCCTTTGAGGCAGCAGAGCCTGCTCCAATGTATTTTTGGTTTCGTAATAATGTGGATTAATGTATATTAATGTCTTTACATAGAATGTAAATAAACAAGCACATTAACTTTTAAAATATTAATCGGAAATTATCAACAAGCTGACCAGTTTCTATAGGAAAAGTAAAAGAAAAGTAGAAGAAACTTACTCACAAACCTCAGCTGTGGTGATGGCTCTCCTTTGGTTCTGCTTCCTTGGGTAAGTGTTTCAGCCTCATGCCAACAAGCAGAGTGATCGCAGAAGGCTTGCAATGTCGGCTGGTGAAACCAGCGCTGTTTATAAGTAGAATTTCTAAAATACTTAATTGCAAGTCATTCACTGCAAACAGTGCTGAAATAAAAATCTGTTTCTTGGTGAAGACACATTATCAGCCTTGGGTGCAGGAGAATAATGCCTGGCAGAATGGCAGATGAAAGGATTGTGCCCAGGAAAGAGATACTGTGGCCTTCTACAAAAAAAAAAGAAAAAAGAAAAAAAAAGAAAAGGGGAGCGCTGGGCAATTGAGAACAATTATTGCATGGGCTTTACTAAAAGTTCAGAATCATTAACCCACTTCTTTCTCTGATGCCATTCTGTTTCACCAAGCCATGAAATGGCTTGTCCAAGGCCAGGATTCTCAAAATCATTTGGAGACTTAGCTTCACGCTAGCAGTAGTCTGAATGGGATAAAGCACTCTGTTGTCTTCAGCTCTCTCCAGCAGACAAAAATGCATGGACTAGAAGTTAGACAAGGGAGTGGTATCTCTTTGAAGAAAGACCAGCAACAGTGAGTATGAAGAAGCACCACAGAAGGCTGAGAAATGAGACTTGCAAAACAATTAACCCTGGTCAGACTGTTCAGTCACTGTCATTAACACATTCAGCCCAAAGAATAAAAAACATCACATAAGAGAGCATAAAAGCATCCTATCTATGGTTTAATACATTAATCCATTGTGTTTCTGTGATAGTTTGGAAGTCTAACAATCATTGTGCTCCACTGTGGAACATCTTTAGAGAGATCAGTTATGATTTTTTTTTCCTGCACTGACAACTAAATAGTATCACATGTGATGTCTACAGAAAATGAATCCATTGTATTTAACATAGATGTAGAGACATATTCTGGGCATATTCTTTCAATAATTACCTTATTTTGTAGGTTTGGGGTTATCCATTCTGTGTTCACAAATTTACTCCTGTGGACAAATGGAGTGTTAACAGAGTCAAAACATCAACTGAATGAACATAAGGAAAGACTAATCACACTTGGTTTCGGGAACATAACAATAGGTAAGCTAAAGGGTTGTTACATTTTGGAATTTCTGCTCCCATAAAAAATACTCTGTCTGTGTAGGATAGAGCTGGATATTTGCTGTATAGCTGTTCCTGGGCAAATGGTAGTCAACTTATATATCAATTCATATCGTAACTAAAATGATGTATAATCATAATCACTACCATATATATGACTCAGGCTGCGCTTTTCTATTTATTTATCTCCCCTTTGGATGAGGTCCAGAATAAAAAGGAATGCCAGAAGTTCCAAACATCTAAAAAATTAATTCTTTTAAGGAATAACATCACTAAGGAACTCTTTTATTAGTAAATCAGAGAAGGAAATTGAGTACAGCAATTTTAAAAACAGAATTTACTGTTTTGTAAGCTATTGAATAATAAGAACGGATAATCCTACCAATCCTTCCAAGGGGAGTGATTATACATGGCGTGTAATCCTGTGGAATTCGGCGTGTTCCTATGGAATTTGGTGGAATGGCTCAGAGGGACAGAGGTTATCCATTAGTGTTGCTTTGCAGGACACAGATTTTCCTCTGGGTGATTCTTTTTTTATAACAAACATTTTTCTCCATTGGTAAGATGATAAGAGTTTTAATAAATATTGACTGTAACTGCTGGAGATGCCTTCTGCTTTCAAATGCTGCTGAAGCCTAGGGAACTTCAGAGTTCTTGACTTTCAATAGGAGATATGAGTTCTCAGAAGCTTATAGGTAATTTTCTTCCCATTAAATTTATCTGTACAGATGATAGGATTTTGATTGTGTTCGCAGAGGTAAAGACAGAGATTTTGAAGGGGAAAAATGTATGTTTTTGCACCCAGTGAATTCAAGAGTGCCTGTATCCTAAGAACAGATTTTGCTTCTACAAAACCACATCCTGACCTAGTTGACTTTTTGCCTATTTATAGTCTGTATAAATGGAAAAAAAAAAAAAAGAGACATTTTTGCAATTCCTGCCAAAGTTCACATTTAAGTCAAAAATTAGTATTTCCAGTACGACTGTGTCTAAAATTATTCCCACAGTTCTACATCTATTTGCAAGTGTTACCCTTTGAGGGTGCAAAGGGGACGGAGCCAGGCTCTTTTTGGTGGTGCCCAGTGCCAGGACAAGAGGACAAGAGGCAATAGGCACAAAGTGGAACACAAGAGGTTCCCTCTGAACACCAGGAAGCTCTTCTGTGCTGTGCAGGTGACGGAGCACTGGCACAGGTTGCCCAGAGAGGTTGTGGAGTCTCCTCCTTGGAGATCTTCAAAAGCCACCTGTACATGGTCCTGGGCAATCTGCTGTAGGTGTCCCTGCTTGAGCAGGGGTTGGACCAGGTGGCCTCCAGAGGTCCCTGCCAACCTCAGCCATTCTGTGATTCTGTGATTTAGATGTACAGAAGAAACACTAGTACTAATTACAAGTTAGTGGCTCTTCCTGGTATTTCCACTGTTAAATAGAAGCAGTTTCCTTATATTATTTCCTATTATTCTGCTGCTAGAGTTGTTACACAAATGTGAATAGTCAGAAATAGCTTCTGAAACAAGGGGGAGCAAAGTAGTGATTCACAAGACAAGTTTGGTATTAACATACAACCCACTGCAAAAGCCTTTTTTCACCTCTTAAGAGTGTGTGCTTGAGACAAAAGAATACCAGATTTCTCCTATCCTTTTCTCTCATAAAATAAATAAATAAAAAAAGAAACGTAAAGGCACAAATCTAAGATTGGCTCTGGTCTGCCTAAAAATATGTTTTTCAGCATTTATGTTTATATATGTACAAATAAACACATTTTGAAAATAATTATCTTCTGCCACCATGGAAATTTCTGGTTTCTTAAATTATTTGATTGGGTTATATATGCACATTAAATACATTTATTTTACAAATATGTGAAATTTGATCTTTGAGATACCTTAGGGGTTTACAATGCAGGTTATTGCACAGCAGAGAGAGAATGATTTCATAGGTCCTCCTCAAAAGGAGAAGACAGATTTTTTATCATTTTAGCTTCAATGTATACTGGGACATTGAGTGAAAGTGTCTGTGGTTTACTTCACCTCTTTCTTAGACATAAACACATTTTTAATAAAGTGCTGTGGTTATTAGAAACCACACTAGTGTAAATAACTGCTAAAAATGAGAGGAGTCCTTTTCTCATTAAGTTTGTGTTCTTCATCTGACCCACAGGTGGAATTCATCAGGCTTCTATAAAAGCCACCTAAGCCAAATGGCTGAGGACTCAAGCCCTTGAGATCTTGGATATTTGTATAATAAAAAAGTATTTTTTCAAAGGCTTTGCTGCACTTTGGTGCAGCATTCATTCATGATGTGAATATTGCTAAGCAGCTGAGCAGCGGAGTTAGAGATCATACTTCAGGGACCATGCAAAAGCTTTGTTAGAATGACTTAAATGACGCAGGTCCTTTTTCAGGTGGCTAACTGGACAGTATGACGTGTTGTTTGACTGAAATCTTACCTGTTATGTTTTGTTTTATTTATGTTTGATTTATTCACTTTAAACAAGAAATCTTTTTAATGCACACATGTAATCTTTCCCTTTCCTTTAGTTTTAGATGATCATGCACCTCAATGCAATTGTACGATGACAACTCTATGTTCGATATTTTCTCAAGGAATATATTACCTCTATCCCTTTAACATAGAGTACCACATTCTAGCATCCACGATGCTCTACGTGCTGTGGAAGAACATTGGCCGCAAAGTAGAACACCATCAGCAACACAAAACTCCATTCAAATTCCACGGCATAACTGTTGGGATGATTTTTGGACTAATAGTGTTAACTAGCACAATAGCAATAGTCGTGGTGTATTTAATTCAGATTGGACGTTCAAAAATCAAAAGTGAGTTAGCACTTACTATGTTTTACCTCCATGCTATCTTTGTATTAGCTCTCATGTGTACAGCTGGAGTTGTTGCCCTTCTAATCTACAGACTGGAGGATAGATCGCTGGATAACTCAAAAAATCCTGCTCGAAAACTAGATGCAGAACTGCTGGTTGGCACTGCTGCAGGATCGTGGCTCCTCTCCTGGGGCTCAATCCTAGCAATTATCTGTGCCCAAGCTCACCCCAAATACACGTGGTATAACCTGCCCTATTCTGTCCTGGTAATTATTGAGAAATATATCCAGAACCTCTTTATCATTGAATCCATACATCGTGAGCAGGAAAAGGCAAATGATGATATTAAAACTCTTCGAATAGTGACTATCTCTCGGGGGAGCACTTTATCGCTTACTCCCTCATACAAGGAGATTTACAATGGCCGAGCTGCCCATGACATCGGAGAGTTACCGTGCCTGTTCAGCAGCAGCATCTATGCCAGAGAAAACAATGGCAGTGGCGGTGCCAACGAAGAGACAAGTCAGGGTAACAGTTCAGTTGTGCATTCAGCCTCGGAGTTCTCCTTTTACAGCAGAAGCTCGGTGGCTGACAACAAGAGGAGAATTCTCAAGAACATTGCTGCATTTTTATTCCTATGCAATCTTTCGGTAAGACATTTTGAACATAATTGATAAGTTAATACCCAAAAGCTTCCCAACCCTTCAAGCCTGATATTAAAATTACACAGTTCTATAGTTTGTAGCTTATTAATAAATTTTACTTCTACTTCTACTTAAATTTAATTACATAAATTTTACTTCTTCTGGAAGAATAAGTGAATATGCCTTTGGGGAACAAAGTTTATCTACACATGGAATCTAAGAGTCTAAATTCTTTTTAGTTACCATAAAAAACTGTATTAGCAGCAGAAACTGAAATCTTCTGCCATTGGTGTGCCCCAGTAACAACAGGGAGGGCTTACTTAGAGATTTCCAAAACTGAACTGCAGGCCAGTGAGGTCACAGTCACTACGGGCTAGTCACTTGTAATTTGTGATTAATACTGGCATTGCCTTCTTTCCTTGCAGCTTTGGATACCACCAGCATTTGGGTGCCGCCCAGAATATGACAATGGACTGGAAGAAATAGTATTTGGCTTTGAACCTTGGATAATTGTTGTGAACCTCGCAATGCCTTTTTCTATTTTCTATCGGATGCATTCAGCTGCCTCACTCTTTGAAGTCAACTGCAAAACATAGATCATATATGGTCCCTCAGTGAACAATTGATTGAATAATTAATTAAACAAATAACAGATGAATGAGTGGATGAGAGACTGAACATAGCAACAGCTGCTCAATAAATAGAAGATTCAATAAATATTTCTAAAAGAAGGGACCATAGCTAGTAGCAAGTGATATTTTTTAATTTTTCCTCCATGCATTTTGTTATATATGTATAATCACTGTTTAGTTAGATTTTTCAAAATCATATTAGTATCTACTCTACATAGTAAAGTTAACTGAATCTCATTAATCCTCATCTGCAATTTGTCCTCTGAACAATTTGTATTGCTTTATTTTCATTCATCATAGTCTGTGAAAGTAGTTTAAAAAAATTCTGTGTGACTTAAGAGGGAAAATCCCAAGAACTGCTAAACTGAGATGCTCCTGAATCACAGACACTCTGAAAACTCAAACTCTCAGTTCCTAGCTACATTTTTATAGTAAAACTTGAAAATATTTGCTATTATTTAGTTGGGATGTGGAAATTATATTAAACTTTCTGAATATTGATAGAAAATCAATACATAATTATTATTTTCCTAACTATATGGCATGAAATCCAAATAAATAGCATGTAGGTTAAATATCATGCTGTATTTAACTTCTTCTGATAAAATATATTTCTATTAATGCATCTCTCATCTTGTATTTACTACATGGCATAACTCCAAAATAAAGTTAATTCTTTTACTTAACTCTTTATTCACACATCCTTGAAATGTTTTGAGAGAAAAACTAGTCTTGTTTTAAGTACATATGTTCTATTGCCAGAATGGTATATGTCCCCTGAACGTTTTTTTTTTTTTTAATGAGCTGCTAATGTCTTTGTCCTTTGGTTTCCTGCTTGGAAGGTAATCATATGTACTCATATAGGCATGCTATAGAGCAAAGCTGATGCCTACAGAAATCAGGAGGGCGTCTGGCTGAGGATTTTACGAGCATGGTTTACAAGCTGTCAGAACATAAGCTCAAATCCCTAGGATACTTAGTTGCCTGAATTCTCACAGAAAGCAGTAAAAAGTTGGGTGCCTGAATACTCTTAGAACGCAGACCTGTAAGATGGAAAGCTGCAGCAATGACCAGAACACTAAAATGGGAGCAACAGATCTGCCATAGGCAATTATCGGTAACCCTCGCTAACTCACTAATGATCTAGTCCCACATGGGAAGACTCAGGGGCTGCAACCCTCCTGCTCCTAGCCCCTCAGAGGCCACTTACACTTCCAACCGCAGTTGTCACCGCTGTCTGGAAGCAGCCTAATTTCGGCATGGGCTAGGTCTGCTTCTGAGACAGGAGGTTTCAGCTGCCTTGTTCGCTCTCAGGGCGCAGAACACAAATTTTGGCTTCGTACCACTAGATGGCAAACACAGACCATCAGAAAAATTACCCGATGCCTTCTAGGAGTTGTTTCACATCGTAATTAATCTTCAGTTATATTCTGTGGTACACACAGCCATAACATACCTAGGAATTTTTGCTACCTGCCTTAAGTGTTGCAAAACCCAGGCCAGGTAAAGCAACTTTCATCTGGAGCCTGAGTTGGATTAACCATCAGCGAGGCTGAGCATGAGAACACCCATGCTCCTAACGAGCAATTTCAGTTAGCCTTCGAGTGCGTTTTAGAAGCCGCTGCCTGATCACATTGCTGTAACAGTATTACTGTGTTAGCCTTTCTCAGGCGCTGTTTGTCATGCTTTTTTATCACATCTCTATTAGTTCCTACCTTCAATCTCGAGAGTAGCCTTTTCCATCTTTGCCCTTGAACACAGTAGCCTTACGTCACCTTGCAAGCTCCTTCTTTCATGGAGCTCCAACCACTTCATTTGGTTGTCTCTCAGGCTGGTTTCATTTTAAGTAGAATGAATAGGGCTATGTGTATAACCAAATAACGCTTTCGTCTTTCTTCCAAATCAGCTGTTGGACCAACTTTCCAGCTATTTCTGGTATCAGAGAAAAGTCATTTCACTAGGTAAGCACAAATTCCATTTCATCTTTTAAGCCGTTATAAAGATGGCTGGAGAAAGACTGCTTCTGCTTTCTCCCTTTCTGTGGGATGGGTCGCATGTCATTCTTCAGCTAAAAGTGGTGCTGTTTAGCTGATTCCCACCATTTGTGTTCAACCAAAGCAGAGCTCGCTAATCCCTACAGGCAAAAAGAGTCCATATGCTCTATTACAAACATTTAGCACACATTTGGAAGTTTCAAAAATAAATAGCATCTGTATTTACTTATATTTCATCTGCAATTACTTAGTCCTTTCTGTTTCTCAACATTACTATTGAAATAATTTCATTTGTCCATGGTATTAAATTGATTTTGAGTGCTAAAATTAAAGTTTATTCAGAAAAGTGAATTAGGGCAGCATTCTGGCAGTGAGCAAATGCTTTAACCATGCTAATGAGCAAATTCTGTTCCAAGCTGCATTGATGAAACCCTGCTGACTTAAATGGTTCAGTTTCAGGGAACCAGAGAATAGATTTTAGTCTGAGAGACAAAAGAGGTTTTTATGGCAGGATTTGATACAAAAATATAATTTTATCCAAATACAGAATATCTTATGGAATCAGATCTTAGTATAACTACTCTTGATGCAATGGCAACTCATGAAGTTCTGAACATTTTAGAAAGATGGCTTTTGAGGAAACATCGTTTTTTTTGTTTTGTTTTGTTTTGTTTTGTTTTGTTTTTAACCAGGAATGATAAACAGATTATTTAACTTACTGTGATCTCTAGCTCTCTGATCAATGTTAAATTTGGGCTTTCTCAAACATCTGCTTTCAAACGTCTCTTTTTTTTTTTTTTTTGCCTCTGGCATATATCCACAATACTAACATATTAAAAACATTCTAAGGAATAGCACAGAGTTAGTTTATTTCTGCCTATATATCCACTCAGGCATGCGACAGGAGGCAGGAGAGCTGGCTTATGCAAGAGAGAAGTCTAATAGTTCATTGTTGTGTTTCTGAGGTCCCTCTAGGGGACAGTTTGTCAGCTTTGAGCTCTAGTGAATGCCTTTGAGACCAATTTAATACTATTTAAAAAAACATTTTTTAAAAAAAGGCAATTTCTTTAGTCAAGTCCAATGTGCATTAGGTATCTAAAGGATTCTGAATTTTTGCTGCATCATGTTAGTCAGAAAGCTATTCATCATGCCCTTGTGTTAGACTCTCCTACTCCCTCCCTTTCTCCCTGGATCAGATTATTTATTCAATAATATACACTTAGGTAGCATTTAAACTCATGTATGTATAAGAATAAAGACTGGTAAGATGTCCAGCTTCCTACAATCCTCAAGTATTTGCCTGGAGAGTCAAACTTGCATGACCACAGACTTTTCCAAGTGTTTTTTAGTGTCATTGAAACTTGCTCTAAGATGGAAGAAGGTGGAGGTGTCATGGTTGAGTCTTTCTAAAACTAAATTCCCTTTACCTGTATTTCTCAATCCTTCGAGTTTCCGCTTTTAATCACTTAAAAAAAATCCAATGATCGATTCGATCATTTTGCAAATATTCCTGTGTTGTATGGCCTGCTTGTGGATCTACAGACTTTGAGTGGACTCTACCAGTGCAGAGAAGTAGACAGCTCCAAAGAAGAGCAGAGAGGGAAATATCCAAGTAATTTAAGTACATGCTTCTTTCCACTGACTGGGGAATTAAAGGTCCTTATCAGGACAATTAGTTCATTTAAAAAACCCTGACTGTCTCTACCATTGAACAGCATGTAATAAATCCTTCAAGATCGAATCTACCGAGACTTTCCTAACCACGGACACCTACTATGTCCTTCTTTTGTTATTCTGCCTTTTCCTGCAAAAGCTCTGAATAACGCAGGTTTATGTCCAGCCAGCTCCAAATTGCTGACTCCAAAAAAGATGTTGAAGTATAGCTGAAATGCAAAGAAGGAAGATCTAGGTGTAAGGAATTTGCTTTAACAAGTGAACTGCCCTGTAGTGATGTTGACAAACAGAAGTTGTCATATTACCTGGTAAGATGACAATGAGCATATCTGTTGGTCAGAAAGAAAATTAAAGATATATTAGTTTTGTTAAGTTTTAAGCTTTGCTGTTTGCTAGTTGTTTCTGGCTGAAAATGAAGTGCAAAATTAGATCATAATAATAATGTGAGCCACGTAATTTACTTGTAAATTTGATGACAATGTTTTGTGTAGTGAATACAAGCTTTAATTTAATTTATTGCTTAATGAGATTAAAGAATGCTTAGATATCACGTTTGCAAGGATAAAGAGAAAAAGGCCTTTTAAAAGGGTAGTTCTTCAGAGCTTTCTCTAAGGTGAGGCTTCTGGACACTACCAGACTGTGGATTTACAAATAGTGCTTTCATTTTAACTTTGTCCAGTTAGGCCTGTGATGGCACTGTTGAAGTTTTATCAGAGCAGGTCAGAAAGCAGCCCAGAAAAACAATGCTTGCTGCTTGAATGTTATTTATTCTCTGTGTGACCTGACAGTACTCAGAAGACAAGCTGAACAGAGATATGAGCATCTGCATGTAGTGATGTGAAAGTGCCCTTAAATGATTCATTTCTGGATCCTGAAAAAGGAGTCTGTGGACACCATTGACCATATATTATAAGACATATTATCAAAAACAACATGCCTCGCTAAACTGCACCTAAAAGCCATGAAATTAGAAAGATCCCCAAACTTCAAGATTTTAATGCAAGCAGTCATTTTTAAATTGCCTTCTCTGACTTCCTGTAAATTAAACTTCATTTTCTGTGTTTTTCCTCTTTCACTAAACAATGCTGACATTTCATATGTTCACATAGTTCAAGGAACCAGACATTTAAGAAAATACCAGAAGAGATAACAGTAAAGTTATACCTGTAAGTCTATGACAAATCAGTTAACAAGGATATTGGCAAATCTAAATGTGCATTCAATTTTGCTATCTTGCTCTGTCAGATTAGAGATGGTGTACATACAGCTAGTTCATTGGATTGCTTATTCCCTAGGAACCCTTGTCCCCAAGGATTTGGCCTTATTCTGTGAATACGTGAATCAAGTGAGGCCTGGATTGAAGCAGAAGCAGAAAGTTGATGGTACTGGAAAATCTTACTTTAATGTCAATAGACAATAGTTAGTGGTTTTGTTTTGTTTTGTTTTGTTTTGTTTAATTAGGAGGTGTGTTTTGTCCCATAATATTCATTTGGCTGAGATTAAAAACAAATCTTACAGTTCTATATGGCCTATTTCCTGCCTTCATCTGCTATTATACTTCATCCGAGAAAGAACAGAGTTTTATTCCTATAAATATGTCCTTTAGTAAAATCTTTACCGACACATTTTCTAGTTCTTGCCAGAAGCAAATGGACAACAATTCAGGCCTAAGAACATGTTATGAAATAAAGATAGATGCAGTAGGTGGAGGTTTGTGAAAGAGCAGGGACAGCAGGACAGCTAATTGCCTTCTCTCTCCCTCACCTGTAACGAACACAATTTCTTGTCCTTTCACAACATTTTATATCAAAACTTGCACAAGCAGTAGGTGCGTCATGTTTATTTTCCAATAAATCTCTGCTTGAATGTTTCTGTAACATACCTGGAATTAAAAGCCAGTTTGTGAAAAAGACGTGTAGATCAATTATATCAGCTTGTTAATCAAAGTGGAGTGAAGAATGGCTCCTGTCCAGACAGCCAAAATTATCATGGATACCATAATTTCTTTATTCTGCAATCAAATATTTACCAGGCTTAACTGAAGATCAAAATATTTTTTTTAAAAAAACATAAGCTGAAAAAATTTGTGAGATACCTAGGGCTAAATCCACACTTGGTGTTTGGATCAGACTTGAGTCCATCATCTTCTGAATTTAGTAATTCCAACCCTAACAGAAAATGACCTTTGTAGGAAGGTAGCAGCTATTAGGTATGTGGTAGTAAGCAACAGCTTCATAACAACATCTTCAGGATATCTGATTACCTGTCCCTCATCCCTCCCGGTGCTCTTCTCCGAGGTTAGTGGAGCACTCCCACAGTCAGCAGTGCTCCTCAGGTGGGATTTTCCATCACCACCTGCTTGAATCAAATAGCATCATTACCAAGAAAGGTTTTAATAAGACACGGTAATAGTCAAACCTACTTTTGAGAACATTCTTGAGTCCTTTTCCAAGCACCAGAGTGTCTTTCTTCTCTCCAAACCTTTAATTTTCTTTTCTTTGCTCATCATTTTGGAAAATCTTCCCAGTGCAATAACAACCAAGAACTAAAACTTCAGTACATCAGGAAAAGACGGCTGTGCCTGCATTTAATATCGGATGTGTGCTTGGGTGTGGCGCTGAAACTGGATCTGTGGCATGCGGTTATCAAGTACAGGTAAGAACAGACACCGGCACGACCTGCACGCCACTAGGTAGGGATTGGACACCGAGACAAAGTAAATTAGTGGGGCATCAGTAATAGATTGAGTGACTGCAGGAAGGAAACTACCCCATACACCTTTGTGTTATTCTGTCAAAGCAGAAACGAGTGTTAAACTTCTGTGCAACTGCAATTCTCATGATTATCTTTTATGTTTGGGTAGAGCCGCAGCTAAAATAAAATAACCCGTCTTCAGGTCACAAATCTCTGTCAATAATACCAAAAGAAATTGCATTAGCTAGTTATTTTTAACTAGAAAGACCATGACAACAAATGTAAGTAGTTGCAAATTATTCTAAAATTAAAATTCAGACCCAGAGCTGGGTATCATTATTGTAGGTAATTACTGCAATCAGTATAGCCTATGTGCAACAAACAATTCACAAATATCGGGTAATTTGATCTGCAAGATTTTCTTTGATGAAAGCAGCTAGACAGTATTTCAATTGATAGCTCCTGTCCTTGATTTCATTCTCTGCTCTGACATTCTGGAACCTGCTGTTCCCTACAGCCACTCTTTTTTTTCTCAGATCAATGCACATTTTATGTTTGATGAAGACCGGCCTAGGTACAGTCACCTCTGCTGAATGCCCAAGGCAAAAGTAGTGTTTTAGCATACCTGCAAGTCGATATATATGAGTCTTCGGACTGGCCAGCCCTAACAAAATAATATAATAAAAATCTCACTGGGTTCAGTTACTGTTCTACTGACACAAGGATCACTGGGACAAACTGTTGGCTTCCAGTAAGTATCACAGGTCTCCCTGTGACCTTCAAACAGAACCTTCCCTGCGAGGAGCGCAGAGCAGCGCTGTTCTCCGAATGAACCCTTGACTGACCAATTTGCCACAACTGATCACATCCTGGGCCAGCTCCATACGATGCTGTCAGGATCCTGCCTCTTCCTCACCTTCCTGTTTCATACACAGACCTGTGTCATGGGTGATTTTTTTTACAAGACTGCACGCTATGCCAATCCACTGTGGCTACGACTTGTTGCAGAATTTGGGGTATTTCTCTTGAATTATCAGAGCATATGCTTTTTGGCCTATTCTCTCTTCTGATTTGCAGTGTGTCAGCCAGAACAGGGGTCATAAAGGTGTTGCAGGGGGTGCTCTCTGCACCTGAAAAAATGCATGTTTCTGCTTTGCCTCTCCTTATGTGTATTGGAGAAGGAGAAGCCAATAGGATACCAATTCTAGACACACTGTAGGAGAAAATGCCTCTGCTCATCATACAGATGGCCATTCAGAATTCAGAATAAATAGCTTTTGCTGTCTCTGTTCAAATTACTCCATAAGGCAAACTTTTAGAGACAAAATTGCACTGCCTTCTTTGGGAATTAAGCCCACCTAATTTTTATTTGTAGTCTGGCAATACAGTTGACAAAAAAAAAAAAAAAAAAGTCTTGAAATGGTCAGCATTAGAAAATTAAAATAGCTTTTCTTCATCTTGATAATTTTCTCAGGACAGATGCTCACCTGGGATGTGGCCACACATTCACAGAGAATACAAGTAATGTACCCAAACTGTACCATGGTATAAATCAGTTTAGCTTCTTTTTTTCTTTATCTTGCTTCAAATCTCATGGATCTTTAGTAGTTTTTCATCATGTGACCTCTTGTTGTATTAGCTGCACCTTGTCTAACCCCTGAAAAATATCAATACTAATTTTTACTATATAGTTATGAACACTCAAATATACAAGATCATATTTTATGAGACAGAAGCAACAAAATGAACTAAGTCAGCCCACCACGAAATCATATTTACAAAAGTCCCATTTGCTTTGCTTTTGGTTGTGACTCATATTAATCCTTCATCTTTTACCATTGGTTTAAATTGTCAGGCTCTGTATGAATACCAAAAAAAAAAAAAAAAAAAAGAAAATCTGTGGAAATCACTTCTGGTAACATCAATTACTTCATGATTTCAACTACAGAATGATCAACAGCTTATGTAGGAACCATATCACACTCATTACAGAAAAAAAAGCAATGGAGCTACTGGGAGGGCTGTTTATTCTCTTACACAGTTAATTAATACTATCCATCACAGTCTGAAGTCAACAAAAAAAACTTAAATGAGTAGTTTTAAGGCCAGAAGGGATAACTGTAATCATCTAAAATAACTTTCCTCCCAACACAGACTACAGAATCTTGTCTGGTGCCATCTGAAGCAGGACAGAGCTGGTGAGGGAGCTGAGGCACCATCTTTAAGAAATGCATTCAGCCTTGAATTTCAGACCTCAAACGATGGCAAATCCATTACAACCCTGAATCAATTTTATCAGTCATTAATTATCCTCACTGTTAAAAACGTGCACCTTATCTATGTTCTGGTTTCTCATAGATTCAGTTTCTAGCCACTGCAGTTTTTAAATCCTTACCCAAAAGATTAAAAGTCACCTATTACCAGAAAACATACCCCCCTGTCAGACATTCCCAGCTGTTTCTAACCCTGCTGGTGCCCTCTGCTCAGCAAAGAAAGTTTCCCAGATGTAATTCCTATAACTCCTGTCTGATCATTTTCCAATTGCTCATATTTTTTCATATTTGAAACAAGAATGGCAGAACCAGACCGAGCCTGAAAGATTTTTTCCATGCTGAATAAATTGATTATACCAGTTCTCTCCTCTCCCTTCCTTCCTCAATATTTTTGTGTTCCTATATATACACACGTGCCTTTGTCTATCCCTGTGCATAAAGCATTTCAGCTTCAGTGAGTGAAACTGATGGAGCTTAAGCATACATTCAACTGCACTACTAAATATAGCTCTACTTGAGCATACTTCCGAAGAACATGTCCAGTTACCTCCCTAAAATGGCCTAATGTACCATTAGGAGCTACCTCCACCTCTACCTCTTCTTCTGTGCCTATAGCTACAGACACAGAAGGTATATATAGGTACACCTGTGTCTATAGATCTTAACTTCTTTTTGGCATTAATTGTTTTTTACCTCTTCACATTGAGTATCTCTTAGGCTAGATGTGTGAATTTGGGAGTGTCACCTATTTTTAAATAAATATCTTTCTGCAGAACGGTGGGTTTGCGTATTTTGAAATGGAAGTAGACTGTGTTGCAATGAAAGGAAAGAGAGCTAGTAAAACATACATCTCCAAAATCAGGAATTGCAAAGATTTTCTCCCTCAGAAGCGTTGCAATGGCAGTTAAATTCCATTACTTCCAATCTGCCAATCTGCTGTGAGAGAGAAGTGCAATTTTAACAAGTGAATAAAAAAAAAGAGAGACAGACAGAGAAACAAGACAAAGCTCTGAAGGAAAAGCACAAATGCCACTATAAAGATGATTTCAGGTTGAAAAAAAACCACCCCAACTCTCTCAGCAAGTGACAGATGTGGTTTTAATGGACTATTCTGAAAATGAGATTTATATGCAAACCGCCTGCAGAAAGTAAAAAAAGGATGCTAGTAACCTATAAATGCTAAAGGTTTTTATCCCAGGCTCAAAAATATTGATGGAATGGGTGGAATACCATAACATACCATAAATGTCCCCATTATATGATTGCTGCTGTGGCCTGGCACTGCTTTGAACGATCTGCCACAAGCGCTGCAGAAAAGCAGTTGCTCCCATTTCTCCCTCCTGCCCCCCTCTTCCGAATCATTGGACTCCATTAGCACGGGGCTGTAAGTCTCATCACTAACCAGTATCTTTTTCTACTACCACTGAAGAATTCCTGAATGCCTGGTGCACTCCTGTGACTTGAAATAAGTTCTGAGTGTGCATGAAATGTTGGATCAACACTGAGGACCGTATCTCCAGTGCCCCTATAGATCCAGGCACGTCTCTGGCTGATGAAACTTCCCTCGGCTCGGTGATGGGTCTTTTTGCAGACGTGTCTCCGGCCAGCAACTTCAGTTCACACCAGCTGAAACTCAAGACCATTTGCTAAAGATGAACTAGGTGAGAGAGGATTATATCCTCTAACTTCCCAGTCACACAGGAGCCAGGCACATCCAAATGCAATACTTGGCCATTAGGAGATGCTTTGAAAACTCCTCTCTACTTTGGGTCAGTCTCCCGCAGACAGTACTGTGGATAGCAGAATAAAATTTCATTCTTTAGATGCCTGACAAATAAGCTCAGACAATTTTTGTTTCAACGGGTTAAAGCATCTTTCCTGGCTGCTTGCACCTCCTCTCTGCCTGACCCCACCACGGGCAGCAGAGCTGGAGGAAGGAAATGTGTGCCTGCACCTTCGCTGCTCCCAGCCACAGCCCCGTGCCTGCACTTCAAACGCCAGCGCTGATTTGTACCGAGCCAGCGGCGTGTGCGTGGTGCTGCTGAGCTCTGGGCACGGTATGTTATCATTACGCTACTGTTATTACTATGCATGCAGATAGCTACGTATACTTTTATTTAAATAGCTAACGTGTACTGACTGCATGCATGTAAATGCACGCATATATACATGTTACACATAAACTGTGTCAATGCATTTACATGTCTACACACGCCTCTACATTAGTGAAGCGATGCACACATGCTAAACAAGCAAATCAGATCATTGTTTTTTTTTGCACAAAATATCCACCTTTCTGGACTAGCGGCTTCAATGTGCACATGCACAATTACTTGTGGAATTTGGTCCTTCGCTTACATAAATTGTAGGAGGCACTGCTTAGGAAAGGAAAGTTTGTGCAAGCAACACATTGCCTTAGCATCCCTGCTTTAGTCATGCTGTTTAGAATTCAGCGGTGACAAAAGCTACGCTCTCCCTCCAATATTAAATATAACTCTGCTTAAATGTGGAAAAGTAGTGCCAATTTCTTAAGCAAGAGCTAAAGCAAAGCTGTTTTTTCTTGTGACAATTTTAGAAAACTGCCTAAATGGTTGCAGAATTTCTTCTGTTGACTCTGTATTTAGTAACACTAACACTGTATCTTCCTTCCTGTTGCTTGGGATCCAGCAAGGTACAGCGAGCCTTGTCCACCTGCCTGGAGCTGGATGGCTCCTGAGAGTGGCTTTCTTGGCCCTTTTAGTGCCAAAATAGGATGTTGAATCAAGAACAGATTTGATCTCTGTCAAAGGCTTTTTTTTTTTTAAATAGGTTTTGGAGAAACTAAGTCTAAAGTGTGTTCTTTGAAACATAGGTGTAGTAATACTAGCGCACGGTGAGTCCAACAGCACAGTATTCACACCTGTAGTGGTACGGGTCGTAACTCCATTTTCCGGCTGCTCTGGAGCCCTACGGAGACGACTGATTCATCCCACGGAAGGGCCGAGACGAGGCAGAACCGGATTTCGTTTGCCGGCTTTCTTGCCCGCACTAGATCCCAGTCGCCCAGCAGAACCTTTCGGGGCAATGACCGAGCTAGGCTCCATTTCCTATCCTTACGGAAAGAAAACGCGTCCGTCCCGCGGCGGGTCCCTCCCCGCTGTCCCCGGGGGCGAGGGGGTCCCAGCACCTCCCCGTTCCCCGCGCTGGCACCGGGCGGCCTCGCTCTTCCGTCTAGCCCCGCAAAACCGGTGGTGGCCGCAAAAACCGCAAGGACGACTCGAAAAGGCGGTTGTCCCAGGAGGGGGGGGGTGA